>OX578145.1:43214029-43426529 GCA_951213105.1 Amaurobius ferox | reverse complement strand
TTCTAGAGGTAAAGTTAAAAGTGTTAGCCACAAAGCTAAATCTAATGAGGAAAATATATCAGATAAATCGCCGGTATGTCTGAATTCTTCTTCTGGCACTTTGCCAAATCAAAACAGTGCTTCATCGGTAAATGATAACATGTTAAAATCATTCCATATTTTCACACCTAAGTTCGCACATCATATTCCAAAATTCTCGGGAAATTCAGAGCTTTCGTTGTCACAGTTTTTGGAAAAGTTAAATTTAGTAGCCACTCATGCAAACTGGAGTGAGTGTGACAAATTAGTTTGTTTGAGATTGAATTTAGAGGGGGAAGCAAATAGATTGATTGAAGAGAATCCAAAGCACAGAAATTGTAAAAATTTGCAGGAAATTATTCACATTTTGAAAGATCATTTTGAAGTGACCGAAAATGTTACTAAAAACATAATTTCACTCATGAACTTTACACAGAGACCAAATGAGTCGGTTAAACAGTTTTCGATGAGAATCGAAGCTGCTTCATTTAAGGTTGTTCCGGAAGATGTAGATTCCGAAAGTGAGAATAAAATCAGGCAAACACTTTTAAAAACTTCATTTATTAATGGTTTATATCCGGAACTAAAAAGATTGGTGTTGTCACAAAACCCTAGAGATTTTTATTCGGCTAGAAAACTTGCAATTCTTGAGGAATCTATTTTAAATGAAAATAATGCTATGTACTTGACTAATCCGGTACTTACAAAAAAAGGTGTTCTCACACCAGAAAAATATGTTCTCACACCAGATCAAAGTGAAAGTATGTCAGATTTAAAAAGAAAAGTGTTAGAACAGGAAAGGGACATTGAATTTCTTAGGGGTAAAATAGAAAAATTTAAGTTTAATTCAGATAAAGTTAACGAAAAGCGTTCACCGCGTCCAAAGTGTGACAAATGTGGTAAATTAGGTCACGTTCAAGAACAGTGTTGGAAAAAGGTTTTTCAAAAAAGAGATGTGTACGGTATAAAATGTAGGAAAATTTATACCAGTCCTGGAACTAGGTATCACCAGGGTGAAAGACACAGAGGGCAAATGTCTGCAAATGAGTGGAAGTATAGAAAGCAAGGAACGCAAAATTATAAAAATAAGGAGTCATATAAATCTTTGCAAAATTCCAAAAATCATTCTTCTGGGAATCAGAGTAGATATCCCATGCACAATTATAATAATAGAAAAACTTTTGATAGGCAAACATCACATTTTGAGGAAAATAATATTTGTCATAATATTACAAATTCTTTGTCATCTTCTTCTATTATAAAAGGAAAATTAGTGAGCAGTGAAGTGTCAATATTGATTGATACGGGTAGTTCAATTAATTTAGTGTATGAGGAAGCTTTAAATACTGTACCCATTGCACATATGTTGCTAACATACAAACCAACAATTTTGCGTAGCTTTAGTTCACAAGATACTAAAGTTGAATGTTTAGCCACTATTTCGCTAAATTTGGGAAAAGAAAGATTCCCTACCGAATTTTTTGTGTTAAAATCACCAGCTCCTATTTCATATAATGTAATCCTTGGTAACAAGTTTTTACATAAACATAATGCTATTATAGATTATAATCACTTCTGTTTTAAGTTTTCAAACTCTTCCATTCCTTTTGTTGGTTATCAATGTACGAATAATTTACTTTCGATTTCAAATCATGAACCGGCAAATGAGTCGGAAATTGCAGACTCAAACCTAAGTAGTGTCGCAAAGCGTATTGCTGTGCCTGACTCGCAGATGAGTAGTGGAAAAAATGTTCGTGTGGTAGAGGACTGTAAACCGAAAGAGTTCCATACGAATGCATGTGCCAAATGCAAAGCAGATCTGGCACCGGTAGTGAATGAGTCTCAGGTCATTCGGGAAGAGTATGTGAGCAGAAATTTTTCGGAAAATAATGTAGTGCCACATTTGGGTAGTGAAGAGGTACATATTAACGATTTGGAAAATGGAAGCAAATCTTTTAGAGATTTGGTAGTAAATGCACAGAATGTTACTTTGCATATGGGGGAAAAGCAAAATCATGTTAGAGGTGGTACTGAAGAAGTGGCACAGCATAAGAACTTAAACATTAAAACTGTTAATAACTTATATAGAGTAAAAGAAACTCTAAATACAAAAATTAAAGAGCCAATTATTGTGAAAAATTCACAAAAATGTATAATTCCTCCTTTATCTGAATCATTTATTAAAATCAAACTTTCAGAAGGGTTTCCGGAAAATTCCACCTTGCTTCTGGAATCAGAGAAAAATGACCACATCTTCATTGCTAGAGCTGTATATAGAGCTCCTAAGGATGGAATTATTTGGGTTCGTGTTGCTAACCCAGAGGAAAAACCTTATCATTTGAATAAGGGTAGAAAAGTGGCTCATGTTCAGGAAATTCAGGTGTCTGAGGAGGTTGAAGTTAATGTAGTGAGTGAGGGAGAGTTGGACTCCAGTGAACCTTTGGAGCCTTTTGAAAGTTGGGGAGGAGATTTTGACCTGAGTCATCTCCAAAAAGATCAAAAACATAAATTATCAACTTTGTTGAATAAATATAGACAAGTTTTTGCAAAGAATGTTGCTGAGTTGTCTGGTTGTAAAACCATATTACATGAGATAAATTTGGAAACATCCGTTCCTGTTTATCAGAAACCATATAAAGTTCCACATCATTTACAAGGGGAACTCAATAGACAAGTCACAGAATTATTAGAAGCTAAAATAATTAAACCTAGTTTTTCACCTTACAATACACCAGTACTGTTTGTAAGGAAACCGGATGGTTCTTATAGATTATGTTGTGATTTTCGCAAGTTAAACAAACTTACTATTACAGAAAATTTTCCAATTCCTAACATTAGTGAATTGATTGATAATTTAGCAGGTGCTACATTTTTCTCAACTTTGGACTTAACTTCAGGATTCTACCAATTGCATTTGAATCCACAGGATTCACACAAAACAGCTTTTTCCACGCCCACCGGTCACTACGAATGGTGTAGGACCCCTTTTGGTCTAAAAAACGCACCAGCGTCTTTTCAGAGATTAATGTCTCTTGTACTGGCAGGGTTATCAGAAATATACATAGATGATGTTATCATCTCATCAAAAACTTTTGAAGAACACATGATAAAATTAGAAGAAGTTTTTATTAAATTATCTCAACATGGTCTTAGGTTAAAGCCATCAAAATGCTTCTTTTTCAGAAAGACAATAAAGTACTTAGGTTTCAGAGTGTCTGAGGGAAAAGTTCAGCCAGACCCTCATAACATTGATTTAGTGCAAAAATTTAAAGTACCCACCTGTGTCAAGAATATCAGACAATTTTTGGGTTTGACAGGCTTTTATAGGAAGTTTGTACCAGATTATGCAAAGATTACTCTTCCACTAACTAATCTTTTAAAATCAAAGCAGAAAAAGTTTGTGTGGAGTCAGGAGGCTCAGGAAGCTTTTGAAATACTTAAGAACAAGCTTATTCAAGAACCAATTTTAAAATTACCAAATTTTAATTTGCCCTTTACTTTGCATACAGATGCCTCTAATTACGCTTTGGGATCAGTTCTTTCGCAATTGGATGAAAATGGGTTATCTCACCCAGTTTCCTTTGCTAGTCGAAAATTACAAGGTGCTGAAGTGAATTACAGTGTAGTCGAGAAAGAAGCTTTGGCTGTGGTTTGGGCTACCCAGCAATTTAAGCACTATCTCTTAGGCAAACATTTCAAAATTTACTGTGATCAAGCATCCTTATCGTTCATTTTCAAATTAAGAGATCCTACTTCGCGCATAGCTCGCTGGATCGTTTCATTGCAGGCTTTTGATTATGAAATCATTCATAAACCGGGGAAACATAATGTTGTAGCTGACTATTTTTCGAGATGTATTGATGAGTCTTCTTCAAAGAAATCTCAAAACACTCAGAAACAAACTGTTCCTAAAAGTATTGTAGAATCTGTCCCTACGAAAATTTCTGGAAAAGTAGTGGTACAGAATAATGATAGTAGTGAAAACATAAATGCAATCGTTGAAAATTCTCAAGATCAAGTACAGACTACTGTGGAAGCTTCTCTGGTAACTAGGATAGCTATTGGTCAATTGAAAGATCCTAGATGTATAAAAATCAAAAATCTTCTGGAAAAAGGTGTAAAACCATACCCACAAAAACTTTCATTTTTCATGAAAAATGATATGTTACATTGCATACACAAAAATCCAAAGCAGAGACAGCAATATAATGAGAGAGTAGTTATTCCTCAAGACTTAGTCTCAGAAATTCTATGGCTTTGCCATGATTCTCCTGTTGCTGCACATTGTGGTTTTCAAAGAACTCTGGCAAAAATTTCAGTTAACTATTATTGGCCAGACATGCATGCTCAGACTGAAAATTATGTGAAGTCGTGCACAACTTGTGTAAAAAACAGAGGTTTTCGTAACAACAAGGCTCCAATACAGAAATTTCCTATTACAACTTATCCTTTTGAACGTGTGGCTATGGATGTAGTCGGCCCACTACCTATCTCGAATTCTGGGATGAAGTACATTCTTGTCATTACAGATTACTTCACTAGATGGCCAGAGGCTTATCCACTTGCTACAGTTAAAACTGAGGATATTCTCGCTTGTTTAGAGAGATTTATAAGTATTCATGGAATTCCTGCTCACTTAATTACGGATCAAGGTAGTAACTTCATTTCTGAAGCTGCCAACAATCTATACAAGAAATTAGGCATAAAAAAACATAATACTTCAGCGTACCATCCCCAGTCAGACGGGCTAGTCGAAAGACTGAACGGTACGTTAGTTAGATCCTTAAAGAATCTGGTCTATTCTGATAAGGGCGATTGGGATCGGATGATTCAATTTGCTTTAATGGCTCATAGAACGTCAGTCCATGCCTCAACAGGCGAGTCCCCAGCACATCTTGTCTTTGGTCGAGACCCTGTGCTACCTGATGCTCTTTTAACAGGTGTAAAATATCCAGTTTACAAATCTACTCATGATTATTCAGATGACTTACAGGTTCGCTTAAAAAAGACCTTTGTAACTGTTAAGAAAAACCTTGAGGAAGCTCAGGAATCACAACAACTTCAACAACATAAATCTGCTAAAATGCCTAAGATTAAAGTTGGTGACTTGGTCTATCTTTACACACCTCATATTCGGCCAGGCCAATCAAAAAAACTCAGTTCTTTAAATCATGGTCCTTTTGAAGTTATCAAGCAAACAACTGAAGTTAACTTTGTCATTCAACACAAAAACAATCCATGTAATCAGCAATTGGTCCACGTTAATAGATTAACTCCTTTACCTCCTAGACGTAGTGAATTGATTTCTAGCACATATAATGATAACATTGATAATTCTTCAACTCAAGAAACAAGACAATTTAAAAGTAGATATTTTCTAAACCATCAAAATAGGGTTAAAACTCAAAATGTTCCTAATTCACACAAGTATGACTTGCGCCCAAGAGGCCAATTTATTCATTAAAGTTACTTGTCAATTAAGGCAATATGTCAAGAGAGCAATTGGCTCAAAAGTAAAGTAAAATGTTTAGATTATGAAATTCTCACATTTTCAAAAAAAAAAAAAGACTGATATTGTTGTGAGATGGACAATTATGTTTCATAATATTATATTTTCAATTGTTTCACAAAGTGTTTTGCAAAACTGTATGCTATGTTAAAATGGATCCAATATTTCTGAACTTCTGTGTAATTTGCTTTATGTGTCAGTCAGCTGAATGTTCTGTACTGCAAGTTCTGTGCCAGTGCAGCTTTCTGAATGTGAGTGCCATGTTAATCAGGTTGAAGTAGTGTTTTAAAATTCTAAATACTTAAATAATAATTTTTTTTGCTTTACTTTAATGATAAGCAGTAATGTTTTAAAGTAATTTTAAGATAATTAAGTACTTGATGGATTAGAGTTTTGGTAAGGATTTTTAAGGATAACTGATAATTTTTATCTCTGTTTTATTTTATGAATGTGTGAATGATTTTTTTTAATTTAAAGGTCTAGTAAATTTTAGAAATTTTTTTTTTGTCATTTGGTGTTTGTTGACTTATTGGTTGGGGGTACCGCCACCTCTAGGTTTGCAACTTTCTAATGGACTTGTTTCTTGCCTGGGTGCCTGATCAACATTCTTGGTTTGAAAATTTGTCTCATTTTCTAAATTAGTAAAATTTTTAAATGTCCTTTAAAGTAATTTGTTGGCAAGGTTGGATAATAGTTAATAAATTGATTTCTGTGAAAAGTAAATTTATAGAATTTAATTGTAAAATTTTTGAAGAAAGAAAACTTTTTGTTTAGTTAAACTTTTTGTGAGTTGAGTAAATTAAATTTTCATGTCTCTGTGGTACTCACCAGAAAATGTATTAGTGTTTAAATTTTAAAAGGGGCAATTTCATCATTTGTGTCTTGTTAATTTGGTGTTGTCTTGTAAAGGTCTATGCTTGTATTGAGACTTATTTTTTTTTGACTCACGAGTCAAACTTTAGGCCACTCTTGGATTTTGGTTATTATGCTGGTCATGATCTTGTTTGTTTTTGTTTTTTTCTTTGATGTACATGTACATCGCTCAAAATTTACACTAAATTCCTCTCAATGGAACATATGTCATTGGGAACTTAATGCAGGTATTTTCCTAGTATTGTGTGGAAAAATTCCCCGCTTTGCAGGAAATTTTTCTCCCGGGCCCCGAAGGAGTGTGATAAGGCTTTCACACCTCTGTGTTAAAATTGTATATTAAAGTATTGTTTTATTTCTGTGTGATTGAAAGTGTCAATTTCGAAATGTAAATGTCTTTTCTACATGTTTTCAATTACATTGACTTTTAAGGGAAGTGAACTCTAAAATCGCAAAAGTGTTTATGTTCCAGAAAAATAGTAATAGTTTTGTATTTTCGCTTCTCAGTCGCTAGTTGGGAACTTGCAGGTTTTGCGCACGCGCGCGTTTGAAAAAGGATTTTGGAAGCAGTGTGGAAGGAGTCGTGGAAAAATGTAGACGTGTGTGTTTGATTCGCGTATGATCGCGAATTTTAAGAAAAGGTGGATTAATTTTGAAAGTGGAAGGATGTGATTAAAATATGTAACATAGTTCGACAAGTTGTGCGTAGAGTCGTTTGGCTCGGTTCAGAGATGAGTCACTCGTGTTTTTAAATGAATCAGCCTGGTAGTAATGGAATAATGAGTCTTGTGAAAAGAGAAAATGGTTCTTTCACTGGTCGGCTTGAATCGCTAATAGGGCTAGAGGGAAAGCTCATTTTACAGCGATTTGTATTTGCCTGACTCCTCCTTGTGTCCTAAGGTACGAATCAACCAATCTCCGTAACCAACCAAGATGTCGAATTCCGCCAGCATGATGTTGTGTAGTCAAGTTTCCCGACCATTATGGATTTTGTTCTGCGCAAGAATCTCGATGAGTTTATGCCGAGAGTCCATCCTGATATCCTTTCCCATGGTACAGAATTGTAAATGTTATATTTAAAAGAGACGAGGTAAAGTTTTATATATATTTAGTCTTCCACCTAACGAATAGAGTGTTAATTGTCAAATCCTCGTGAGTATCGAGTCATTGATGATGTTATATGAAAATGTCGTATATGTTCAAAGTATACAAATGTCGTATATAAATGTCAAGTATAATGTGAGGAATATTGTGTTTATTTTATGTATCAGAAAATATGTGTATTCTCTTGGTTCCTCTTCCTCCAGGGGTGTTCTTAATCGTCACCCTACCGAGTGTAACTCTGAGTTATTGCGAGAAATGCTTGTACTCCACTGTTTTCGATCAACTGCCTTGTTATTTCATGTTTAATAAATGTGTTTGATTTCAAAACTTTGTCTTCTCTGTCGAGTATACCAAAACGTTCGCGACATATATATGTATATATATGTATATATATGTATATATGTATATATATGTATATATATGTATATATATGTATATATGTATATATATGTATATATATGTATATATGTATATATATGTATATATGTATATATATATATATATATATATATATATATATATATATATATATATATATATATATATATATATATATATATATATATATATATATATATATATATGCCAGAGACAAATTTAACACGTGATACTGCTCATGGTGAATTATGAATAGAATATTTTACCCTCAAAACGAAGTTTTTATATTTACTTATTGAGAAATAAATGGAATGAGCAAGAATGCGAACTTTCTTGTGACTTGTCTTTGCCTTCACGAATTGTGAACAGATGGCAGCACTGGAATCTGTGTTTTCATGAACTAATCCACTTGTGAGTCCTCCCAAATGTAATATATTATATATACAAATAAAATTTTCCTTTATCCCAGTCAGTGGCATAACTAAGCTTTTAGCTCTATAGGGCAAACATTTTCCGAGCACCCTCTCATATAATGCGTAAACTCTGGAGCGTCCAGTCAAAAATATATGTAACATATATTTGGGTATAGCAGAATTTCTCAACCTGGGGTACGCAGAAAAAAAATCAGCAAAGTCGGTAGAGAACATTTTTATTTATCAAGATTGTTTTATTTTGTTTGGACTGCTGGCTGAGAATGTATTAAAATTCCATTAATATTAAACCAAACAGTTCTATATTTTCATTAAATGGTGCAGACTATTGTCACATATTCAGATTTCAATTATCATATTTTACGAAAATCTGCTGTATCTGGAATATATATGCAGGGTGTCCCAAAACATTGACCTCGGCTTTTATTCCTTGAATATTGATCTTAGCCATATATAATAAATTACAAAGTTGCGTAAAAATAGGTACAGAATTTTATGAAATCGATAAAAATTTTCAGGGGATTAAATATGAAGTAATACAAAATTTTAATTTTTATACGGCTCCCCGTACAAAAACGTTTCCAATGAGTAAAATGTGCCTCATACACTAATACGGTGTCGAAAGCCCAGACCATCCGACTCGTCCGTGGACTTAGAGTAGCTTTTTGGATGGCCGGACACTAATACGGTGTACAAAATTTCAGCATTTTATCTTAAAAAGTCCCAGAGATATATTTAAACAAAATTGGTGAGGGATTAATCACAAATTAAAATGTAAATGCTTACAGCAAGAGTGCAAATGACGCAATGCAGAAATGCATAATAGGCAAATAATATCTACATCTTATCTTTAATGGATTTTTAGCATGGAGGGAAAATATGTTGAACAAGCTTTGTAATCTTTGCACAAATTTATTATTTCTACACAGTGTAAAAACTTTTGTACCAATAAATAGCAAAACTATTATTTATTTATGTAATCATTGTTTTCTTTCGCAATTTGTGTATGACCCCTGAAACGCGATCTGCCGATATGATTTATCCCTTCTGAGAAGCCATGTCGATGCATCGAAAAGGATTTAAGTCAGCATTTTTATCTTTTCATATCTCTGGGACTTTTTATGATAAAATGCTGAAATTTTGTACATCGCCTTATTAGTGTATGGGGCACATTTTACTCATTGGAAATGTTTTTGTACGGGGGCCGTATAAAATTTTAAATTTTGTATTTCTTAAAATTAAATTCCCTTGAAAATTTTAATCGATTTCATAAAATTCTGTACCTTTTTTTAAGCAACTTTGTAATTTATTATATAGACGCCGAGGTTAATATTTTTGGGACACTCTGTATATATGCCTGTGGTACTTTATAAAGCAGGATACTTCTTCGGTAATAGTTCTGGTAGTTATCGTTTCCGGCAAAGAGTGTTTTTATAACTCTGCAGACCAATTGAGTATTATTTTCAGTAGTTGAGTATTATTTTCAAGGACAGTTTGTAACAATGCACTTTCAAATTTTGGCATATGTGAACTATTTAATTCATACTTTTGAAAGTTTACGTTTCTAGTGTCTATTCTGGTAAATTTTAATGTGAAAATGAAATTATACATTATTTGTCCTATAATACTTTTTAAATTCATAAAAGCCCTTTAAAGTGCTTTATCGTTTTTTAATTACACAAAATTCAAATTATAACTATACAATATTTAACAGATGATAAAATATAGAAGGGCTTACAAATGAAAGATTGGGACAGACGTTCAGCTTACATTTTAAATATTATAAGAATGATCGCATTTCTAATAAAGTAATTATCTAAGTAATGTTAAGTGAATGAATTTTCTAAAGTGGCAGAGTAAAAGTCGCTCCACATAATTTTTTCATACTGTTTTAATAAAAATATCTTTTTCACATGTCGAAAGCTTGAAAATTTTAGGTTGTGTTTTCACAGTAAACTGTAAACTATTAATGCACTCCCCTGAGTCTGAGTATCAAAATCTCGCAGACGATTATCGGAATTATAACTTCTAAGAAAATATTCAAAGTGTTTCAATTTTTGTGAATATTTTCGAAAATTTTATGCACTACTTATTTGATTACGCACTACTAAATATTTTATATGCCGACTACATAATTTTCCTTTCCTTAAGCAAATGTTCCAAACGTGGTATAATTCTACTTAATCGACTTTATTTAGCTACTGTCTTTTCAATTGTTCGCCGTTGATTAATTTCTGTCAAGAAACAAAAGGGAAGGTAGAAACTTTCCCATCTTGAGATGAAGCAGGTGTTGGCCTAAGTGCCCACTTGAGAGCTATAGAATGTATTGGGGGGGGAGGGGGGGGGGCTAATGTTATAAATTTCATTTTGAAAAAAATAATAAAGCGTTTCTAATTATTAAAAAATCCTATACAAAGATCGTAATGTGATATGAAATGTTAGTAATGCCTGCTATTAATAAAATTTGGTTTGTATGCAAATTTGTAGATACAAAGGTCGCTGCGTTACTCGTTTATATGTAGTACGGAACGTTTTTGATTCAAATACAAAACACTGAATGAAGTGGGAAAATGTTTTTTGGTAGCATGCTTATTTATAAGTGCGCAAAACATATTTGGTCCATTTTAAAACTACCCAAAAATTAAGTTTTCTGAAAAATAAAGACTTCGTTAGACAGCAGCGTATAAATGTTGTTTAAAGTTTGATTGATTTCAAAGGCATTATAGAGATTTCTTTGTCATGATAAATCCCACGTTTAGAAAGCGTAATCATGGACCTTATTCCATGCTTTGTCGCTCGTGGTTCTGCTTTGATTGATAGAGGGCGCTCCTATAGTGGAGCAAAAAGCGCTATTGTGTTTGCAATATAGTTTGTCGCTCAGCTATAGGTTCGCCCTCTATCGGACTACGGAATTACGATTAACGAGTTATGTACGAGTTATGTACTAGACACGTTATTGCTACGTTATCAGAAACGCTTCATCTAAATGATTTGAAATTTGGTATCGAAGGTTACATTTTGCTCTAGTTCATTATGTGTTGTCAAAATTGGGTATTGCCCTTAGAAATTTTGAAGTTGGCGCGCGTTTTAATTGAAGACGGCAACAAGAGAAATGCGTAGAGGACGTTATTTCTAATTGAATGGTATCTCTAAATTTGCTCTACGATGAATGATGCTCGAATAACTTTGGTGACGGAATCGAATAACGGTGGTGCTTTTTTTTCCGTAGCTGCACATTAGGTTGGAACGAAAAACTGCAGTTTTGATTTGCCTATAACAGTAATAGTTGCACAAACCAATGAAGAAAAGTCTTCAAAAGAGTTGTGAATGGAACTAAATTTTGAGGTGGCGCATAGTCCTTAAAGCCAGGGCCATTTATAGCCATAGACAAAGTAGGGTCCGTTCAATCACATAGCATAGGTATGATGACGAACGATGAAGAAATTATTTTTAATCAAATAATCGTTTGTAAACCAAAAATATTTATAATTAAATGAATTTGAGTACTGTGAATGTCATCTAACATCGTACTAACGCAATTTAGAATTATAAAAAGCTTTGTAGTAGTTACAAGTACGTATGCGAAACAGTGAATGACCTTTCTAGAAAGTGAGCTTATGATGCCTGAATTATTTTTATCCTTGATATTTATGACTTGGTTTCTAATATATGATTGCATCTTCTCTTCCTGGGTCTATATTTTTACTCTTCGTTCACTGTTTTTATTGAAATATGTTTTGTTTATTTTATTAAACATTAAAATTGGAATTAAAGAAATGCAATATTCCTTTATATTCCTATTATATGTGTCAACTAATAAAGAATAAATGGTAATTCGAATAACAATGATGATATAAAATTATTTCTGTAAAGGAAAATTTTGTTCAAGGGTCGTATATCTATCGGGTTCGCTAGGTGGCGTCAACTACAGTTTAGGATTCAATTCTAGCCATAAAAGTTGGCAACCCAGTTACCTTTATCTCTCTAATTCTAGCCATGAGGTATCTCGAAGTGCAGGCAACCTTCTCTTACTGTAATATTTTCAGGAAGTTTGATTTCTCATTATTTAAAATTATTTAATATTTATTTTCCAATTTTGCAAAATTTATAACTTCTGTAAATTGCAAAGTAGTTAAATGTTTAATAGTTAAATGTTAATAGTTAAATGTTTTATCAAGTTTAAATTAAATATCTTAAACCATTGCAAAAATAGATAAAAAATAAACATTTTGTTAGAAACCCAGTATAAATTTGCATAGCATTTATTTTATGCTGTGTTCTTAAAGAAGATTTTAGTTATGGGTTCTTTGTTATTGATACTTCTGAACTGGGTCCTCGAATGGGTATGGTAGTGTGTCACAAAGCTATCTATGAATTATACATTTATAACCTTTTGATCTAGCGCGTATTAATAAATATTGTAAGTGCAATTATTTTAACGTCTCGAATCAGATGTTTTAATAATGTGTATATTTTTAAATAAATGTGTGTGTTTTTATTAAAAATAGCGAAGATTCTACGCCTCTTTGAGTGGTTTCATCTCCCATTTTGATGCACATACTTCAAATTGCTTACCTGTGTTCTAAATGATGCATGTATACTATGCATTTAAGGAAAGATGCATATTTATATATGTAATTACAAAAATATACGCATTTACGAAAATATTAAAAAATACTGAATATTTTGTGTCCGGTTGTAAAAATTTTAATGTAATTATATAAAATTTACTTTAAGAATCTTTGCTCGTAAGATTTTAGTTGTAATACATTTTGTAGACTGTAAGGTCTGTTGTATTCTACGATTCTTTTTCTTGCTTCTGGATTTTAATGGGCAATAACTAATTAAAGTGCCTGCGGGAAAAATGTGATTAATTCTCTGGAAATTACATTTGTTCATCCATTGAAGCATTTGCGAGACATCTGAAAACTAATTTACATTACTATTTCCGACAGTCCTGAAAATACTTCCTGTTCTTTTGTGGCCGCATACATACCCACTAACTTCACACATTCCTTTCATATCTCTCCTTCAAGCAGTACACAATCCAAAACCGTGAAAAAGGAAGATGAAACGCGGTTCCTGAAATATCACACGCGCGATAAAATTGAAATTTGACACACCCGTCACCCTTCTCTGAACATTCTCATTTACCGTGTCTAATTTCCCAGTGAGTTGTCGCTGTGGAGGATAAAAGTGTACTAAAACCCTTTTATTGCTTTCATGATGGTATATAAAGAAAAACACTTCCTCAGTAGTAATGAGAAGAAGCAAAACTACGTGATAAACATTTCCATTTGGTTTTCCTACTGATAATCCTGTTTGATTATTTATATTTGTAAAAAGTTCGTGCAATCGATTTGTTTTGGGATAAGCAAGAAATTGATTAACAGCGTGTGCTTTCAATTAAATTTGAGACTAAAATGAACTTCTTGACAGCAGTTTGTGTATACAGCCAAATTTAACATCTATGGCAAGCTGACTTGTTATATAGTTGAACTTCTATTTCTTTGCTTTTGAATAGTAGCTATGAAGGTAATACTGCTTGTTATAGTTGCTATTACTTCAGTTACTTCCATGCCAAATACCCAGGACATGAGCCATTTTGATGACGAATTTTTCAAAGATTCTAAATCTTCCAGTGAAGAGATGTTGCCATACAATTTCATGTTTAATCACAATGATGGATTTGGAACAATGCAGCACAGGGAAGAAAACAAGAAAGAAGACGGTGTTGTAAGGGGAAGTTATGGTTATAGAGATTCTGCGGGAATATATCGTCATGTGAGTTATATTGCAGATGCAGGTGGTTTTCATGCAGTGCTAAGAACAAATGAACCTGGTGTGGAAAACAAAAATAGTGCTGATGTAGCAGTGGTTGTTCAGTCACCATCGCTGAACATTAGGCCAAAAACAAGACCGATTTTGATTGAAAATATGTGAAATTAGATAATTTGATGATGAGTATAAATGAAGTAGAAAATTCTGAACTATCGGTATATGAGACTATGAATATTAAAGTCAATATGTAATGCTATGAAGCAGGACATGTAAAACTGGTCTGAAATAGTGTGTTATAAAAGGTCTAAGTATTTAGTCTGAAATGAGTAAATATTGCTTCTGCTGTGTCAGTTACCTTGTAAGTTATTGGAGCTAAAATTAAGGGAAATATGAAAATCTGAATAAATCTCACTTCGTTATTCAGAGTTTATGAATTATTTCCAAATATTTGTCTTTTTCAAATAACTTAAGCCATATATAACATATTATTTTATCTAAATTTGATTATATATTTGTGATATATATTTTTTAATTTTTCTGTAAAGACAAATTTGAAATATTAGTGAAATTTATAGGGATAATTTTGACTTACAAAATCTTAAACATGGAAATGTGGACGATTACGGTTGTCAGTTGTTCAATGCTTTAATAATAAACTGAATTTACGGATTTTAATAGTGGTTTTTTTAATGAGTCTTCATGTAAAGAAGTAATCTTTTTAAAAGAATATAAAAACAAATATTTTGCATTAAAATTCTTAATATTGCACATTATGAGATATTTCCAAGAGTAGAGCCATCAGAGATATATTTTTAAGTGTGTGAAGATGACATAACTTGTTTTAAAGAGATCTAATTAAATATTTAGTGATAAAAATGATATATCACTTACAAATCTGGTCATAGTAAAATGATTTTTTTGTGTGTGAATTTGATTTGATTGGAATCGAAAGAGGGCTGTTGTCGTCATAACTAACTGTTGCAGACTTCTTCCTTAATGTTTTAAACACTTTGTTCTAAAATTAGTTTGAATAATTACATACATAAAATATATTAACATCAACAAGATACAAAATTAAAAAACAAATATTGGATGTGGCCAACACATAACTTCACAGATTAAGAAATTTCTATATTGTGGGAAAATAACACTATAAATTGAACACATGATTACATTAATATGAATGGAAAAGCTGTCGTAGGTTACTATTGGGCCGATTGTCGACATCTTATTAAATCGTCGAAGGTTATTTGGTCGTCGAAATATGTCGTATATGTCGTATATGTCGTCGAATATTTGGTCGTCGAAAGTGGCTAGCATGTCATTAGAATGAAAATATTTCATTAATACTTGTATTTTAACTGTCACAAAATTTTATAACTTTATACATATATAAATTTTGGTTGAGAGTATTAACTTGATTCGTTCCATGACGCTGAATGTTCACATCCCATGCAAAATTGTAGTAAGCCATTTTTTTTTATATGAATTAAAAAATTCCAAGAAATATCGTATTTCACTTTTTGTATTTTAAAAGCTGTTTTAAGTTCATAGTAAATTTACTAAAATTGGGAAAATATTGCAGTAATCTTGAGTTTAGAATAATTTGTAAGACTATAAATGGACGTATTTCATTAAGTATCGTAAAACGTTAATTTGCAATATATGAAATCACATTAATTTGTTACACTGATCTTTCATCGGTGGTAAATAATAAATTATTTAATTATATGATTCCATTAAATATAATTTCATTATATTTCCATATATTCCATTATATTTCCATATATATGATTCCATTAAATATGGTTTTCATTTCGTTTTTTGTTTATCTATATAAAACTATTTAAAATATATTAATATTTCAGAATATTCAAATGTTCAAGACTTATAAATATTTTAAAAACAAAATTTATGAATATTATGAAAATGTATTATAAACATATTATCAAATATTATAAAAAAATATTATAAATATATTATAAATATTATAAATTTATAAATATTACAAAAATTTATAATTATTATAAAAATTTCATGGTTAACGTTATTGAATTGGATAAAGTGTAAAATATTGTATATAGTTAATAATTAATATTTATTAGTTAATTATAAAATTATAGTATCTTTGAATAAAAAATAATTTCCTTCCTTTCTCTTATTTTAACGCAATATATAATTTACTTTGGAATTTTGTAAATAAGGGAAATGTGTAAATTCTTCACATGTTTACTTTTTATAGCAGATTTTTACTTTTCAAGCAGATATTTGGCTCATCTGTTGTATTTCAGTCGAGTGCCAAATGTAATACTTTTGGCTAAAAATGTACCAATTCTGACCTCATCTATTTTTTTGCACATGCGAATAGAGATAGCCCTTCAATGCAATGTATGAAATTTTGCAGAAACTTAGTGAGTAAAGTAAAATTGATTGAATTCAATTAGGGATGGTTGAAATTTTGATAAATTTTGAGAAATAAAGCAGTTTTTCAATGCCCTCTTCTGCACAGGAGTGGGAGGCGAAAATAAATTTTAATCAAGCATGAAAATGAACCAAATTGAGAGTTGTAGTCAGATTAAATTCAAAATAATCTATATAAATAAAATTGAAAATCTGTCTGTCTGTCTGTCCGTCATCACGGAAGAACGGCTGAACCGAATTTGATGAATTTTTGTGGATAGCCTTGAAATAGCTCCCCATAAATTTAGCCCAAGTTTTGAGTATCTAACCAGGGGTTGTCGCGATATTAATGAAAAACGAAACTTTTTCCTAGGAGTTCTACTCTCTGACTCCGTGATTTATCCAAACGAAAAGCTTGAAAATCATTTGAAAGTGAATTAAAACTTTATCTCTGAGTTTGATGGGAGATTTTTTGCCCTAATTAGTCACTTTCTGAAAACATGAATTGTTTGAAACTTGATTTAAATGGGAAATCTATCTCCATGGTTTATTTTTCACAAGCTTTTACTGAAAAATGAAAAGTACAAAGAAATCAAAATTGTTATTTAATTTCGCAGTTTATGAGGAAGATTCTATCTTATATCATGTTGCTCAGAAACGCAATTAAATTAAATCTGTCTGTTAATTTTAATTATTATGTTTTCGATTTCAATAATAAATAAATGGATATAAAAATATATTTTAGAAAGGAACTATTTGATTTTTCTTATAGCATTTTTTACTGGATAATATTAATTACGGTCTTCAGGTTTAAACGTTATTGTTATTGATATTTTCGAGGATTTTTGATTCCGGGATTATGGATATTTTCAAGTTATTATGCAATTGTTTTATTATGACAAAAATTGTTTAAACTCATACATTGTACGTTGCACGTCTAATCTTCTACAAATACATGGATATATCTTCTAATCTACTAGAATATAAGTAGTGCAGGTATATTGGCATATGTTTTGATATATATTGACATATATAGGAATCAATGACGACCTTCTGGTATAAAGAGTACGGGGATTATTGATATTTTCAATTTATTACGTAATATTTTTTATTTTGGCAAAGATTTCTGAGAATCATATTGTAATATGGGTAATCATCTACTGAACACTGGCATATTTTCTAATCTGCAACAATATAAGTAGTACTGGGGTTGAATATATTAATTCCTTTTTTTGTAAATTTGCTTACAAAAGGGGCCAGGCTGTTTTATTCTTCAGATTTGCCCGTGAAGATAATTTTGCATAGTGAAAACAGATATTCTTAAACTTCTGTTTAGGAGCAATAAATTTCATATTTTAACAGAATTTGCACATGATTGCGAATTATAAGTTTCTTTATATTATATACTCCGTACGAAGAACGGTTATGCTGCTAGTACTATATAAATGTTTCTATTATCCAAAATTGATATTTTGCAAAATTATCGAAGGGAAATGAAGGTGCAGACAGATTCAATGTAAAACAATACTATACAGATCTTATCAAAAGTTGGGAGTATGCAAAATTTCGAATCTGTTTCATCTGACTACATTCCTTTTCAACAATTTTTTATAATATCAATTTTGAATAATGATTTATATGGCATTGTTTTGAAGTGAATCTGTCTACACTCTTCATTTGGACCAATTTAGGGTGTGATTAAACATTTAATTTTCTAATTTTCACGCTCACCGCTGTTGTGTAAGGGGAGACGTTGAAAAAACTCTTTTTTTTCACATAATTTATTGCAGTTTAAAATCGAATTTAAAATTGATCTTCGAATCAAATTGTTTACTAGCAGACGTGTAGCATATTGGAAAGAATATCATACTATAAACAACCAAATAAATTGCATTGGAATATGAAGTGATCAATGAGGTCTCAAATTGTAAACACATTTAAAGAGAAGTACTGCAATGAAATATGTCAATGTATTTGAAAATGAATGTAACTAAACTCTATGTAATATTTGAAACATGTGTTTTCAAATGCAACCAAATGTTTGAAACATTGCATAGGTCTTTATATATGAATGGACAACAAAACAGTCATATTGAAAAAGTCGAAGAGGGGAGGAGGCGGTCGAAAATTTTACTTTTCTGTGTTGATTTGGCATGAAATGACTTCATTTTTTATGTTGATAAAACTAGAGCTTAAATTATTATTTATTAATTATATGATTATTAATTATATATTAATTATGTAATAATTATTAATTAAATTATTAATATTACTTACCCTACATATACAGTATAATGTATAGGGAAAGTAATGTGATGGGTTCGAAAATTCGAATTTGGGTTTTTGACCGAAAGAACCCCTTTTAAAAATCCCTGAACTCGAAACGTTTATGTGATGATGTTTGTGTGTATATGTTGTACCAATGAGCCTGTGGACGCTATATCTCGAATGAAGCATTTTGAAAAGAATTGCGGGCGAATGAAGCATTTTGAAAAGAATTGCGGGCGAATGAAGCATTTTAAAAAGAATTGCGAGCGAATGAAGCATTTTGAAAAAAATTTGGTACGATTATTGCAATCAGGGAATCTACTTATTTTAAAGATCTAGATCCCTACTTATTTTAAACGCAATCGAACGTTTGTAAGATCTCCCCAATTTTCGAATGAACTTTTTAATATATTATTATAAAATCAGGCCCTTCAATAATGATAAGCGAATAATAATTTTAGAGGTAATTTTTTATTGGAAAACGAATGATTCAAACCTTAGAGCGCTAGTATGAACCACTCTTGAAATATTTCACAAATTATGAATGGATTTTTGAAAAAATGCATTAAAAAATCAGGGTCTATAATAATGATAAATGAATGATCATTTCATGCATAGATTTAGATTAGAAAACGAATAACAAACTTCTTTAAAACACTAGCATGAAACATTCTCGAGATATTGCATGTTGTCCAAATAGATTTATAAAAAAATCATAAAATTAAAAAGGTAGTAAGTATCATCATAGATTTTATTTTCCATATGCAACACTATGCAGCAAATCTTTTCACGTCATTCCTCATTCTTATGTATATAGTTCGTTCCATTCACAAGAATATTTTTATATTTTGATGCCAAAGAATTCGCCATTGGTTATATTTTAAAGGATATTAATTAAATTTCAATTGCAATTTGATGGAGATTTTGCACTTGAGTATGCATATCTTATTCTGTTTGGACCAAAAGCGCAAAATTTTAATTAACGTGGTATTAATCCAATGACAAAATTTGGATCTCGTGCAGTATAATTTCGCCATGAAAGAAGTAAAATCATTGCATTATGTAGAGAGAGTCATGTGCTGCTCATATCATTATATTTATATTTGACCGAGCGAAATTCAGAGAGGAACCCCTACTGCTCTTTTCTATAAAATTTGTATTTACCGCGGGAAGAATACGACTTATCGTACACACTGTAGCCTACAATTACAATTTTCAGAATTGTTATATATTCATCTTTAATAGCATTCGAAATTTGAGAGCCTGAATATTCTATAGATTTAATAAATAAAATGTAAATATGTGTTATATTCCTTTAAGGGGACTCAGTACCCTTCATTTGGCGAAAAATGACGAAAATACCGATTTTCATATTTTTTGCTTAAAATATACCTTGACACCCGTAGTATATCCTGACAAAGTTTCGTGAAGATCCGAGAACTATACATATATCAAAAAGGCTTTTGATTGCAACTATGTCCCTTGAAATACCACGTCTACTTCTCTGTTTACGCTATGTTTACATCGCATCTGCAACTGAATACTCACTGTTTTACAAAATATTTCTACCAGGAAGAAGATGAAAGTGCTTAATCGTAGTTTTAATTGATAAAGAAACGTTGTTTACTTTTTCCGATCTGCTTTCGTTCGTTAATATCGTACATAAAGTGTGGAACTCAAAATGTAAACGAAAGCTTGCACAGTTTAACGTGGGCAAAATGTCTTAAAGAAACATTTGTACATAAAAAATGTGTAAAACTCTGTGTAATGGAAGCTGTGTGTGAATATAATAAAGATACACTGCGCTGCATAAAAGAAGCACAGAATGCCTTAGGTATACCTTTAGGAAAGTGTTCCATGAATCTCGGTGTTGCGCTCAATTTTCGAAAAAAAATGTTTCGACAAAAACGACGAAGTGCAAAATATCAACTTGCACGTAAACTGGTTAAAAAAGCAATTTTAAAAAGAGACATATTAGTTAAAAAGAAGGAAGGTGTAACATACAGTGCAGGGTATTTTTAAAAGAAAGTTAAGAAATAATGGTAGTTATGCAGAAATGATATGCATAAGGTTACGAAATATTGTGTGTTTTTATGATATGAATATATTTTCAAATCTTGTATTTCTTTTATAATATAAATATCATCATATTCATAGTTAAGCTATATCTTAATGAAATGAGTCAAATGTGTTTCATGGTGTAAAAATAATAATGAATTTGGTAAAATCAATTTTTATTTATATTTTTTCTCGATATTCATTTCAATGTGTGACAACTAAGGTTGCAGCTAATGGTCACTTATATAAAATAAATATAGTTAAATTCAATGAAACAGCTACAGTTTTAAAGGTAACTGTATAATAAATAATTTAAAATAACATTTAAAGTAATTTAAAATGGATTTAGAATAATTTTTCAAAGTTAAAACCTTGAAAGTGCTTTTTCTCAGTTCGTGTTTTTTCAATATATCAATATGTTCAAAATGCTAAAACTTAAAAATATATTTCTCAATGGACTTGATTTTTTTTCTGGATGTTTATTATAGTGCATTTTATGAAACTAAGGATCGGATTTACAATAAAATGAAAAGTTTTTTTTTTTAAAATAGATATGTACAAAAAACTCAATTTTTTGTTGAATTTTTACATATGTATCAACATTTTATTTTTTTTCTCCCGAACTAATTAACTTTTCAAAAATCCGATCCTTAAAGTTATAGAAGACACTTCAAAGAACCATATAAAAAAAAGGGTTGTAAAAAGTTAGAAATTTTAGGAGAAGATAGGTTTTAAAAATTATTTAAATTTAAAAAAAAAAAATTAAATTTTTCAAATTGTATCAGTGGAATTGTCTTTTTTCTTGATAAAATAATTTTCCTTAATAAAGTAATTTAATAATATGCAAAAAGAGTACTGTAAAGTGCTTAAACAAAAAAAATTATTCAAAGGGTACCGAGTCCCCTTAAAATTTAAAGCGTTTATTAAAGTATAAATGCGTGGTAGGGATTTTCCTAATTTGAGAAATGTGTAGTAGGGATTTTCCTAACTTGAGAAAAGTGTGGTAGGGATTTTCCTAATTTGAGAAATGTGTGGTAGGGATTTTCTTAATGACGCGATGACTTATTATAACATCCCCCCCCCCCTCCAGATGGCCAGGTGCTCTATTTCTATCCGATATCACCATGTCCTTCACCGTGTCGTTGAACATCATTTAGGATGGCGCTTTATATACCTCTGTGGAGTAGGTGTTTATTGTGAAAAGGTATTTGATAATAAAATATGAGAAACGAGGTATTTTAATACACAATATAGTGGTGTAAGGAAAAGCAGAATATAAATTTTAATCCCACACAAAATTGAAATTTAGGGTGTAGGTAGACTCAATTCAAAACTGTAAATCTTATCGTTATACAAAATTGATATAAAAAATTGTTGAAGGGAAATGCAATTAGTTTGAAATATTTTTGACAATTTTGGGTAATGATGAAATTTATATAGCGTTGTTTTGAATTGAATCTGGCTACATCCCCATTTCTTACCTACAATTTTCCATAATATAAGTGTTTGATAATGATAAAATTTATATAGTGTTGTTTTGAAATGTATCTACCTACACTCTCAATTTGGTTTAATTTCCTGCCTGACTAAAATTTATTTATTTTTACTTTTTTACTGTTGTGTTACACTGCTACTTGTGTTACACTACTACTGTTGGGTAAGGGATGGCAATGAAAAATATTGAATTGTTTTATCTTGTAATTCATGTTTTACTTTTCATTTTTCATTTTTTACGTAATTTACCTTCAAACCTATGTAGTATTATACATTGATAGATGTTAGGAGCGGGAGAATAGTACATCTGCAGACACTGAACCGTAATTCGCAGGAAAATGTATGAAAAGGAAAGAAACACAGTCAAGACGTAAGTAAATGACATAACGACATAACGTAATGACGTGAAAATTTAATAGATGAAAATGTTCCCCAAGATGAAATTGTGCATCTCTCTACATGGTCCTTAAGCTGAGAGTGAGTCTATCAAAGTTGAATACGTAAATAACGCAAAGCCATAACGTAATGGTGTGAATTTTTATGGATGTAAATGTTTCGTGAGAAAACTGTATCGAGTTTCAATTTTCCAGGTGTTTTATAGATGGAATTTTCGGAGATATAAAACTGTGTGCCGAGTCACAGTCTCTCTGAAAATGAGCCAGTCAGATATATTTAACGAAGGAATAAAGATAGTTAACTTGAAGTTAATAAGATCTAGGAGAAGTAGTTCTACAAAGGTAACAAAGCTCAAATTTCTGGATACGTTTAGGGAGAGAAAACCTCTTAGGAGGAACAACGTAGTTGTTGTTGAGACCCAGACCGTCCGACCTACCAGAAAGGTGTAAGGTATCTGTTTGGACACATCCTATACTGTTGTTGTTGTTGAGACCCAGATCTTCCGACCTACCAAAAAGGTGTAAGGTAACAGTTTTTACACATTCTATACTGTTGTTGAGATCCAGACCGTCCGACCTACCAGAAAGGTATAATGCAACATTTTGGAAGCATTCTATACTTTTGTTGTTGAGACCCAGACCGTCCGACCTACCAGAAATGTGTAAGGTATCTGTTTGGACGTCCGGGAAGTGCCACCCAATTTAGACCGGAACCCAGTGGGGGAGGCATCCACAGGTACCGTACTGTCCTTCCCCTACCACCAACCTCTCGGAAGGATTTACGGACCCACATGTTTAACGTCATCGTACTTCGCGTGAACACGGCGACAGTTTTGACAGTAGCGGGAATCCAACCCGGGCCTACCGAGTGCAATTACCACGAGCTAAACACTGGGCTACCGCGCATTGGAGGCACAACGTAGTGAAACACTTTGCATAAACTTTTACTCTTATAAAATTATTAGCAGTATACCCGTTCTTCGTACGGAATATATAATACAATCTTCGTACGAAATATTAAAAACGACATTGTTATTCTATCAACATTCTATCAAAATATATAATTTAATTCTCCTAAAATAAAGTTCGCGTGTCTCCGTTCTCCCTGACAAAAATTATCTTCACAGGCAGATCTGAACATGAAAGTATCCCGGTTTCGTTCTTAAACAAATTTCCAAAAAATATAAAGTTGGATCAATATATGTCAAAATGAAATCTCTTTGAAATTGGATCATCATATGCCAAAATGAAAGCACTAAAATGGTTTTGGAAGACATACCCGTACCATTTTCATTCTGTTTCAGCAATTGGCTAATCTCAATATAATTCGTTTGAAAAATGTTTGCCAAAATTAAACAGATGACTTTAGAAATTGAATATGTCAATAACCCCCGTAAAACCTTTCAACTGGAAAGCCGTAAGTCATATAATTCAGTAAAACATTTCGATAACATTTATTTTTATATACATTTTACTTAATAATTATTTAGATCCAAAAGATTTAATAAAAATCGTCTGCTGTGTATACTCATTGGATCTAATTCCATTTCGTTAGCAACCTTATATTTTTTCTTCAAATAAATTTGCTGAAAAATTTCGGTCTGCATAATGCTATCTCTTAGCCAGGTTCGTCTTTTTATATGTTTGCTGAAAACCCCTGGTCCTAAAAACTCGAATTATGGATTAAATTTGAAGTGGGGCTATTCCAAGGCTATCCACAAAATTTCATGAAGTTCTGTGCTGCTGTTCTCCCGTGATGGTCACATACAAGCACACACACATACATACACATTTTTAATTTTATCTATTCAGATTAACTTGTTTCGAAAACGTCTATAAATTTTACAGATTTCCTATTTCAGATGCGATCAAGAACAATTTGCTGCAACTAGTATTCAAAATAGGAGCCTTCTCTCAGTGAAGCATTTTTTTACTCTACTCTGACTTTTCTTACTAATAACTAAAAATCTTAATTTTTATCGAATTTTTTAATATTCTGTGCATATTTACAGATCATTAGCTGCAAATAAATGCAAATCACGCTTTCCAGCTCAAGTATTCGCGAAGAAAAGGTGAATCTATATAAAAAAGTTATGCATAATGATATTCTGACACAATATTATGATTGCAAATAGAGCTTTTAAACGCTAACAGCTTTTGTAAAAAACTGCCACCATTCCGAGGAATTACAAGAACGTAATACTTTAAATTCAAATTTGATTTCAGAATTCTGCTTACCTGTTGCCAGATTTTTCAGGTCAGACGATCTCTACCGAAAACAATACTCTCACTTTATTCTATTAACATGATTTCTGTCTGGTTTGTAGAAGAGAAGTTGGTCAGAATTTGTGTCGTATTAAACATAACTTTTCCGACAGTTTTGGCAACAGTCGCGAACAAAATTCACGACTTTTGGAAAAAACGGCTCTTTTGTGTTTGAAGCATGTATGAGTTACGGGAATTTAATGCAGAAGCGGAGCCTGACCATATGCAGAATATCCAGCTAAAGTTATGATGGCACAATGTGTTGTAAATCCAGAAAAGCGTTATTTCCTCGTTCCTGACCTACTAAAGAGCTTGACTATTTCCAGATTGTGAAATGTGTAATTTTATCAATCTAAATAAAATGAATGTTTTAACCATGGAGGTAGAGAAAATATGATAAAACCCCTATGTAAGAATAGATTGGAAACACCATAATGCATTAAGAATTATACATAGGTGTTGCTGAGCCAACGGCTGTACCGTGCTGAAATCACCGGTTCTCGTTAGATCACCGAAGTCAAGCAGCATCGGGCACGGTTAGTACTTGGGTGGGTGACCACCTGGGAACACCGCGTGCTGTTGGCACATTTCGGGCTCGGTGGTTTGTACGCTGGATTTGCACGCTTCTACAACTGCCGCCGTGTTCATGCGGAGTACGATCACGTTAAACATGTGGGTCCGTAAGTCCTTCCGAGAGGTTGGTGGTAGGGGAAGGAGGGTACGGTCCCTGTGTACGCCTCCACTACTGGGTTCCGATCTAAATTTGGTGGCACTTCCCGGCCGTCCAAACAGTTACCTTACACCTTTCTGGTAGGTCGGACGGTCTGGATCTCAACAACAACAACATAGGTGTTGCTAGTGTTAGTAAAGTTTCATTTGTTCTTATTTGACACAGCAGGAAGGTGCAGTGCTATATATTAGTCTGTAGTGTAGTGTTTAGTACACAAAATTTTAAAATTAAATTTCTCTACATATGAGTAGAAGTAATAAGTATTTTGTCTGGCTACTTTCTCATATTATAGAATACAGCATAGAGAAAGTATTGTTTTCGCGAAATTTTTCAATTTCGGAATTTAATGCCAATAGGATTTAGGGTTTCCTAAACACGTTTTGACTATGTTCAGAGGGATGTCCATTCGTTTGTGGTCCACTTTTTGTGGTCACGATAGTTGTCACAAAAATTAATGGATTTTCATTTAACTTTACATCCGGCTTTGTCATCGAAAAATCTGGAACTAGATAGAGTTTGTTTTTATATTCGAGCGAAAATTTCCCAAATTATTCGAAATTTTCTATTTTCTTAACATAGCAATATAGAACACAATTTGGTATAATTATGTACAAAAGAAGTTATTTACGTTTTATTGGACACGAAACTTAACAGTTTTAATCATTGTAGTAAAAAATCTGATGTGGGCAACGCATGATTTTCTTTATATAATGCAATGAATTTACTACTTTTACAATAAAAAATTTAGGTTTTTCTTATTGTAGATATTTATATTCTTTCCAAGATATAGAATTTTTGTCAATGAGTCGTCATTTTCATTGATTTTGTGTCATTTTTATCTATTTGGCGAGATTATCGTTAATTTGGCAGCATTTAAAAAGTCACCAAGTTGGCGACATTCCGCCAAATTCGTCGCCAAAATCACGCCAAGCTTTATGGACGGAAAAATAAGTTATACTTAGAGCAGATAAATGACTATTGGCGTTCAAATAGAAATGCATTACTCAAAATATCTTTTCTCATGAAGGGAACGAGCGAGATATAAGAGAATGATGTCACCAAATTTATTGCATGATATTACACATAAAAAGTGAGCATGTTTTTCAACAATTAATATACTTTTTTTAATTTATGGGATTTCTTGATAAATTTATTTAAAAAATGTGCAATATCTCGAGAATGGCTCATGCTAGAGTTCTGAAGTTTGTGTCAATCGCTTTCTAAGAAAATTTACATAAGAAATGTCTAATTGCGTAACTTTATTAAAGGTTTTGATTTTTTGATGATTTTTTCAAAATTTCACTCGAAAATTTAGGGGGGTTCTGAACATTCGATTACGTTTTAAAACAATGGGCTTCCAGTATTCGCGGATTGTTATTTTTGTACCAAATTTCATTCGAATTGCTCTATTCTTTCGTGAGATATCGTCTCCAGAAGACTCACTGACACACACACACGCACACATACGCACACACACAGACATCACCTCAAAAATGTTTAATTCGTGATCAGGGATGTTTGAAACGTGCTCTCCCGTCGAATACTCGAATTCGAATTTTCGACCCCGTCATAATACTTTCCTTATACATTATGTATAAGGAAAGTAAAAGTAATATACTTCCCTACAAAAGTTGAGCACAAAACAGTAAAGGGGGGAATTGCATTTTGAACGAAACTTTTGGTCAGGCAGTACATAGGGCTTACATGTATATAAGGAAAGTAAAAACTTTTGCGATACAATTTTTGTGTTCCTGACGTCATTTGTCGACTCTTGGGGGGAGGGTGATACATGATACATTATTAAAACTGATGTCAATCAAAAGATTTTTTTAAGCTCTTTATAATAAAGGATAACATGCTATAATTACATTCATTTGGCCCAACGATACAGATGCTTGAAAACTTTTCTTCCAAAATTTCTAAAGAAAAAAGAAGGCTACTTAAAAGTGGATTCGGATATAATAAAGTCGAGTTGAGTCCCGCTCTAGTTAATTGTTGAATAGGGTACAGGACAAAAATAATTTAAACTAGATAAAAATAATTTAAAAGATAAACTAAATTTAAAAACGTAGTAATGTTCTTTATAGTTTGAGTCTTAATCTGCATTGCGATGTTAGCTTTTTTGTTTGCTAAATTAGCAGTTTAAATAAATATTCAATTCCCTGTGCCATAGAAATAGATACAATGCAATGTTATTCATCTTACCCCAGCGCCACCTGAATTATTGTTTCAAACGATTTTGGCGATTTCCTAACATGGCGATTTATCACCTTCGTTTTACCTCCATTATTTTACCAATTTTTCTTAATTATTAGATAAATTGGACATTAAAGATAAAAGCAAAGCTATTATTTTTTGTCCCTGATACTGTTTATATTAAGGGTATATATAGAAGGCGATTTTATGCACAAGCAGTAAATGGACTAGATCACAATGTAAAAATTTGTTAAAATATTGTATAGATTAGTATCGATGGTCTCATTACTAATCAAATATCTCCACTTATAAACCATTTTTACATTAAACTCGTTTAATATATTTATCATATTTCCTTTATTGTATTCACCATATCCCTTTGTGTCTTGGTCGGTTGGTCAGTTCATTTGTAGAAGTTCTTTGTCACAAAAGAAACATCCTAGAAAGATGGTGATTTTGGCAAAGTTGTAGAATTTTTAACATTCTCCCTTTTAATTGACATCGAATGCTTCAGATCAATTTTTATTGAATTTAGCGCTGTCTGTTGGTAATTAATAGTTGAAATTTCCTGGCTATTAAACAATAGTTTCTTACATTTTCAAGTTGACCAAATATCTGTTACGATATTGAAAATGATTCATTAGTGTGATTTGTACTGCTTGAGCTATTTTAATACCATTTACATTCATGTCGTAGTTTAAACTATTATTTACTCTGTATGCAATATACCACCATCATTGCTAATACTGTATTTGTTTAATTTGTACTGATCGAGCTACTTTAATGCCATTTACATTCATATAGTAGATCGAACTGTTATTTACTCCGTAAACAATATGCTACCATCATTGTTTAGGAATTACAATGTTTCCCTACTGGAAATAATGCTTTGAAAATCGTAAATATTCCAGTAAAACAAGTTATGATATTATTAATTTAAATGAGTTCTGTTTTGTTATGGGTTTGTTTATAATATATATAGATAAAATTTCGAAGTAGTGCGCCTTTTTATATACCGTGTTCATACATCAGAGACTTACACATAGACGAACATTTTCCAATCATTAAAATGTATGCAGGAGATTCTGAAAGATGCTTTTTTGTCAAAAAATTTCAAAAATATTTTGGGAAAACAATACTTTACCTATAATAAAAACTCTTTTATTGGCTCTCAGTAACAGCCTGAGCAATGTTTTTAAGACTTACTTCCTCCTTGGTTTTATACCGCTAAAAATTAAATCACCATTCTAAATTTATTATACAAAAGAGCGAATAAATCCAACATAATATATAAAAGATTAGTTATTTAAAGATGCAGAATAAGGTCACTAGTGACCACTCTAAATGCAGAGTGATATGGAAATTCATGGGCCCGACCAATAACTCCAGAAGTGTAAGGGTTATTGTATATATTTTATTCAGATGTATAGGAAACTCCAATGGCGCTACATTATAATTGGGTTATTGTAAATTTTCATGGTGCTGTATAGGAAACACTAATGCGTTGCATTATAATAGAGTTATTGTAAATTTTTATGTATATAAAACGATAACAGAGCTACACTATAATCATTGTCAATTTTTATGTAGGAGCATAGGAAACACTAATGGTGATACACTATAATAGGTTATTATATATTTTTATGCAGGTGCATAGGAAACTATAATGACTCTGCACGATAATACAGCTTTAGGACATATGGGTCCTTCTTTAGCTAGGTACGGGGAATTAGCTCGATTTCTAATAGATATAGGGGGAAAGTCGGCACAAAGTAATAGAGCTTTGTAAAATCACTACTAAGCATTTTTGTATCCTTTCCCTCAAAATATGGGTTGGAGCCCTGAAAACCAGTGTATATAATCTAGCTGCCTTCCCGTGGAAAATCAAACATTTAGAGAAAGCGGCTGAATAAAATTGACTTCATTATACACAAAATACAAAATGTTCATCTTCAGCAACGATGCATGCTTTCACGCATGCAATAAGGTGTCATCGCGTGTTTTCCAGCGTCTCTACAGTTGCATCGCTACATTTAGATTAATAAAAATGTCTTTTAAAATCATTATTTAGAAAAGCTGATTATCGGCTTTCGTTGTGGGGTAAAAATGCTTCGAACTAATTGGGTAATGTTTTATGTCTTTAAAATAGACTTTTTCCCTATTTCTCTAACAGTATGAGAGAAATAGCTCAATGTACTTCCTTAAATAAGGGGTCAGCCCCTCTCAAGCTGTCTCATCGTGTAACGCCATTAGGGTTTTCCCATACACATGCATAAATAATGTACGATAGTGTTAACACATCTCAAATTATTGGCCTCGTCCATGACATTTCTTGACGCCCTATGTACTGCCTGACCAAAAGTTTCGTTCAAAATGCAATTCCTCCCTTTACTGTTTTGTGCTCAAATTTTATAGGGAAGTATATTACTTCCTTATACATAATGCATAAGAAAATTATTCTGACGGGGGCGAAAATTCGAATTCGAGTTTTCGACGGGAGAGCACGTTTCAAGCACCCCTGATCACGAATCAAACATTTTTGAAGTGATGTGTGTGTGTGTGTGTGTGTGTGTGTGTGTGTGTGTGTGTGTGTGTGTGTGTGTGTGTGTGTGTGTGTGTGTGTGTGTGTGTGTGTGTGTGTGTGTGTGAGAGAGAGAGAGAGAGAGAGAGAGAGAGAGAGAGAGAGAGAGAGAGAGAGAGATGAAAAAATCGTCAAAAAATCAAAACCACTAATAAAGTTACGCAAATAGACATTTCTTATGTAATTTTTCATTATAAAACGATTGGCATAAATTTTAGAACGCTAACACGAACCGTTCTCGAGATATTGCACATTTTTCAAAAACATTATCAAAAAGTCATATAAAATAAAAAGAAATATTTCCTATTGAGAAACATGTTCACTTTTCATATGTAATACCATGCGATAAATTGGATGACATCATTCTCGTGGATCTAGCTCGTTCCATTCACGAAAAAAGATACTTTGAGTAATACTTTTGTATTTGAACGCCAATAGTCATTTATCTGCTGTAAGAATAAATTATTTCTTCGTCCATAACGCTTGGCGAGATTTTGGCGACGAATTTGCCGGAATGTCGCCAACTTGGCGACTTTTTGAAATGTTGCCAAATTAACGAAAATCTCGCCAAATGAATAAAAATGACGCCAAATCAATGAAAATGTCGACCAATTGTCGAAAATTCAATATCTTGGAAAGAATATTACTATCTACGATAAGAAAAACCTATTTTTTTACTGTAAAAGTAGTAAATTCATTATACTATATAAGGAAAGTCATGTGTTGCCCACATCAGATTTTTTTAGATATAATAAAAGGAACGTGAGATGAAAAGCACTGTGTAATGAAAGAACACTGTACAATTATTTTTTATACAATATGTTAAATAATTTGCGTGGGTTTATTCTATATTCAATGACTCATGCATGCATTTCTATTATATTTTTGACAACTACAGAAATATTTGCTATTCTTCTATTAGATCTACTTCAAATATAGAATGAAAGGCAATCATTTCAGTAGCTCAATGGATAGAGAGTCATCTAGGCATCCGAAATCGGCTACCTAAAGTAGTTTAAAATGCCGCTGAGAAGCTAGTCCATAATAAGAATTAACATGTAGAAGAGACTGTATCAAGTTGATACATTTTTTAGTTTCAATTTTCGTTTTGTTTTATGTATTTAAAAAAACATTCAAGCATATTAAAATGTACTTCGTATTTTTTACTAGTTCTTGCTCCAGATAGAATTTTTGGAATATAATCAGAAACTAAGCCTCTAAAATACTGTTTTAGTTAGTTAAAAGGACGCTTAATAATTTACTCCATTATTAGATTAATTCATAGTGATAAGATAAACGCTATTATAATTTTAAAAAAAAGCCCCGTAAAATACAGTGTTTTATGAAGTGCATATTATGATTTTTGGTGGATATAATCTATAATAATAAAGTTTTTTGATTGTAGCTTAAAATCTAAGCGACGTACGACTATGAAATTTGGTACACAGGTACTTTAGGTTCCGGAAAGTTGAACGTGGGTATTATTTCTTTTTTAAATTCGAATTAAAGTTTTACTTAGTTAGATTTTTACAAATATGCTTTGGTTAGAAACCAAAATGTTAGTTCAGGCGTTCCATCCTGACACCACCGGAAAGATAAAATAAAAAATTCTTTCAAACAAACTTTGAACTCAATCCATATTAGTAATATTCGAAATTTCAAGAATATTTGGAATTTATATAATTTATGTGTGCTGAATTTTCAGAGATATTCCGCTCCCGAGATATTTTCGCAGAGTTTGCATCTAAACACCATCGGTATAGCGATTTTTTTTAAATTGTTATTGCTATAAACGGGCGTACTGTTAAAGCGTTCTCAAAAATTTGTTTTTCAAAAATTAGTTTTCAAAAATTTGTCGCACGTTCTAATGTGATTGTAATCGAAAGTTTGCATCCTCAATCCCTGCCAGCACCAGGTACATTTTTAGAACTTTCCGGTGTTGCTTCGGATTTAAGATGTAAATATCGGATAAAAACTACACCGGAACCCACAATGAATTCCCGAAAATCAAAGAAAGTTGTAACAATTGGCTCGATTATAACAAAAATAAAATTAACAAGAAAAAACAGTTGAGTGGGGGAACGCCAAGACAGCTCAACTTCAATCCCGTCAACGCCGTGTACATTTTCTAGTATTAAGAATAAAAAACATCTGATGTGGGCAACACATGACTTTCCTTATATAATGCAATGAATTTACTACTTTTTATTCTTATAGTAGATACTTATATTCTTTCCAAAATATTGAATTTTCTTCAATTAGTCGTCATTTTCATTGATTTGGCGTCATTTTTATCAATTTGGCGAGATTTTTGTTAATTTAGCAATAATAAAAAATGTCGCCAAGTTGGCGACATTCCGCCAAATTCGTCGCTAAAATCTCGCCAAGCGTTATGGACGGAGAAATAAGTTATTCTTACAGAAGATACATTACTATTGGCGCACAAATACAAAAGTATTACTGAAAGTATATTTTCCCATGAATGGAACGAGCTAGATCCACGAGAATAATGTCACCAAATTTATCGCATGGTATTACATATGAAAAGTGAACATGTTTCTCAATAGGAAATATATATTTTTTATTTTATATAACTTTTTGATAATTTTTCTACAAAATGTGTAATATCTCAAGAACGGTTTATGTTAGCGTTCTAAAATTTATGTCAATCGTTTTCTAATGAAAAATTACATAAGAAATGTCTATTTGCGCAACTTTATTAGCACTTTATTTATAAAAACAATAGGCTTCCAGTGTTTACAGATTGTGATTTTTGTACTAAATTTCGTTTGATTCGGTCCATTCGTTCGTCAGTTATCGTCTCCACAGACTCACTGACACACGCAGACACACACACACACACATACTTTCACACACGCACACACACACACACACACAGACATCACTTCAAAAATGTTTGATTCGTGATCAGGGATGCTTGAAACGTGCTGTCCCGTCAAAAACTTGAATTCGAATTTTCGACCCCGTCATAATACTTTCCTTATACATTATGTATATAAGGAAAGTAATAATGAAAAAAGTATATATCATATTGCTCAGGATTTGTAATATTTTGTGTTTTTCGTATTTTAATTTTGATATTGCTTACTCTGGGCTGTTCGTAAAATTTGGTTCATTCCGAACCATTGTCTGGAGGACAAATGAAATCAATAATTTATATGCAATTGGGTTATTTTAATGAATAGTGTCAACTTGCCACCTTTAAAAGGTGTTCTTAATATTTGTCAACTTACCCCAAACGATGACGCCACATTTGAATCATAATAGAGAGAAATAGTACAAAAATTCAATAAACGACAGCAAAATTATCTTAACATTCAGCACATAAAAAGGCCCCTCGTTCGAAAGAATATTAAAACGTTCAATCACATCGTTCAGAACACATCGATGAGTTACCTCAAAATTTACTTTGCACAATCAAAAGCAGTTTTTCTTGGATAAATTTTATTTGGTAGAGTTATTTCGTGTAACACACGTGTGTGATCAAATTATGAATGTGAATTACTGCATAACTTCTACTGTATCGATTTGCTTCCATATAATTCTCGAAACATACTGGTCATCAGTTTATAAACCATGGATTGAAAGTTTTATATTTCTTCTACAAAATGCTTCATTTAGTATTGCACGTTTCCTCCAATGCACAAGTAAAGTCTTTGTCTAAGTTACATTTATCTTTCCTGATACTGTTATACAGAGTATGGATTGTTTTCCTGAAAATTTTCCAATTCGAGATTTTTGACGTATAAGCACATTTTAAGACAAACAACCTGAATAAATGTTGAGTACTTTTCGGAAAATATTTGTTTGTGTGTACCTGTGATGTGTGGCCCCAATAACTCAAGAAAGAATGTTCACAGCACAATTAATTTTAAAGTGTAGATTCGTTCTATACAGAACTCGATCTGCATCGATATTTTTGGAATTCGCCTAATTATACCATGAATTATTAAAAGTTCAATATTTCCATTTTTTTCAATGTGAATCAATTATAATTATTGAAACAAAAAATTATAATTATTATGGCTGTATAATTTAATAGGAAAATGATAGTTTGAAATACGTTAAGGATGTAAATGCTATTAAATGTACATGTAATAGTACAAATCAGTCGAATCCATCTAATTAATTTGTATGGCAGACCTGTTGGCAACTTAAAAGAAATTGTGCTAAAAACAATTTAAAATGAACATTTTAAATATCAATTTACTTATAAAATTAACTTTCTCTTAAAAAAACATCTTCTTTGTATTCAGAAGTTTAATCTGATATAACTGACCATGAACAATAGTAAATATAAATGCATATAAAAGTTGAGTTATGTCTCATACATGAGATATTTCTCAAGGATTTTGTTTGCATTTAAATGCTAATATTATTTTATATAGAATCAAATTTACGATTTCATTCAAAAAAAATTCTAGTACTAAATTTCAGTTTTAGTTCGGTTTTAAAATTCACTGCGAATATGCGACGACCTAGAATTCTTTTCCACATGATGGCATCTGTGAGGAAAGTCCAAGGAAAATATTCGAAACGCTTGTGGTTTTCATTCCTTCCATCTGGACAGAAAGTCCTGGGAGAATCTCTTGTTTATTCATAGATCATTCGCGTTCTCCGTGAGGCAGAGGAATATTTGGCTTCCTTCCTACTAAATTTATGACCATTACCTTGGGCTCTTTAGCATAAACACAAGAGACAAAACTCCTTTTGAATAAGAGAGCCATCCAGTGGAGCGGTTCAGTGGGTTTAAAGTACAAAAGGCCGACACATGTGGTTTGTTACTGTTATTTCACAGTTCTTTGGTCTTGAAACTGAACTCAATTACATGTATGCGAAAGATGTAATAAAGTTTTTTTCGGTGTTTGTCATACTTTTATTGTGGTATAAAAGGTGAAAAACCGTCTGCAGATTGTGCCATTCGAACTCTTTGTGTCGTACAAGCTCCTTCAGGAAGCGTACGAGCTCCTTCTGGAAGTGGCAGACATGTTTCGACTGTACTCATTACTATCAGTTTTTATTTCTTATATCGCGATTTCTTCAACTCAGGAAACACCGTTTGTTTACAATATTTCAAATGGTGTGAGATTAAACAACAGAGTACCAATAGACTATCAGACATCTCAACCAAATTTATGGTTGATTTCTGGAGACGATCCTATTCCCGAGAATCTAAATCGACAATTATTAATTAGTGATGCAATTTCTACTGATCAAATTGTGAGCCCAAGACCTGCCAATGACTATGGAACACTATTGTATAACTCACAATTAAGTGAAGGAACTGAAAACTTGCACCAGTCACCTATATACGCTTCCCAAACTTTATTAAACAATTATGATAGAGTTGTGACTTCAGAAAACAGAAGACATAGTGCTGATGATATTGGGATTGGCATGCAGAATCCTGGAGCTGTTTTAGTACAATTGCCGACTGACGCAGCAGACGGATTATGGGAAAGACCTCGAGCCCAGTATTTACAGACACTACCTACAAATGAAAAGCAAAATGCCGATCAAGGTAATACAAAGTTTGACGAATCAGTCAGTACTATGGAACAGTACAAAGCTCCAAAGGTTTATGAACCAATAAGAGAAGCAATTTCTCGTCTTCCAAACAGCGAGTATGCTCCACAAGGCGAATCAATTATTCCTCTACAGCAGTATTATGAATTACCTTATGAAATATTTTCGCCGACTCCTGAAAGTTTAAGCGAAATTAATACATCTGCTAATGCTCGCCCAGGAACATCACCACCTGGAATTTGGTTATTGAATAATGATCAAAACCATCAAATTGTATCCGAAGATTCTATATTGCCAGACAGACTGTACGAAATCCCATCTACTGATTCTTCTGAAAGAGGTAGAAAGACTCATGACGTTTTAAATATATTGACAAATGAAGACATTGATCTCTTAGCGAGATTGGGTATATTATCTTCTATATTTATACATCCAATGCAATCAGAAAATGCAACAAGTGATTTTACTTCAGTACGAAATTCTCAAAGGGAGTATGAAAGTAAACCTGCTTTAATTGACCACGGCGGGCAAAGTTACTTGATCAGTGATCCAAGGAACAATCTGACAGATTTCAGTGAAATTGAATTATTTGATATCCCGCAATTTACAGCAGCCCAATATCACTCAAATTTGCCAGAAAATGCTGGGAGCCATCACGCGTATGAATCACCTTCATTCCAAGTTTTTCCTCTTCAAAATGTATCGGATACAACTGTTCAATTGAATGAAAGCGCGAATGTCCAGAATGAAATCAATCTAACGGATAGACAGATCCTCGAAATTCTTCAACTTCTGAGTCTTGATACTAGAGACTTTTTTAATTTATCGACACCGTTATCATTACATGAGACAAAAAATCTCGATAATTCAAGTATTGAAAACTCTAGCCACAGTCTCTCTCTAAATACTAGTGTCCCTACCAACAAAGTTGTACCTATAAATGAGACGTCAGAGCAACATGATGCTATACCTTCACTTATAGCTAGCGCAAGATCTGATAATAAAACTCAACCGGATTTGGCACAACCTAGAAACTCTATTCCTACCGTAAGAGATGGCAGAATTAAACCAAGGCTGTTAGAAAGTCTTACGCAACGAGAAAACGAGATCATTGAACGACTAATTGAAAAAGTTAATCCTATGTCTGAAAGTAAAGTAGAAATGCTGAGAAAGGTTCAAACTCAACCCAAGCCTTATTTTTTTGGATTCAAGCAAGATGATGGAAATGGAACTTTGCAACACAGAAACGAAACATCTGACTCGTTGGGCGTTGTGAAAGGCAGTTACGGTTACAGAGATGCTATGGGAGTTTATAGAAATGTGAATTACATTGCTGATAACAGTGGTTTTCATGCAGTGGTCAAAACTAACGAGCCTGGAACTGTTAGTCACAACACTGCAGATGCTGTTTTTAGATCGGAAACTCCACCTTTAGCAGCTTTGGTAAAAATGATGGCTTATAGACGTTCTAAAGAAGCATTGAACGATACCAATGTGCCTTAATGGAACCATCGCGAAGGATGTTTTGGGTAATGTAAACTAATTTGCCATATTTTCAGAAGCCAAATGCTGTTTTAAATGCTTGATTAACCGATGAAAGTGTACATGATAGCCTTAATCCATTTTAAATAACATACTGTTGAAAAATTGTTTATTGAATTTAAATTTTCTAATGCACGTTTTTTGTTCTCTTTGTCATTTGTAATTAAAATACTTTTGCATAATTTCAGTAAAAATAAAATCTGTTTCAAAGGATATTTTTTGTTCTAAAATCTTGGCAATTTTAATGAAAATTCACAATTTTAGGTGATATATAGAAATGGACATGACATAACCGTACTTAGCACTTTTAAATCCATATCTCATAAAATCTAGGATTAAAATGTGTTGGATTTTTGTGTTTCATTATAAAGTGTCTATACAAGAAGTATCTCTTTCGAACAGTAAATCGGTATGTGTGAATGTGAAAATATTTATCTTTAGTGCATGTGATTTTCCTCATGAAATAACAAAATTTACAACTAATAAATTTTTGACGAAATATTTTCCACGTTACATCTAGTCGAAATATTTTGATAATTCGAATTAAAAAATGTATCAATTTTTTTCCATATGTTTGCATTTAACTTGAATGGCCTTCATAATAAATTATTATAGTGGGTGATAGAATGAAGGAATTAGAGGAGTTGGATATTCTAAAATATGTTGACTTACGATGCATTCAATTCTCCTTTATATTTCCATTATTTTGAAATCAATCATTACTGTGGTATTTTGTTATACCAGCGAATAATATTTTAAATCTTATAACATTTATAAAATACATTTTGGCTGAAACAGTAAGTATATTTCATATTTTTAAATGCGAAAACATTTTATTATTGCCAAGTTATTTTGTAATGATTTTGGAGTTAAATATGCAATATTTCTTTCTTTAAAACAGCTATATTGAATATACATAGCTTTGAATTTATCCTTTGCAGAAAACAAATGCTACGAATTTTTAATCTCCATTTATTGCTTTTACTGTTGGTTCTTAAAACACCTTTTTCAGTAAGTCACGTAATTTCTCGAAAATTTCCAGGCCGAGAATTTTCACTAACATTACGCCGTTATGTGAAATCAGATCATCTTTTCACATTTAAGTGGACGACGTTTTGATGCATGATGCTGTGCTGCATACACGGATTTTCTTCTTTAAAGCAATGTTTGTTGTCTCGTGATAATTTTCTAAATATAGAAAAGGATCGTTTGGCACAGAGGCTGTTTGATCTAGGAATATGAACTTATCGTATTCCAGAAATTTATAAAACCATTTCTGTACTGAAATTGTTTTTCACTTGCTTTATATGAATGAAATTCACATTTTAGTATGTTCTCATTCTTGAACATAGGAATGTAGCCGGAAATAAACAAATCTTCGTCTTTTAAAAGGTCCAAGAACGTCATATATTTGATACTAGAATAAATTTCTCCGTGCTGCCCAGGTGGTAAATAAACGCCAGTTACTACTTAATTCACCAAGTATACGCTCAGAAACACGCTCTCTGCCGTTTACAAAAGCAAGCTTTTCGCAAAGTCAAATTTTTTTTCAAATTTCTTTCCGAAAGTTTCTTTCCAGATGCCAAGAACCTACACATTATGCGCAACCCATTAACCGTTCTATAAAATGGATCTGAACCAAAGAGGGGGAGGTCACGGAACCTCTGTTGAAGTGCAAGACAGTCCTTTGCGATGACTGAAAGCGATCAGTTAAAAATTTACAAAAAGTAAAATTACTTATGAAATCAAATATTTTACATTTGTTAAATACTGATATATATATATGGGGATGTTTCAGCCAAATTATAGATTTGTGCTAATTTTAGTTTTAAAGTGAAACGATATATATATATATATATATATATATATATATATATATATATATATATATATATATATATATATATATATATATCAGATCCCGTAAAACCTGTAAATTTCGATGTATTAAAAATAAATATAAATAAATATGAAAGATTTGTCTTACGGATTAGGTTCAAATATTGTTGGAAAGACGTTTTTAATCTTTCCAAAGGTGTCAGCATGGAAACTCTGTGATAATATTTTGGGTCACTAAGGAATATATTTGCGTATCGGTGTATTTGTTAAATATATATTAAAATCTCCTTGTAGAAATCTATAAATTTTCCTACATCTAGAAATTTTCCAGACAAATGGCTGAAAGTTTAATATTTGACTCTAGTGCAGAACTTCAGCTTTTCAGTTTTCGCGGTGAAAAATTTTGGGTAGATTAACGTATCGATAAAGAAACAATAGCGTTGAATTGATTTAATGAAAATTGAGAGCTTTATTTTTTTGGCTGAAGTATTTCTTTGTTGTTTTCATTGGAAACTAGCAATGATTACTCGTCTAAATTATTTCTGAAAATTTTAAAGTGCATCTTCATCGATAGCAGCGGTAACATAATTTATGTGACTGTTCTGATGGGCCGATAAATTCCACTCCCATCATTTAAATTATATTCTATTTGTGTTTTTAAAAAGCTCGAAAGGGTTCATTTTCCGTTATATTCGCACTATTTGTATCAGTTTTGCAGGAGGTTTCAGATTATATACGCCATGTTTACATATACTGTAAGAAATGTTTCAAAAAATTTCAGTGGGAGAACATCTTAAGAAAAGCTACTATATATCATTAGAAGGTATGCCCGTTATATAACGAAATTAAAAATTTGCAATTGCCTCCCATTTAGCGTTATTTTTATCAATTGGGTCACATTTTTATCAATTTGGTAATATTTAGAAATGTCGCCAAGTTTGCGACATCCCGCCAAATTTTTCGTCAAGCATTACGGATGGGTGTAGAAATGGGTTATTCATATAGTCGTTTGTTATGTTATTTTCAAATTTATATTGTTATGTTATTCCAGCATTTATAAAATATCGCCAAATTGGCGATATGCTGCCAAAATTTTGCCAAGCGTTACAGACAGCGAAATAGGTTATTCTTATAGAAAATTTTTATATTTTTCCAAGATATTGAATTTTCATCAATTAGTCATCATTTTTATCAATTTGGCCACATTTTTATCAATTTGGCGACATTTTCGTCAATTTGGAAACATTTAAAAAATTTCGCTAAGTTGTCGATATTCCCCCAATTTCGACACCAAAATTTCGCCAAGCATCACTCAGAGATAGATAGATAAACAGACAGATAAATCAAGGTGTTTATATTATAAATTATCCTCACTACAGCACGTGCACGTGGGGAAGGAAGAAGATAAAAAAGATAAACATCTTTCATTTACGTGTAATGGGCAGGTAATTTCAATGTTTTTTAATACTGTGCAGACCGACAGTATTTTACTGCTCGCGGGTCAGTGAATTGTGACGGTAAGTCTCAATGTCTTTGCAACTTTAATTGTCTATAGTTCTACTGGACCGATTTTAAAAATTGAAGTTTAATATTCATCAACTCGATGTAGCAGTCAGTTTGAGAGCAGAACGCTTAGTTTAAAACTTCTTAAAATATGAAAAATAGAGGTGCACAAATTCGGTAAATGTTGGTGTTCAATTTGACTGGTGTGACAACAATCAGAAGTCGAATTCGAGGACAGTATCTTTAACGGGAATTAATCAATTCGATGTTGAAGTTAATTTGAGACCAAAAAGAAGTAGTTTAAAACCTTTTAAAATATAAAAAATTGTTAGAGGTGCTAAAGTTCAATAGATATCGGGGTTCAATTTGACTAGTATGTCAACATTCAGAAGTCAATTAAACAAAAGTATCTTTAATGGGAATTAATCAATTCGACGTTGAAGTCAATTTGAGGCTAAACAGTTTAGTTTAAAACCTTTTAAATATAAAATATAGCTAAAGGTGCAAAAATACGATGGATATCGGCGTTTAAATTCACTGGTATGTAAACATTCAGAAGTTGAACTTAGCGAAAGATACCGAGATTATATTTAACGATAATTAACTTTGCACTTCTACATCGACAACTATTGAGGGTCGTATTAAAACATAGTAATATTAATTATAAGCCATATATAATTATAAGACTATATAAGTAAGAAACATTTTCTACAAAGGATAAAGAAAATTTGAGCAAGGTAAGCATAAATGGATTAATAATGAAGCAAACCGCTGTTTTGAGAATACGATGTATCCTCTTCGTTAGTTCCAGACAACCAAGTCTTCTTTAGACATTTTTGTTGTGTTTTAGCGCACTCTAATCTTATAAATTACATGTTTCTATGTTTTGGACAGAGTCTCCTATGAATATTTAAAGTTTGACAAGGGAAGGTTTTGCAATAGTTCTCTCCAATCTTTCATGTCCTATCTTGTAAAGGACCATGGATAATGATAAAACGCCACGGCTTTCATCTCCTAAGTGATAGAGGGCGCCACAATAACAATCTGAAGTTGTCATGCAAACGTGCTCTACTGACGTGTATTATTAACATTTTAGTGTGAAAATATTATCCTTATCAATTATTATTATTATTTTGAAATAAAATGGACAATAATGGTAAGTAGTAAACGATAAATTTATTACTAATATAATTTATATCTTATTAATTAGCTAAACAACTGCCAAGACACGGTCGTAAAGGTTGGTCAAACACAACAAAGACAAAGGCTAAAATTTTTGGAAACCAAAAGTGGACTAATCAACAAAGCTATTGACTGTATTACAATAAAAGTCAAACCAAATGAAATTTGTAAAATAATGAATGATTTAAATTATTTGTAGTTTGAAATTATGAATGGGAATGACTAAATGTATAGTCAATACAAATGAAAACGTTACAATATGCGCATTTAACAAATGCATAATCATTGCAGTTTACAATGAAACAAGTTGCTGAACCAATATTAAATACAGTTGCCATTACCTTGTTAAATTTTGTAATGTGTTTTTCAACAGAATATCCAGCTTTTTTTCAAGAATATATTACCATATCTTGAAATATATCAACGCCAAATTAATTGTACATAAATGAATGCATTTTTAAAATAAATAATCTGCCATTTAACTTTCTGTTGGCCTCTTCATCGATGTTGGTTCAAAATTCATCAATGTCTTCAATATGGACCCCTTCAATGCATGCAGCTCGAATTTTTATGTAGTCTTTGATATGTTTTACAAATGTCTTATAAGGATTGAAGAAGTAACAGTCTAACGGCTGTGCAAATTTTGTTGTTTTTGCAGGTATTATTTAATAATAATAATAACTGAAAGGGATACTATTTTGACACTAAAATGTAAATAATACACGTCAGTAGAGCACGTTTGCATGACAACTTCAGATTGTTATTGTGGCGCCCCCTATCACTTAGCAGATGAAAGCCGTGGCGTTTTATCATTATTCATGATCCTTTACAAGATAGGACATGAAAGATTGCAATCCGAGAGGACTATTGCAAAGCCTTCCCTTGTGAGTAATATTTAAATTGGATTAACAAATGTCAGCGGTCGCAAAGATGTAATTGAAATGTGTATTCCAGGAGCAATAAAAGTATACTTCTATGTTTATTTATGGTGTAAATATCTGCAAATAGCTGAGTTATTCGATTTCTTTAAATTTATATTATACTTCATTTTTCATTCCTTCCTTGTAAGATATCTTCATATGTCTGTGTCGCGGATTTTTATATATTATTCTCTTTTCATTTCTTGAATACATTTAGTCCGAAACAAATTCAAATTAGATCACAAAACAATTTTCAGTAACAAGAGTTTATTTTAACAAATGATACAAAACTTTGAAAAGTGTATAACGCACATTCTTGCAATAACACAATAATACAAATTTATAAAAAATGGTAATGTAAAATTCTCAAATTGACTATGCTTAACATATGTATAACCACACAGAGAACTCTACGGTATAATCATAATTTTATATACTACATATTAATCTACTGAGGATTTGGTAGCAAGTAAATTCTATATCGTATAAATTTGAATAATCTATACTTTAGTCCAGATGAATTTCACATTCAACATTTTTATTTTAGTTTTAGATATCACATATACTGTAAATTGAAAGCGCTCTTCACAATCAGCATTGTAAGCAACACGGAATGGTTTCACTGATCTGAATATTTTTAATAATATGCAAATTTTATATTGTATAATGTTATATAGTATATAGTTTACTCCACAAGAATTTCACATTGAGCATTTTTATAGCATATTGTTTAAGATACCACCTGTACTTTAAACTGGAAGTCTTCTTCAATCAGTATTGTAAGCTGGCAAAATGTCTTCATTGATCTGAATATTTTCAACACGTAAATTTTATATTGAATAATTTTCAATATAGTTTATTCCACAAGCATTTCACATTGAGCATTTTCATAGCATATTGTTTAAGATACTACTTGTATTTCAAACTGAAAGTCTTCTTCAATCAGTATTGTACACTGTGAGAAATGTTTTCATCGATTTTAATTAAGGACAATCAATTGAATTTGACCCTTACTCATAACATATACATTGTAAAAGGAAAACTTAATTTTGATTTCAAAGGAGCTCAAGGGCTTCTGACCCCCCCCCCCCCCCTCCTTTGGTTACAGAGCGTGTCAAAAAGATTGCACGGGGAATATATCTAGAACGATTGGTCATGAAGGCATGGTTCCAACTTAAGAATGGCTTTAAATAAGGTAGACTATCACGATATGCAAATTCTGATCATGCGACACATTTTGATAAAAAATTACAAAATGTAACTTTTTATACGGGTTCACTTTTCAATTATAAAAATATTTTCCATAGCCCAATTAGTAAAACAAAATAAGTTTCATTGTCATATGATCGAAATTATCTGATCATTTATTAAAGTTTTTAAAGGGTTATTGGCAACCATATAAAAATTTTGCTAAAGATAGTTAATCTATATATAAGTTTTCGAAAAACTAAATAAGTTTTGCAGATAAATAAATCACTAATTAACAAGGAACTAATAAGTTTTGTAAGACCTATAAATAACTATTCGAAATATACTAAATATAAATTTTCGAATGCAAATTTTATCTAACGAAATTAAATTTCTGTACGAACCCTGAAATCTATGTTTTCCGGGTTTATCTGGAGAAAATGGTTTTCGTTCTTTGACAATTTTTCTTAACATAACTTTGACAATTTTTCACGACCAATTTTACATATTAGACAACATGGTCTTTCTAAAAGAATTTTAAATGAATAGGGAATAATATTTTAATAGAAAATCTCTTTGTAGTGGACCCGTATATCAAGTTAAATTATGTATGCTTTTATTGCTAAAACCTGTCACTGTGACTTAAACTGTGATCAAAATAGATGTAGTCTGAAGGTCTGTCTTATTTGAAGCATTACTTGCGTTGGAGCAATGGATCTGCCACCAATCCTTCAAGAGATTTTTAGTAGTGCGATCTTTTCGTAACACCCTGTATGTGACTCTGAATTAAAAGCGTATTTTTTATATATTCACATTTGCGAGGCTATCACTTTGAGTAATTTTTAAGCGCCTACAGAAATTAGTAATATATTACATCCTATTCCAACTGTAGATCCGTCAATATATTATCTGTCGATCCAGACCTAGTTTGCGATTTATCTTCCCCGTGTCAGATACCTTATTTGCTTGTCCGCTTTCATGAGTTACTGTTCCTGGTTCATTGTTTTCTATCTTCACCCTATATCCTTCACTGTCAGCAACGTACTTAGAAAGTTTATGTAATCCTTCTGAATCATAATAGCCATATGAGCCTGCCATTTGACCTTCCGTATCAGAAGCCTCCTGCCGATATTGTATTGTGCCATTACTGTCCCGATTATCAAATCTATATACGTAAGGTTTCGATGCAAGTTCTAAATCATCTGGATTTGTAAATGTTGGCAAATTTTCTAGAGCCTGGTGTGAAACTTGGCTTTCTGCTACTGCAATACTTTCTTTAGATCCGGACTCTTCTTCGGTTTCCTCGCTTTCTTTTTTCTTTTCACTCTCTTCAGATTTTATTTCCTTTCTTTTTTCTTTTTCTTTACTTTCATCGCTTTGTTCACTTTCAGGTTTTTCTTCCTTGTGTTCCTTAATTTTTTCATGTCTTTCCTTTTCCTTTTTTCTTTCTTTCTCTTTCTTTCCTTCCTTTGAAGTCGATTCTGATGAACTTTCGGAGGATGAGCTTTCTGAAGAGCTCGATGCTGAATGTAGTTTTAGTGATGCCACTTTTAATGGACTATACTGAGGATATTGTATACTTTTGCCTGGAACAGGACTTGATTTTGAATAACCGTAAGGATAGGCATATCTTAACGGCTGCACAAGTGGATAAAATAGTCTGTTTCCATTCGGCACAGATGGGACTGGAACAATGACTTGTCTGGATGGCACAGAGAAAGCAAGTTGTCTTGTTGGCTGTATAGGTGCAATGGTTTTGGATTGGACAGGAATAGAGATGTGTCTTGTTTGCACAGGAATTGCAGGCTCCTTATTTTGTAAAGGTAGGGGAATCTGCTTAGTTTGTATTAAACGTACTAAGCCAGATTTAGGTTGTTGAATAAAAGCCGTACGGGGAGCAGATAAAATCCTAGGTTGAACACCTGAGTTTAATACATAGTAGGATCCAGTGGGATAGCGATTAACACGAATTATTCGTGAAAATGGCTGTCTGCTTTGAGTTGCTATGATTCTAGGCGCTGAAAGTAAAGTTTGGGTTTTAGACGGCAATAAAATATTCTGAGGTGGTATTGGACATGGTTTTCCATTTACAATTGATACGGAGTGTTGTGCAAATTGTGGGAGAATCGGAGGTAGTTTTGAATCAGATTTTATCGTTTTTTGTGGTGCTGAAGGAAAAGGAACAGAGTTTCTGATTATCACTGCTCCAGATTTGGGAGCAGAAACGGGGAATTCCGGATTATGTACAATGGCAGCTTTATCCAGAACTTTAGGACTCGGTAAGTCATTTCTTATTGGCCATATATCGGAAGGAGGCCTTACACTTTTTCCTATAATTGTAGGAGTATCTACCTGAGAAACAAGTACTGAATTTGGTACAGAATTTAATTGAATCGTAGATGGATCTTGATAAATTGCTTTCCCACTTCGAATGTTAAAAGGAGGTATAAGTGACTTTTGCTGCTCAAAGCTGGGAATTGGGCCCTCTTCTTTAAGTACCCAAGTATCGGAGACATCAATTGGCGTAGAGTCTAACTGAATATCCCTATTTACGAGTGACTTACCGGAATCGGTATTTGAAACTGCAATGGATATAAACCTGCCTGTTCTGGAAGAGGTTGGAATCCACACGTGCCTCACTTGCTGCAAAAGTCCGTTTTTGCCAGAAACTACAATATTACTCTCTGGCGCTTCATAAGTAGGAGCGGAAGGAACGACTTTAGCACTGATATCCAGACCTTTTACGGGTGGTGGAAGCGGAGGTGGCACTGTAAATGATTTCTTAGATACGACTGTTGGAGGTGGAATCGGAAGAGAATCCTTTGTGTATTGTTGCTGCACAATTCGTTGGACGCTTGTTGGAGGAATGTCCACTACTTGTTTTACAGATGGCCCCTCCTGAACTAGACTAGCTGTATTTGTATAGACTTTTTGTGTGCCGTCAACACTCGGCGATCGAATCCAGATTTGTTGTACTATATTTTCTGGAACTGCTGGAGTGTACTGTGTTTTTACTGGAGCTTGAAGGGGAGGCGGTGCGGCAAATGACTTTACTGTATCAGTAGCTAATGAAGGATTTGATTCTTGGTTGATAATTTCAACCACTCTTTCTGATGGCATTTGAAAGGGCATCCATCTTTCTGGAGTGTATTGGTTATTATCTCCTCTTGTTAGGATCCATATATCGGAAGAGTCAGAATTGGATGGTTCTCTCGGATTTATTTTTGAAATACTTGATGGTTGAGCAACATAGGAATCATCTGGCATAGGTGTCGCTACAGGTCCTACAGCAGGTTCACCGTTTATGTAAAATCTGTTAAATCCTTCCATGGAACTGGAAATTTCAGCTGTTTCACTCGGATGACTTTCTTGTACGTACCATCTAGAATATAGATATGAACATAACTACTTTGAAAATTTTCTGGTATTGAGAAACATATTTCAAATTTATTATAATCACACTAAAATTATTACATAAAAGTTAAACAAGAATAATTAAATGGCATATGCTGTTCAAATATGATTGAACAACGAGCAATCAGCGTGACAAAATATTGATTATGTGTAGTTACAACCATTGAGCTCTATTATTCAACTGTAGTGACTGATGACGCCACTTCTGGGAAATATTTCCCCCGCTCACCTCTCCATCCGTGATAGCATCCGTGATAGATCTCCTCCATCAGTGATGTATTTTACATTGGATCGAAGAGAGATGGGATATGTTTGTAATTTCGGTCATTATTACTCTATTTCGTATATAGTTACACCATAGCCACCTTTATATAAAATGCCTGTTCGTTCCTCCGCAAAAATAGGCAACATCTCAGTTCAGAAATGGCCATTAGGTGGTGCTAGTTATCATCTAAAACAACGTTGTTGTTTTTCCATTTGAGTACGTGTTTTACTTTGGAGGATTCGTTATTTATTTCATTTTGATCTCGTTTTCAAATTATTTGGCTTTGATTTTCTTGTATTTTTAAATTATAATATCTACCTTTTACTATGGTCTATTGTGTAGTGCCCTTTTGCACATAAAATAGCATAAAAGACTGTATAAGTATTTTTGAATTTCCCTCGGAAGTCAATCGTCAGAGAGAAATGGGTTAAAGCAGAGACTGTTCAGAAAAAGTTTGTATACATGTATAATTTCGGCACAAATTAAACTGTCAACATACCTAGGTTGAAGTGTGAACGTTTTAAATCTATCGTGTTCTTCAGAATAATAGCTGACTTTCGAAAGAAACTTTGTGTACTTGTATAATTTCGACACAAATTAAACTAATTATGAGCAATTGATCAAAAAAGAACCATCATAGCTAGTTGGCACAATCAAATATGGCAAATATTGGCTGTGGTTTATATACTTTGTATATAGCACTATAAATTTACAACCTTCATTAAAAATTTTATATTAATATCTATATAGAATTATTTTATGTTTGTTTACATTTTATTGTATGCAAATTCAAATTAGATTTAATTTTGCAATAACCCTGAGCGAAGCTGGAATTTCCATCTATCAAATGAATAATATCACATAATTAGTTTTGGATTGAACTAGAGTTAAAAAAGTAAAATACATTGAACCCTATTGGACCTAATTTTCCAAGTATTTTTCAAGTGAAGTTAAAATTCAGAAATTGCTTCGAAAATTTTAGCAAATATTTATTCTATTCCATAAAATATATAAAAAATTTTTAAGCAAAATATGTTCGGCAGTTTTTTAAATAAAAAACTAAAATAATAATTACACCCGTATTATAGGAAGAGATCACGTGACGCACATCCAAATTAAAATATAGCATCCATCTTTTTTTTTTCCCAGTGTTAAAATCGTGATTTTAAAGTTCTTTTAAATTTATATTATTATTAATGTTGCATCCGTCCTAAATGTTCCTCTAATTTTGTGTATTTTCTGTGGATCTATATTCTGTGCCAACGCAATTACAATATTTAAATGGTCATCAAACTTTGATTATTTCTACAACGAAACTTAATTTTAATGGATGCAGAATGCAAAGAACTGATTGCAAGACGAATTGTATAAGAATTGCTGAATTTTTTTCACGCAAAATTATTTAGCTCTGGAGTCTGGAATAAAAGTGATATGAATGAAATATTCATTGCTTTTACATAAAGCCAGACGATTTATATTTCCATGACTTCATTTCCATATAGTTCATCGTTTTCGATGAAGTTTTAAGTTTTCAAATGTAATAAATTATTGTAGTATTGTGATAATTTTAAAAATATCACAATACTACAATAGCTAGCGGTCACTAATTTAAAAAATATCACCGCTGAATTTATCGTATTTTATAGATGTTTAAATAAAATTGCATTTCAGTTGTAAAATGTTTCATAATCAATGCTTTATGAATGATTGATCTTTCTTGTTTAACTTTTACTTTGTAACCAATGAGTGAAACAACAGCTTGATGATGAACGTTTATTCTACCATTGCAATAATTACCCCTAAAGTCCTTGTTAGTAATATAAGCCTTTGTTATTTAATTACCAGTAAATAATTTAAATTAAAAATATGTATAGTTAATGACCTCCAAATTAGCAAAAATTTGATTTACAATGATTGAAAAAGTTTCCATTTCTTGAAAGGTCTTGAAAAGGTTCATACAGGTTATTTCAGGAAAAGTGAAATTTAAGGTTTAGCTGGAAATGCAGATAGCCCATATATAATTGCTCACCTATACATCAGACTTTAAAAATTCTGAAAAGTGTGTATTTAGGTGCATCTTATCAATACTATATTAAACTATAACAGCTAATTTTATTATTACTTTCCTTAACATAATGTATAAGGAAAGTATTGTGACGGGGTCGAAAATTCGAATTCGAGTTTTCGACGGGAGAGCACGTTTCAAGCATCCCTGATCACGAATCAAATATTTTTTATGTGATGTCTGTGTGTGTGTATGTGTGTGTGTGGTTGTGTGAAAGTATGTGTGAAAGTATGTGTGAAAGTATGTGTGTGTGTGTGTGTGTGTGTGTGTGTGTGTGTGTGTGCGTGTGTGTGTGTGTGTGTGTGTGTGTGCGTGTGTGCGTGTGTGTGTGTGCGTGTGTGTATGTGAGTCTGTGGAGACGATATCTCACGAACGAATCGAGCGATTAGAATGAAATTTGGTACAAAAATCACAATCCATGAATACTGGAAGTCTATTGTTTTTGAATGGAATCGAATGTTCAGAACCCCCTAAATTTTCGAGTGAAATTTTGAAAAAATCATCAAAAAATCAAAACTTTTAACATAGTTACGTAAATAGACATTTCCTATGTAATGTTTTCATATAAAACGATTGACATAAACTTTGGAACGTTAGCATGAACCGTTCTCGAGATATTGCTTATTTTTCAAATATATTTATCAAAAGATCCCATAAATTAAAAAAATATATATATTAACTGTTGAGAAACATATTCACTTTTCATTAGTAATATCATGAGATAAATTTAGTGACATCATGTTCGTGGATCTAGCTCGTTCCATTCATGAGAAAAGATACTTTGAGTAATACTTTTGTATTTCAAAGCCAATTGTCATTTATTTGCTATAAGAATAACTTATTTCTCCTTCCATAACACTTGGCGAGATTTTGGCGGCGAATTTGGTGGAATGTTGCCAACTTGGCGACTTTTAAAATGTTGCCAAAATAACGAAAATCTCGCCAAATGGTTAAAAATGACGCTAAACCAATGACAATGACGACTCATTGACGAAAATTCAATATCTTGAAACGAATATAAGTATCTACTATAAGAATAAGCTATTTCTTTGCTGTAAAAGTAGTAAATTCATTGCATTATATAAGGAAAGTTATGTACTGCCCAAATCAGATTTTTTTAAATATGTATAAACGTGCATTTTTGCATACTGCAATCACATGAGTATATGTAACTCCAGGGGACCGAAAAATATAGTGTACTCCATGTCCTTAACTGTTAGCTTATTATTATACCTTAAAACCTAGAGGAATTGACTTACAGGTAAAATATTACTGCTTACCTTGAAACAAAATAATAAATTATAAAAAAAACATGATTGAGAAAAACTTCCAAAAAATTCCAACATGGTCTCTTGGACATATGTCTTACTAATGGTGCGGCTTTCAGTTAAAAATCGTGAATTGATTAATTTTTCTAGCATTCCAGAATCTTCTTTTACTGACCGACCTCTTTTCAACATGGAAAATTGATTTTTCATAACTATTTATCAAGGCAAATATTTCGTACGAACTCTCCCATAAAAGTGTCATTCTATCCGTTAAAAATTAGCTCTTAAAAGTTTTCTGGTAATAGTATTGTAATTTAATCCTTTAATGATTATTTTTTACACATACCAGAAATAAATTAAAAGATAAATTTATTTTAATATTTGCAACACCTTAAAGTAAATTGTGCTTGGAGTTATCAATAATAAAAGGTTTTCGATAGGTGCGATACTATCCAACGTGTATTTTATTCAGAATTAATGTATAAGATCTGAAGAATGAGTAAAGCGTAAATGTACTAAAATAAAATTATAAGACATATTCCATATATGTAGTTTACATAACAGTATTAAAGAAAACTGGTCACAGTCATGAATATATTGAATCGTTTAAATATATATGTACGACATGATTCATTATGACAAAATTGGAATCTCCGATAATGTGAAACTGAGTCAATCTTATTGTTTTTGATATAAAGAAATGTATATCCAGTTGTATTCATAATTCTTATGTATCATAGATGATTCTCAGGATTGCAAACTGTCTTGAAATTGAGTCTATTTTACTTATTTTACTGACATGCAAGACCTTAATCCAGCTTTGTATTTTCCATAATAATTTTAATGGAGCACGTTAAAATTTAGTTTGCTTTTTAAGTAGTAATTGTAGGTTTTGAAAAACGTATTCTAAACATTTTAAGGAAAATGATATGCAACCGAATATCAAGGGCCTGATTTGATTTTTTAAATTCTAATTAAAATTAATTATAAATTGATATAATAAACACTTTTTAGTCTCTAGGAAAGTATATTTTTAGTTCGACTTATTTAATTACGAAAACGCTGCTAAATGTAATGTTGCGTCACATTTTTCTGCGTGTTTTATTGATTGAAAACGCAAGGTAAAAATACCGTCATGCACGTATTAATTAGTTATCAATAGGCAAAAGATGTCTATCAAACATATTTTAAATGCACATTTTTGTGAAACCATGAAAGCGATGCGTAATATTTTCTTTATCTATTTTTAAAACATTTTGCTGAACTTGTTATAACCGATAGATATCTGTCTGTTTCAATTTCTTTAATGACATTTTTAACACACGGTGCTATGTCCTATAAAGTTGAAAGTTGATACACAAATTTGTCTAGTAGAACATTTCAATCTAGTAAAATTTAGATGATCCTTGTACAATAGAACCGACACTTTTTTGCGAAACAGCATGTTTTTGCGCCCCCCCCTACTATCTATCTTTCTTTTTCTCTCTCTCTCTCTCTCTGTATATATATAGTCATACAGTCTTAATAATTTTATCTATAATTTACATAATATTAACTTTAAAATCTTGTCTGATAGGATATCAGCCAAATATAAGAAATCCATCTAAAAAATAGTTGTAATAACATTCCATATCTTGTTTTAGTGCCCAAGTTTCATAATTCCTCTGCAGCATTACCAACTATTACTAGTGGGCATAATTCTTACATTACTAATGCTGGTAAATTATTCCTAAAAATTTTAAATGAAAGTTTTTTGTCAGATGACACCTCAAATAATAGTCATATTGTGAAAAACAGTTTTGAATTAGTTAAGAAATTAAAAACTCTTACTTATATCCATAGTATTCATACTTTTGATTTTAAAGATTTGTTTAATGATATTGATATAGATGATCATTATAAAATTATTTTAGAAATTTTTAAAAAATATAATATTACCCTAATATATTCAAATTTCCTTTTTAAAAAATCACTTATTTTCAGTCTCTATGAGAATTATATTCAACATGGTAGTTCTTTTTTAAGCAACAGTTTGGCATCCCACAAAAGGGGGAGGGAGTCCCTCATTATTATTGGCTAATCTATATTTATACTTCTATAAAAGGACCTTTAATCCAGGGTTGCATAATATCCTTATGTATAGATATTTAGATGATATATTATGTGTATCCCATAATAATAATCCTATAGTATTTAACTTGTATCCTAATAATTTACAATTAAATGCAAGTAATAATGACTCTAATGTTGCAAACTTTTTACATTTAAATTTAGATTTACAAAATTGTAATCTGGATGTAAACTTACAAGATAAAAGACAATATTTTAATTTTAGTATTTCTAAAATTCAACGCTTTGACTCTTTGTTTGCATATATCAGTGTTTAGAAATATTATATCAAACTACGCTCTTAGAATTTAATAAAATTTGTGATGACAATTTTAAATTAGCACTTTTATAGAATTACTGGATACTGCAACTAATAATGCATATCCTCCCAATTTTGTAATTAAAATTATCTACTCAGTGTATCAACTACCACATCATAACACCCAAGAAACTTTCCCAATTATGGCGGCTAATATAAAAAATAAAAAAGATAATTATTATAATTATTAATTATATAATTATATAAAAATGAAAAATAATAAAATAAACTAACGAAATTTGAAAAAAAAAATTTGAAATAGGATGTATAAATATTTAATGTTTTGAATATTATTTTCGCTAAAAATATGTAACTTTAGCCAGTTTGATACTGCGAATTGAGCCTTATAATAGTGTTAGTGGCATACTCGTTTATTCAATTCTTCTGTGAGTCACTTTTATAGTAAATTTTTTCATCTATGATTCCTGTTCATCCTGTTCATCTTATATTATTAATTGTCCTGATTTCTACTGTAACTCCCTGAACGGATTTCAAGGAAGGTCACTTCAACTTGTTCCATCCCCTTGGTCTATCCTGCTTCTACCAGACGCATGTCAACTTTTTTCATTCAGTTACAACTGCTCACTTTCAATATATATGCAAACTGGTTTCCTGCCTCATGCATCACGGTAATTCCTTAATTCCTAATAATTTTTTAATTTTTCCTCTTTTAATACTTGTTGTCTGCGCTTTGGCATTTATAGTAACTCACTATTGCCAAATCTGAAACAGGCATTTATTTGGGTTAATAAGAATTAGATGCTCAGACCTGACAATAAATCTAAGTCTGGTTAACTTCCAAAATTAAGCCAGTTATAACTTCCAAAATTAAGCCAACTGTTTATTTCTTTTATCAGCGTTGTAGCCGTGGTTTAACTGCTTTGGTGATTTTAATATTATTTCATAATTACTTGGAGTTAGTTATTATTATTATTATATCTTTTTAATATATACATATATATATATATATATATATATTCATCCCATTTTTTTATGATAGTTACAGTCCAATCTTCAGCTCCGTTTCTCTCTCTCTTTATATATATATACTATATATATATATATATAATTTTAACACGTGATACTGCTTATGGCGAATTATAAAATAAGCATTTTGCCTAAAATCGAAGTTCTTATATTTACTTGTTTTTAAATTAGGAATAGCTACCTTTCTTTTTATATATATTAAAACAAAACATTTCAGATTCAGTGCACTGGTATTTTGTTCCATAGGCACTAAAGAGATGTAGAATGTATTCAATAAGAACAATATGAAAAATTTTGCATATCTAAAAGGTATATCACGGAGGATCATGCAATTATTTGTGATTCAAAGTCTTCGGTCAATTGCTTTTGCTCGGTATGCGTGATGGATTTTCGTGGTTTACCAAATATGTAACGCATGTGAGATCATGCGAAATTGATGCTGACCTTTTTAAGAGAGATTGAAGGTATTCTAAGAATTTCATGGACATAACAGTAATCTGGTTATTCCTCAATAAGTTCAATATTAGTTCGCATTTTCAAATACGTATAAAACGAAATATGCCTTAATGTTTTTCAATTACGCAAAATATCCCAATTTAATAGTATAAAAATCCTTTATGGCATTTTAAATAGTACAAAAATATTCTTTATGCTCTGTATTTATTTTGGTAATCAGAAATGATTTTCGCTTTCTTCTGCGTGGGGAGAAAGTATGGAAATTTGAGATTTTGACAGCAAAACATTTCAGATTTAGTGCAGTGGTATTTTGTTACTTTTTGAATATTTTCGGAATTATATCTGTTTGTGGACATATATGTTAGGTGTGAACACAATTACTAAAGAACAAATGCGCGTATCGCTATGAAACTTTTACATGGATACATCATGATAAAACATAAAATTAGAAAATTTGTAATTATAATTTGAGTATAAATATGAAATTCTATATTCTCATAGCTTCATTTATAGAAAGGAAGCAATGATAAATCACAAAACGATGATCGTGGTAAAGTCTCTATGGGAAAATTATAGTTTGAACTACGCTACAGACATAAATGGTATTTGAAAAGTACAGTATAATTTGATATATTGATTAAAAGATTCAAATATTATAGTATACAGGTGTCCCAAAAAAATTGACCTCGACTTTTATTTCTTAAATATTGATCTTAGATATATATAATAAATTACAAAGTTACGTAAAAAAAGGCACAGAATTTTAAGAAATTGATTAAAATTTTCAGAGGATTAAAGTTGAAAAAATACAAAATTTAAATTTTTATACGGCCTTCGTACAGGCCTTTCGGGCGCGATAGCTCGGTGGTTTGCGCGCTGGATTTGCGCAAACCACCGTGAATTTGTGCAATTAAATAGTTCACATATGCCAAAAATTGAAAGTGCATTGTCACAAACTGTCCTTGAAAATAATACTCAACCCCTGAAAATAAAAATCGAAACACTTTGAAGGAGGCAGCATACAATTGGTCTGCAGAGTAATAAAAACACTCTTTGCCGGAAACGATAACTACCAGAACTATTACCGAAGAAGTTACCTGCTTTATAAAGCACCACAGGCATATATATATATATATATATATATATATATATATATATATATATACAGGGTGTCCCAAAAACATTGGCCTCGTATTTTATTCCTTAAATATTGATCTTAGACATATATAATAAATTACATAGTTGCGTAAAAAAGGTACAGAATTTTATGAAATCGATTAAAATTTTCAAGGGAATTAAATTTTATGAAATACAAAATTTAAATGTTTATACGGCCCCAGTACAAAAACATTTCCAATAAGTAAAATGTGCCCCATATACTAATAAGGTGATGTACAAAATTTCAGCATTTTATCATAAAAAGTCCCAGAGATATGAAAAGACAAAAATGCTGACTTAAACTACTTTTCGATGCATCGACATGGGTTTTTAGAGGAGAAAAATCATGTCGGCAGATCGCGTTTTAGGGGGTCATACATAAATTACGAAAGAAAACAATGATTACTTAAATAATGATTTTGCTATTTATTGGTACAAAAATATCGACACTGTGTAGAAATAATAGTTTTACTCAAATATTACAAAGCTTGTTCAAAATGCTTTCCATCCATGCCAAAGATCCGTTAAAGATAGGAGGCAGATATTATTTGCTTATGATGCATTTCTGCGTTGCGTCATTTGCGGTCTTACTGTAAACATTTACATTTTAATTTGTGATTAATCCCTCACCAACTTTGTTTAAACATATTTTTGGGACATTTTATGATAAAATACGGAAAGTTTGTACGTCACCTTATTAATGTAAGGGGCAAATTTTACTCATTGGAAATGTTTCTGTACGGAGCCTTAAAAAAATTTTAATTATGTGTGTCTTCAAATGTAATCCCCTGAAAATGTTTATCGATTTCATAAAATTCTGTACCTTTTTTTATGCATCTTTGTAATTTTTTATATATGTTTAAGATCAGTATTTAAGGAATAAAAGCCGAGGTCAATATTTTTGGGACACCCTGTATAGTTGACAAATAATACCTCTAACTTAGAAATCTCGAATTTTTTGATATCTCCAAAAACATTCTTTTTCCTGCACGTTTACTATTCAAATAACGTTGAAACGATCTCATTAAATTGAATTTCCTTGCTTACCCCTGGTAAATCTAATTCATTTTTGGATGATTTTTGAAAACTGGCTTAAGGTATTAGATGTAAAATGACGTGTCAAAAGCTCAAGATTATTACTTTCATCGATAATTGTTTAGTGCCAAAATTGAAGTCAGATAAAGTTGAGTATTTACTTCCGAACATTATATTGAAATTGCAGTAACTGTACAAGTTGAACTTTCGAACATTATATTAAAATTGCAGTTACTATACCAGGGTGTAATAGGGTTTTAAATTGAAATATCGACATCAAGTTGTAGGAAAAGGCATTTCTGAAGATGAAATCGAAGTTTGCTTTCCGTATTCAGTATAGACTAAAGAGTCACAATCTTCTTTTTATGAACATAGGGCGAGTATATATCGAATCTAAACTGAGTATGACTTTTGAAATTATTCAAGCAGTTGCTCACCTGGAAACTGTTAATTTGCGTGAGAAAGACAAAGATTGCTAACAAATTGTTTTGGTGATTTTCTTTAAATATTAAAATGTGTGATAATAACTACGTTTTTTGCACATTAAATCAATTCAAGAAGTACACTTGTATAGTACGCACATATAAGTATTTTGCTTCATATACCAATTCAAAAACTTCATCTACTGACGTCATTAAGAAATTCTTATCGTGATCTTCTTTCAGTAGGATAAGTCAGTTATATTTAAATAATTTGTAGTTACGCATATTCCTATATTTGAAGAAGCAATTTTTTAATTTTCAGTAACTCGAATTTCTGATGTCTCTAGTTTTTTATGTTCCTTTAAATGCATGTATCGAGTACTGACTATTAACAAAAACCAGTCTCATGCATCTACTTAAAAATAAAGCTCATAAAAATATAGATATCTTTTCACTTGATAATGATTGATCAATTGATACTGATTGGTGGACTAAAGCAGTGTCGAACGTTATTATATATGGAAGTGGAGGCATTGGACTCAGATCTATTAATAAAGATAATTATATCATCCATCTTATCTTACCTCTGATTGTCTGAGTTATTATCTGGAAACAGGCCATCATTCGGAAGCGGTGGTGGTTCCTGTGGTAAATCCTCTTGGATATAAAATTGCTGAGGTGAAATATCCAATGTTCTAACTGATTGACCAGGAATAGGTGGTGGGTTGCTGACAGGGGGAAATGTCCCCCTTGCAACCTGGAACAAAATCCCCGATAACAAAATCACTGAAGACATGACTGTCTCCACGATCAAACCACCTTGCACAAGCGACTAAGCAATAGATGATCCATGCATAGATTATATATATACCTCAACGCAACCGTAAGATATTTTCAAGGATTGGCGCCGGGCGCTTGATAATGATTTATTTGACACCCTCTTGTTTTGTGATCATATACTGTGAAGAGAATTTTTTCCAGCCAGGGTTGCTAGAAGTGGTATTCCACAAGATGCCGCCAAGTTTGGGTGAAAGCCCTGCGATTTGGAGAAATAAAGCAATATCCGTCATACATGAATTATGTGAGATGGTTTCAGAGCTATTGTCTCAGATAAGGTTGTTTGATGATGTTTGAAAATATGCGTATTAAGTAAACAGGACATAAAGCATATATTAGGCTCTACTGGAGGATATTTCCTATCGTATGAATAGCCTGCTGTAGAGAATAATTCTAAGAAATATATTAATTACAGCTGCAAAACATTTTAAGATTTTCTGATGTTAAGTTGAATTAGCAAATGTGCCTTACAGAATTGGTATAATACTTTTAAAATATTGAGTTTAACAGCATAATTGGAGCATATTCTGATTTTGCAGCAATTTGATACAAAGTTGCATGGTAAAATACAGATTTGAATGGGATAAAATTACAAGTTCATGCATGATAAGCATGTGTATCTTTAAGCGAATTTAATATTTACCTAAGCGTATGTTCTTTACTTCAGAAACATCATGTTGATATTCACAAGAATTTAAACTTTTTGGATCCATGAATGCGTACATGACTGTGACTTGACATAAGTTGCACACAATGAGTTTAAATAAAATGGTTAGGCACTCAGTAATGGTGAGGACAAGATTTTCAACTTAATATAATATTTAACACGCTAATATGCATATTAATTCAGAGTCATATGCTGCCTTATTTCAAGTATTAATAGCAGAAATCTAGGAGGTAGAGACTACAAATTTTAGCAAAATGACGTAAAATAAGCTATTCTTCCAATTACTTGTAGAATTGAAATCATGCTTCCATTGCAGGAACCATTCCGTAAGTATGATTTTAAATATACCAGAATGATGCTAGTATGTGGGAATGTTTCCAAGTATGATACCAACACATGAGTATGATTCCAATTACTTACCTTATGATACCAGTAGGTGAGCATGATTCCAAATATGATACCAAATGATACCAGTTTGTGAGCATGATTACAAGCATTTAAACACCTCCCATCGGTAGCGCTTTTATAACTGTAATTGAAAGCATTGGTTTATACTACTAAATATTACGTTCTCTCGTAGCCTATTCGTTCTCCAGACTTAAACTGCCAAGTTAAATTGTGGGGGTCTTCTTTCAAAGTCTGAAACAAGGGACTCTAGATTTCGACAGAAGATGCATTTCAGATTAAAGTCATAGATCCCTGGTAAGCCATTTCTTGTTAAAGCCTGCAACTTATTGGACATTTTTGTGCAGAATACTTGTCAGATATTTTTCAAGCATGCCAATAGTTCTTAAACTGATTAGAATTCCCTTAACATGACAAGTCATGCATAGCAAATATTTCAAATCTATTAAAATGCTTTCAGTCCGAATTCCATTAGAAAATATGTTTTATATTATATTTACCTAACACTGGAAAAATGTTTTACTTCATCGGTATTAGGGATTCTATAATTACCTAACACTGGAAAAATGTTTAACTTCATCGGTATCAGTGATTCTATAATTAGCTGCAAATCTAAAGATAACTTTTTGCGACGAAGTTCATCAGTTATAATCATCACCTGCGGTGCTATCGATTGGACTCAAAATAGCCCGCTATGCTTCGAAGAATAAATTATTTCAAGTAAAAAAATTTCATGTATGTATCTAGTCTTCTAAATAAAATCTCCTGGTCTTCCGTTTTTTAAAAGGGGTTGATTAAAATTACGATAAACTTCATACAGTAGAAAATAGCGTACATGGAAAGTTTATTAAAACGTTAATGGATTTTTATGTGATGTTACAGAGAAAGAAATATGTAGTGCGAGTTTCCACTGGAAATTTTTCATCCATTCATATATTCCTTTTATTATTTAGTTCCATTTTTTATAATATGTAATAGAATAGAATTTAAATGTATTTTAAGAGCTTCCGTATATAAGATATTATTTTTAATATTTTCCTAACATTTTAACCTTGAGCTCTTATTAAATTCAAGAGGACTATCCTTTCGTTCAAAATCTTTTACGAGTTCGTTCTCGAATCCCAGAACACGTAGAACGCTGAAACTGGGCACGCAGTTTCATCGCATGAAACATTTTCATCTATAAAGTTTTCATGTCATTTACGTATACGTCATCTTTTACAGGCTCGTTCCTTGCTTTTAGAACATGTAGAGAGCTCAGAATCGGCATGGAACAATTTCATTTATAAAACTTTCATGGCATTATGTTATGTCATTACACCAGCACATAAAAGTGTACAGTCAGCCAAGTAAAAATTCACTAAAAACATTCAGTAAAACATCACTCGTTATTTTGCCTCCTAGGGTCATACAGTCAAACCAAAAGTATCATTAGACTCAGAATAATCTTTACTATAAATAAATGTGTATCTAATTTCCATGGGGGTGTCTTCATATAAAATTGCTCATTATTTCCGAAAATTCACATGGCAACACCGATTTTTTATGTCATCATACTATTTTCCATGCCGACATTATGCTAAATAAAATTTCCATGCGATTCCGATCATAAATAGGGGAAGATATACAAAAACAATATTCGTGGCTCGTTTCCATATTTAGGGCAGTAAAATAAATAACACAGATACAGATTGATATAGAACATTCTTTACAAAAGCATCCTATTAATTTAGGGCTTCTCTTTCACAGGAAACTTAAAAGGCAGATTTAAACATCAATAAAATTATTATATTAAATGTAATTTAATAAATCTAAAATATTTAGAACACTCAGGACCACCAAATAATTTTCCTGAAAAAGTTGGTTGAAAATCATTGGCATTTTATTCGAATTGTTCAAAAAATTATTTTCCATTTCTGCTGTGGCTGATTTATTTAGAGATTATAAAAATGCTTCTTTGACTATTGGCTTTTATTTTTCTAGCATTAAAACATTAAACGGCATTAAAACATTTTTCGTCTTTTTTTTTTTTTCGTGCTTGGCACATAATTTGTTTTATACTTATTAACTAAAAATACTTTAAATATTTACTCATATATACACATGAGCTCAGTACCATTTATTTTGATACAATTTAAAACTATTTTATATAAAATGCTTGTAAAATATTGAATGTAAAGTTACATATGGAAAATCGATATGACACGCATGGATCTAAGGTGAATCGATTTTCAAATTCGCACAAATGTCCAAACTTTGCATTTCACTATACTTTTGAAATTTTACTTTCGATCAGATTCCATTGCCAATTGATGGATGGTCCCCAAAAAGCTTCAAAATGATGCAGTTTTGAATATAGATTAAATATTGAATATATGAATGAATACTGAAAGAAGCAAACTAAAATTTTGTATACCAAGGTTTCCCACAGAGCTGTTTAATTTCATTGTCAACAAAATTTTTCCATATTTATATTTAATTTTTTATTTCAAACATGAATTTAATAAATAAATAAATAAATAAAATTCGCATCAAGTCTGACTTCAACTAGCAGAAACAACAAGCACACAACTATAATAGAAGGTATTTATTTCACTTCTTATAAGACGTACAAAACTTAAAAAGGCCAGAGCGCTTTCGAGCGTAAATACGCTCTTCATCAGTGGCTACACGGAAATAGTAATGAACGCTCATATATAGACCAGACAAGGTGACAAATTTGCATAAATACAATTATCAATAAAATTACGTTTATCTAAGGAGAATCCAAAAATACAAAACATTTTGCAGAGATTCAAAAAGATCGAGCATAAATCACGAAAAGAACAGTAAAAATTTACAATTTTATTACAGAATTTTCAAATTCAAAAAATTTTAAAATATGGGGCAGTCAGGCCCAATCCCCGAGAGGATGACGTCAAAGAGTCTCTTCAAGTCTCTTCATAGTTATCTTTGACGTCATCCTTTCGGGGATTGGGCCTGACTGCTCCCATATTTTAAAATTTTTTGAATTTAAAAATTCTGTAATGAAATTGTAAATTTTTACTGTTCTTTTCGTGATTTTATGCTCGATTTTTTGAATCTGTGCAAAATGTTTTGCACTTTGAGATTTAGAATTTGTTATCAAAAGATGGTGTCGCGCTCTTTGGAAATAGAGTTGGCACAAAGCTTAATATAAAGATGACGCCTTATGCAAATTAGATGTACATATCTTTATAGAAGACATTATTTCAAGTCTAATGATACATTTGGTTTTACTGTACTACAAAATATTCTGTAACCTTTGTTCATTTATTTTCAGCTACTTTGTTGATGATTTTATTAAACCGATATAAAAGCCACAATTACAAGCGTTCATGAAATTTCCAACTTCATTTATGAAATATTCTGCTAATTATCGTCTACCGAAGCGTTATTTTCTATACATATATATGTATATATATATATATATATATATATATATATTATACAAAACTATCAGGAACATAATTCCTTATTACGAACAGTTGATTCCCCTGAAACTTTCAGTAACATGCTTGTAAATGTTTTACAGTGGACTAGTTCTGTCGGAATAAGAAGGGTTGTTCGAATTTTAATTCGAACATCGCTGATTATACATATCAAAATAATACTTTACAGTTATTTAAAAGAACATAACATTGATTTACACCAAAACACTGAGTTATTTTGTCTGTATTGAAACAAATCTTAGAAGCGCACAAACATATTTAAAATACTCCATTTCGTTCCATATTAATCGCTTATATCTTTACATAATTCAGTTTCATTTCAACATTTCATGCACACCAAACCCATAAACTGTGAATTTATATTTCTAATGCACTATCACTGTGATAACATCAGTGTATTCCAAATATTGGGAAACGCCCCTTACATGCGGGTCTGTGACTGTAGAATTCTTATATGACTAAAGAACTATTCAATTTCTGTATAGCGCGGAATCAGTTTTTCCGTGCAATACGTGTATCGTTAAAAAGCTATTAGAAGCTAGACCATCCTAAAAACAATCATGCAATATTTGGATCGAATTCAAAAGTCTTCACTGCCACAAATTGCAAATCGTGAAGTTGGTTCCTTTCTGATTAGCTTTGGATTCTAGAAACTTGGTTACCGACTGTCATTCATAATTTATTCATCGTCTTCTTTTGAATGGCTAGATGAGCTATGAATGACACATTTATCGGCTTTTGTTTCCGAAATCGTCCATATTTGTGAATGGTCAGAAAGATAATATACGTCTGCGTAAAATTACTTGCAAGTGGGTAGTGAAATGTTTTTGAGAAATAGTGCTCTAGAGGTTTTTTATTATTGTTAAAATAAATGAAAAAAGAATGAAAATAAGCATTTTTTTTTTTAGAATATTAGAGCAAAGGAACTATACCGACTATTATTCTATACTCGACATTTTGACGTGAATGACATCTATAGTCAGGGGGGGGGGGATCCCACTGAAATAGGAGGGTTACTAAAATAGAAACAAGAGATTTGGATATTTCCAAAACTAATAGATAAAAATCTTAACTGTTTGTTTTGCAGAAAAAAAGGTAAAGTTATGACTATGTAAAAATAATTTTAATAAGATGATAAATATTTTTTATTCGAAAAATAAAAGTTTTTGTCCGAACGAGTTTCTGCTTCACTTTTCTTACTTTCACACGAAATATCCTCTAAACCATAAAAGATAAATATAAACACCAAGCAGCAAAATTGTGATGTACAAAATCCAGTTACTAGATCTATATCTTTTTTTACGGAGTTCTTATAGTTTTTGAGTAGTCGTTTTGTCAAAGTGGATAAAATTCTGGTTAGTTTTCGCATCTAAGAGGCTCCACAAGGTGGAATCTGATAGTGTGTTAAGAAATTGTTGTATATATCTCTTTTTAATTTATTTTTCTACTACACTGAATGTTCTTTCAAATTCTACACTGCTATGGGGTATTGTTATATCAGAATAGACGACAACATCACAGTGGATAGTCTTTTGCATTTCTCTGAGCCATTAGCAGTATCTATATTGCCTACTTATGCACATTGACAATCTATTCTTCTTTTTTTTAAATATCTGCTGGGAGCTTATCTATTTGGAATTTACAAAATTCAGACTGAAGTTTGTTAGTTTTCCATCTCGCATTTGTCTGTTTTCCGTCTCAACATCTATTTTTCATCTCAACAACTGAAGATTGTCTTGTTTTACCATCTCAACATTACATTTTAATGGTAAAATTATGGGAAATTTGTCTAAAAAGTACAAGATATCAGAATATTTTTATCGTGTGCATTAAACATGTCTGCAACTTTTATAAGGTCCAAAAATTCTTCTTTTAATGGGAATTTATGAACAATATATTCACTACAAGTTATGAAATATTTTCTAACATGCGCATTAAAAGATAATTTTTCTGACTGTTTCAAGCCATTAACAATTTTTAATGCTACACTACTTACTGCAATGTCTGTTTCATCTGCATATTTATGCTCTATTTGTAAATATTTACGATGTTCTGCTAACTGTTTTAACAAACAAAGGCGGCTAAGTTTTTCAGTATTAGTATTATTTTTTAACATATTTATCAACAATAAAACATAATATAAAGAAATGAAGGTTCTTTAAGTTGAATTAGTTTAAACCCAAACATGGATAGAGATGAATACATTTGTGCTTAATTATTGCATGTATGGGCAAGTTAGAATCTAAACATGTAGTCGTACTTTAAAAAATAATCGGTATTTCAATAAACAGATAAAATGCGAAAGTTCTGCTTTTATTAATTAAAATAATTTACATAGGGTACATACATACAAAAATCGGAAGGAAATAGGCGCATAAAAATAGCTTCGTGATCGCGTTACAGCATGATAAACTTGGCAAATATTTTCATTAGTACAATGCAAATATTACCAGTGCTGTGTGATACTTTTTCAATTTATAGCAATTTCTGTATCAGTATGCAGCATACTTTTAACGAATTTTGCACGAAGAATCGCAATTGAAAATTTCCGCAGTATGTATCATTTTTTACCAAAAATCATATTTTTGTAGAAATATATCAGTTGTTGTAGAAATGGTGCATCTTTGCGACTTGTTAAGAATTTTTAGTCGTGGCAAACCAGGATTTTTGCAGATATTGACGAATTTGACGAAAATGAACTATAAGAAAAGGTTATTGTGATATGACAGTTCAAAGATATAGTATGTACTACATTTTTTTTAGTGCACCCACACACAGAAAAACAGACAAGCAGGCTTGTTGGCTGACTGCTTATCTGTCCCGTCTCTCCTTGCCAGTCTGTCTGTCCGTTTGTCTGTTTATTTGTTCATCTGGCTGCCATGTCTTGTCCTGCTAATCTCTATGAATGACTAACTGACTATCAAAAGTTTTCAAAATTTGTTCAGGTTTTAATAAAGGAAGCCCTTTAATCAAAATGAGGAATCCAAAAACAGTACTTTCTCTGCAATAGTATGAAAAGTAAGAATTGACATTTTTCGATCTAATTTCTTAAATTTATCCGATCGCTTTACTCACAACAGTATTCAAAAAATAATTTAAAATATATTCTTTTTACAAGTCGCCAATACCACCACATTTTCGCCAAATATGGCTTTCGACACACCGGATACCGCATTCGGGCGTTCTGCATACAATTATAGGTGAAGCAAGTTGGATTGCGCCTAATAGGAATGATTTAAATTTTTATAGGCCCTATAAAGAAGGCGAAGGCCTTGAGGAACAATAGGATCTCTGAAGAGAGACATTACTGAGATAAACTCGGCATAAATTCCTACTAAATAAACTGGAAACAGAGGAAAAGGGGGAAAATCACCGATGTCTGGGTTTTCGTTTTTCCCATTTTAAATCAATAGCAACTTTTACTCATGCTTTCTCTAGGGAAAAACATCATTTCGAGAAAAGAGTGTGAACTAGAGAAAACATGACTGTTATGTGTGAGAAAAATAATGTGTTCTTTATTTTCTGAGAGTTAATGCATATAACTATGTTACAAAGCAATTTGGTCAATTATTTCTTTACTGGCAGCGCTTCCTTCAGATATACTCCCAGGGAGTGAGACGATCATTCGTCATCCCCCCTTGGAAATATTTTGTCACCCAGTAAAATATAACACACACACTTTATATATATATATATATATATATATATATATATCCGAGGAGAGGGTAACTATTTTACTGTGACGTAGATGCACATGTGACGCGAGATGTGAAAAGGAAGAAGCAGGCCCTTCAGAGCAGGGTTTTTCCAGACAATGCGTGTCAGTGTACTGTAGTCGTTCGCGTTCGTCGAAAACGGAAATGGTATTTGAAGAACAACGTGTGAATATCAAATTCTGCCAGCATTTGCAGAAATCTCCGACAGAAACATTGCACCTACTGCGACATGTGCAATGCTTCTGTCTGCGATTGGATGGATTCCATGGAAGAATATTCAAAGTACCTATAAAATTCTAGATTTTCTGACTATACTGAATTTTTGCTCACCATTTGTCCAATTCCGACTCTTTAATGACGAAAAATTATAATTAAAAAAGGGACGATACGATATCTTATGGTTAAAAATCTCTACATCTTATGCAACATCTATTTTGGGCAAATATTGTACATTTGTTAAAATTTTCACATGGGACTTTATTTTAGGAACAATTCAGCGTCCCAGCCCATCCTGTTGCCATGTCTGCAATTGACAACTGTATATTATATTTGACAAACCCCGATTTCCAGTGGTCTGTAACCCAGCCTCGAGGGAAGGTTAATAAATACTTGATTCTTTTCCACTTTAAAGCTCTGTCATAGCTGAGAAAGAAAAATTACAATTAGTGCGGAAAACACCCGAGAATAAAATGGAAAATTTATTTTTTTTCACGATTGATGTTCCAGCCCTTTATTCTTCAGTGTTGATGGATCTACAGTCTTAACTTCTGAACCGCTTTTAATGGATGATGATTCATTTTGTGTGTTCTGGTGGGAGATGCATGCTTTTCTTTTCAAAACGAAAAAGAAATTTGATTCAGGATTTCAAAAATTGAAAATACATAAATAAGTCCTGCTTGATCGTAAGTAGTTCAATTCGCAATGCTGCTGTATTTTTATTACATAATCACGTTGATACATCATTTTGTTTTTGGCACGTGACGAAAAAAATGAAAAACTCGTAATAGATGAAACAAATTATTAAGAAATCTTTTGAAAATGTTTTATTTTCTTATCGTTGATCGACTTTAAATCCTCAGACGCAGTGGGAAAAAATGTGTGCTTTAAAAGTCACTTTAAAGTCTCGAACCAGGTTTTCGTAATTTCATTCAGAACAGCAAACGATACATTAATATCAAAATGGGGTTGAAAATTTCGCAAGTTATAAGATCTCATTTTCAATTTAGTAGTGATTGCAATAATTAGTTTCAAATCAAAGGAATTGTAGTCCGAAATGTGAATTGCATCTAATATGTTTATTTTTTCGATCATAATTTGTATTTTCTCCTGTTATTTGACAGGCTATATAGACAGGGTTGTTTTTTAACATACACAAAGCAGGCAAATTTCGGAGGGGGGGGGGTCGCAATGATCTAGGGGTCCATTTCCTGTACCTCATCAACATATGATATTTTGAAATAACTTTTATAACCCCTTACTGTTCCGGCTACTCAAATTGTTGATCATACCCAAGTGTGAATCGGATGGTCTGGGTTTTCTATCCCTTACTGCTACTTTAGGACTTAGCAAATATCCATCTGAAAAGCATATAACAATTTTAATGGATTTTGAATATTTTGGGGCCCATACAACCTTATCCAAAATTAAATAAATTCAAAATTTTGATAGCTATAATTATAAAACAAAAACACAATTATTTAGAAAACATCGACAATATTTAATTGTAAAACGCCAGGCCAAACTGTATCAATAATTTTTTGGACACGCCCATGTTTCTAATTCGAAGTTCTGTTTAGGTACTAAAATAGTATTTACTTTTACTACTAAATATAAAAGTAGGGAGTACTTGAAATTTTAATTGTACAATTTCATTCCAAATCATTATTTCAGTAAATAAAAACAGTAACCAGAAAAATTTCAGTTTTCGTCGTGAATTTCGTATTGGCGCTAATTCTGTCATATCAAATCTAAAATGCAATTTTGTTTTATTTATAGCCCAACGGGTCACTTGTCAAATTTTTTAACGGTAGTCATTTGTTAAGCCCTAAATAAATAATAGTCATCGTCCTACAGAGCATGAGATTAATAAAATTGTAAAATGAAATATTTATTCGGACACTTAATATATTTCGATAATATTTTATTAATATATTTGATATAAAAAATTAATATTAATTATAACTAGAAGAAAATACTATTAACTTCTATCTGTAACTGAGATAACTGTACGATTTGATGAACATAATAGTTTTATTATCGGTTCGATATTAGACGCAGCAATTCAAAGTTCTTGGCCGAAACCCTGCAATTATGACAGCTTATCATTTTTATTTTATCCAGAAGTTGAAAAAAAAAATGTTCACAATAATTCTTTGTCACCAAAATTTGCATCAGGTACTTGATCTGGCAACACAACCATCGAGGACTGAGTGATAAGAGCCAAGAAATTTGGTACAAACGTGCATATAAGGACCCTATAGAAGATGCACCTCAGCGTTATTTGTTTTTAACTTCGAATTGCTTCTTCAGTTTGTAGCGATTGTGCGTCGCCGTGGTCCCGAACCAGGGACCTGATGCTTCATAGACCGACATTATAATCACTGAGCAAAAGCTAGCTCCTCCTCTGTTCTTATAATTCGGGTATTGACTCAGTGTGGCATCTTTGATCAGATGTCTTTGCTGCCGCACACTCCCCTCGCTGATGAGGAGGCCGAGAGGCGTGTCGCTTCGGCGTGACGTCAGGGCCGGGAGGCGTGTTGCCTCGGCGTGACGGACAGTTGTGGTCAACCAGGAAGGAAGTGTCAAGGCTACTGACTCCTTGTGGTGCTGCCATCTCGTGCTGAGAGGCGAAGTCGTTGGAAAGGAAGGTTGCGCTTTTTTCAAACGTCCAGTCATCATTGTGGCGATTGTGCGTCGCCGTGGTCCCGAACCAGGGACCTGATGCTTCGTAGACCGACATTATAATCACTGAGCAAAAGCTAGCTTCTCCTCTGTTCTTATAATTCGGGTATTGACTCAGTGTGGCATCTTTGATCAGATGTCTTTGCTGCCGCAAGTTGTTTTATGTTTCAGTATTTTCACAAAAATCGGTTTAACGATCGAAAATATTATCACAGAGTTTCTATCTCGGAATCATAGAAATATCTTTTCAACGATGTTTGAATCGAATCCGTGAGACAATTCCTTTATATTTATTATTTTTTTAATATACATCGGAATTTGCATTTTTTACGTGATGTGTTGCATATATCGTCGCATCCGAAAAATTAAGATTGGCATAATTCTGTGGTGTCGCAATACGTTCCTTTTTTCATTGAATTCTAACAAAAATTTATTTTCAATTTCATAAGTGATTTTAGTGATTCATTAAAATTAAACAATCGCAAAGCAAAAAATACATCTTCCTCCGAAGTCCCCGCGTTCGACTTTTCTATTGGAAGATTTTAATGCGCATGTCCGCCTAGGACGGTTTAAGCCACGCCTCATCTCTCCTAATACTTCTTTTTATTTATTTAATTATTTATTTCTGTTTTGTATTTGTGGAGAACGTGCGATTCCGTTACGTGGAAATTTGTGTAGTGGTGTTTTTTGCGCTTAAACTAAGCATCTCGCATTTCGTCGTAATTTGGTTTACACATGGAGCTAGACCTTTCTGGCTCCCAAAAAATATTTTTGATATGAAAATGAATATAATTGAAAAAAGTGAAAAACATTTCCGAAACCATGTACGTTATCAAGGGCCATACCTGGTTGGGTAATGCTGAACGTCTACGTTTCTGTGTGCATAACTGTAAATTGTATTACAGAAATTATGGACATGGCCCGGCGTAGAAGAATATAGAAAATGGATCAGATATAAATATAAAAATAATCAAACAAAATAATCAAATATACCAGCTTGATGCCTTGTAATACAATATTATGAGAATATAATGTAATGCTTAAAAGATGAAAAATAATAATAAAATAACACAAATTGAGTTACCACATGTTCTGGATACATTTGAGTGTAATTGAGACTGACTTAGCTTTGAGTATTTTATTTATTTATTATTTAATTATTATGAATCAAATAATTGATAACTATTCTGATATTGAATTTATACTTGTAATCATGTAATTTTTTTTGGATTCCTAGTGGTTATATATATATATATATATATATATATATATATATATATATATATATATATATATATATATATATATATATTTATATATATATATATATATATATATATATATATTTATATATATATATATATATATATATATATATATATATATTTATATATAAAAAATCAAAAAAGAGTAAAAGAGCAGTACCAAAAAGTGGTTGTGGAGGGGTTGTGACCCCCCACTCCCCAGTTGAAGCATGCTTTTAGAGACGCGGCAACACTCCCGGAAAAACCGGTACTTTTCATCGAAAGTCCACTTGACCAAAGTAATTGCCGAATAAGTAAGACACAAAAATAAAACAAAGTACAAAAGAAATATATTACAAATAAAACCAAAGGATTATGTGAGCTAGGTAATTGCTTTTCTGGTTTAAATTGCCATTATTGCTGACTTTTATATTATTCCAAACATTATGGTTTAAAGAATTATATATATATATATATATACATATATACGAGAAAAGTGAATGAATATTAAATAGTATATGATCAGTAAAAATACACCATAACAATAGGTTATCCCAAAATAGAGCATGGCCTTCATGCCGAAATAAAAAAAAAAAGAAATAGCGCTAGGCTCAGATTGGATAATAATTTAGAATAGACTCGCTATCAAGATTGAGCGTCTAATCTAATTTAACCACAACAATTGCTTGTTCCTGAATATGGAGACAATAATTACTGGGAATTTCATATGTTTGATCTACAAAGCAGAAACAAAGGAATAAAATTCAAATATTATTAAGAAAACAAGTAATTACCAGAACCAAGTGGGATCAGTCCTAAAACCATGGACCTGCACTGCAGAGGAGATTATGTGAGCTAGAGAGTTCAGTTGCATCCAAAAGGAAGGGAGGGAAAATACAGATTAAACTATGGATATTATAAGGGGGACTTAGTGTTGAAGGGACTGCCAATAAAACTCAACCCATGGAGTACGGGATGGTGTTGGACAACCGTAATTAAGATAGGGTAAACAGAATGAACAGGAATAAAAAAATAATTCCATAATAAATTGGAGGTATGGGAGAATTGAATATAATATTGTCCTGAACACGATAATGAGGGATTGCCAATAGTTGCTACAAGCTGGCTAAACGTAGATATTTTTAGAGAAAATAACATTCGAAATGTTAAATGTTTATGAACAGTATGATCGATTTTTTTTTATTGTACAATTTTTGTTGTTATTTTCCCTTTTTATAGATACATTTAATTAATAATAATTTGTGGTGTTTTTTAAAAATAATTATTAGTCACTATAATTAGGAAAATTTTTATGGATAATATCGAGGGGCAATTGTTACACTGAGTTAATGATATTAATGATTAATTTGGAAGGATATGCATTATTAATTAGAGTATATAATAATTATATAAAATGTGCTGATTTATAATTATTATTACAAAAATTTTATTCATTTTAAGAACATTTATTTTAAGAGCCAGATTTAGTACAATATTTCTAAATATGTTCTAAATGCAATATTTCAAATGCAAACAAGGTTTAAAATGTTGAATTTTAGAAATATTAAAATTAAAATATTTACTTTTGTGATATAAGATTATAGCCAGATTATTATTTTGTATATCTAAATGTAGATCTAATAAGTTTGCAGCATTAGAATCATTATTACTAGCAGTTACTAGACATTATTACTAAGAGATTATTAGGATAAAGGTTAAATGGAATAGGATCATTGTATGGAATGCATATTAAATATCATCTAAATATATATATATATATGAGTATATCATGCACACCTTGATTATAGTTATTTTCATAGAAGTAGAAATATAAATTAGCCAATCATGACTAGGCACATCCCTCTTGTAGGATACCGAACTGCTGCTTAAAAAAATAATTATCATGCCGAGAATAAATTTCATGGAATGTGAATTTTTTTAATAATTTTTCAAAGAAGTATGATAAATACTTCAGGTAATATTATACTGTTTAAATGTTTATAAAACAATTTAAAAGATATCATACATATCTATATTATTAAAAAAATCTTATAAAATAATAAGTATATTTGCCATGGGCATTAAGGGTTTTTAATTTCTTAACTAATTCAAAACTGCTCTTTACAATATGGCTATTACTTGAAATGTCAGCTATCAGAGAAATTATATTTAAATCTTTTATTAAATGTTTACCAATAATAGTAAGGTAAGCATTCCACTAGTAATTGTTTGAAAAACTACAAGGTGATTTATGAAGCTTGGGTACTAAAACTATATACAGTAAGTTATAACAACTATTTTTGAGATGAAGTTGTCTATATTTAGATGAAATTCAGTTTGATAAAATTTTAAAATAAGTATTCTGTAAATTGCAAATAGAATTATTAAGAATGATTAATACTTCTAACATGAAACAATTTTTTTTATCTAAAGTTTATTAAACGAAATCATGCAGGATTGTGTTTTATAATTAAAATATAAGTACAAAAGCATGCATGCACAAGCACATACACACACGTACACACGCACACAGTGTGTGTTCTAATTATAAAATTCTGCATGATTTCATCTAACAAGTTTTAGATAAAGAATAAAAGATTATATTTCATTTTAAGAGTATAACGATGCTATTCAATTGGAAGAATCCTAGACCTATTTTGACTTATTTACGATCAAGAAATATGTGACAGCTAGCGTGTGCCGCCACACATTTTGTTCTGCGTAATTATTCTTCATCCAATACGCGAACGTAAAACTCTTGAATAAAAGATCACGTATCTACTTTTATGAATGAAGTCAGTGAGGACTTGGTCCTTGATTTTTCCGGAAAGCTTTAAATTTTGACAAGAGAGCGAATGCCTTTGTGCCAGACGCTGACTTTGAATGGTGTTTATTCCTATAGGTCATCATTCACATAAGTTTATTTGTTGCCGTTGTTCCCATGCACTTCGAATTTATTGACGCTAAAATTCTAGGAATAAATATTAGGATGCAGTTTGAATGTATCATTTTATATGTAAATCTGGCTGTACTCTCTGTTTATTTTCGAAAATTTTGAACAAAACTTGTAATGTAACCTTTACAATGTGATTTATTCCGTTTTCTTATAGTAACATTTTGCGTGCTTTTGCTTGTGATAAATTAGAGATGGGCATCTGTATCGCTGTATCAGTACGTGACCTTGAAATGCATCGATTTTTCGTATCATCATACTTGTATGATATTGTGTATGAAACGAAAGCTCTACGATATGTACGATATATCGATTATTTATTCGTCGAAATCGATTATAGACTATTTATTTGTAATCATATTTTGTTTACAATATTTTTATTTTTCATGGGTATTTTTTCTAAAATTGCTTAATGATACATTCATAAGAATGGCTAGAGAAATGTTGATCTAAAATAAAAATTATTTCTCTCTTGGAGAACACCATGTTCTTCGATTGATAGAAAGGAGGTCTGTCATTATCATCTGACGTATTAGAAACCACATAGATAGTTTAGATATATTTTTGAGGGTATATTAGTCACACTTATGGTATACCTAAAGAAAATTCTACCATTTCAATTCCTCGGTACATTTTAAAATTTTATACTCGCGCCTTTTCAATTACTCTATGATACCAAGTTATTACGACTATTTCTTATCATCACTTCTGCCTTTATAGCTCATGCAATATAATATGCTTCAACTGTATGTTCAAAGGCCATCAATCTGACTTGTCTCTGTTTCATATTATCTGAAATTTGAGGAATTGTTGCTCTGTTGGATTTAACAAGTGTGCCATATCTCCTCTCAATCCCAGCAACCAAGGGACGTTGATCACACTTTTTGAAATTTTGCGTTTTGCACGATTTTTTGTCTGATATTTAACTGATAGCTGATGATCATCAACTATTTGTTAGATGATCCAATAACTGCAACCTTTAAAATTCCACACCTGTAGTCATTCTGTTAATGCTCGGACAATTGCTTCGAACATTCCCTATCATTCCACGTAAGATTCATTACTATAAGGTTGCGCTGTCAGCCTGACATTCAATCCAAATTCGTTAATCTTTTATTATCATTAATCTTTTATTAGAAATTTTTAATTTAATCTTTAATCCTTTCTCTTTACCAAAAATTTGAAATATAATTATTTTAATAGTCTGTGATGACATGAAATTGTCCATTTCCACTTAATAGCAAGGAAATATGCATTTCGCTATTCGAATACGCATTGATACTGTTAAATCTGGCTTCAAATTATCAGATGTAAATGACTAAAGTACAGGTAAGTGCGAGCCAACGGCTCTACCGTGCTTCAAACACCTGTTCCCGTTAGATCACCGAAGTTGAGCAGCATCGGGCGCGGATAGCACTTGGGTGGGTGACCACCCAAGAAAGCCGTGTGCTGTTGGCTCATTTAAGTCGACGTGGTGGCCGAACGGTCAAGACGAGCGTTTCCAGCGATCGATCGGCCGCCACGTTGTGGGTTCGAGTCCCATGTAAGACATGGATGTTGTGTGTTGTGGACGCAGTGTGTTCCACCCCCCTCTGGTACACCTGGGGCAACGTCCTAGGACGGCAAAATGGTTCACGATTTCGGCCGAACATAGGGCAAAACGACGTAAGTCGACGTAGAGTCTAGTGCTAGAGTAGTCTAGTGCTAGAATCTTGTGCCTGGCCATTGGGAAAAAAACCAGGTAAGTGCAATCTATAAGATACATATTTACGATCGATTGCCATTACGTTATTTTTGTTAAAAACCAATGCTGATCTATATGACATCCACTTCATTTCATTCACTTTTTTATAACATTTATCTCCGTGGTTATGGCAACACTGGTAATCATTGACCCGAATAGCTCATTGGATGGGATTCCCTTACAATGCACGTGTATTGTTGGCCAATGACTATGATATCACCAATATAAATTAAGAACAGAGCGAGGGACAAAAAATAACAACAAAAACACAAAGTCAGGTATCTCTGGGATAGAAAGAAACCCCTTGATTACCTCTTTAAAGTTCGTTAGATCGCATTTTAGATCCCCTTCTTTCTTGACAAGTTTTCAGACGTATCAGCGGGATAGCTACTTAGCCTAAAACTTTTGGGGGGTCATAATAATTTGTCCACTCTGTGAATATTCAATCCAAATGCATAGTAGTTTTAAAATAATGTATAATGTACTAAAGATCTCCCTTGTTTACTTACAGCTTGCTACTCGAATAATGACGCACAGATATGCGCGGCCAAGAACGGCACATACTACAACCGAACGTGCAATGATGCTAACTACTCTATAGCACATAATCTCAGCGCTCTCATCAAGTCCATGACCAAAAAACCTCCTGCTGACGAGTATTTCATGTAAGTACATTTTATTCGTAACTTTATTGAGTTTCTCATGCAGAAAGGGGAAAGTGGTTTTTGTCCAGAAATTTGAGATTTAAAAGGAAGGTGAGAGGGCAAGAAAACCCAAGACTGAATGTACAGCTGGCAAAAATCAATCAACCAATCGATAAATAGAATAATATTAATAAAAAAGACAAAACATCCGACAGCAATTGCACAACTTACATCGAAGAACAAAGCGGAAGATATCATTTGATAGGGATTAATATCTTCTACAAATATCAATACTTAAAATCGGCTTAAGGGGTCGTCTGCGTAGTTATTTTGTCACCGACTCAAATTTTCAAAGACAACCCCCCCCCTCTGATCATTGCGTATTCAGCTTCTATAGAAAATTTCAAAAGAATTAAAAGAAAATGTTTACCATTTTTAAAGGAATTTTAGCCTATTTGCAATTCATATATGATAAACACTATATTCATAGAACTTGTCTATTATAACATTTTGAGAGTTATAATAGCACTCTTCGTGCAAATGTTTGTCCTGAGCACCCATGTGTAAGTTTCGCGCTTGTTGGCATGGAATAGCCGATGCATACTAAGGTAGCCAGAAAACATGATACGTCCCATAATAATACCAATATGTAAGGATACCGAGAAACTGAGTCTTGCCACGTAGTCGGCTTCAATTAAAAAAAAAAGGTTGAACTTGAGCTACAAGGAAACGCGACGCCCTTCAAGCTTAAAAACTTACCACTTACAGAGGATGTTTCAGAAATTAGAATCGAACTTATATTGCAGGTAAAAATATTCATGAAATTGTTTCCCGTTTGTGCACAGGTTAGCTTGGAATAACTTCGTCTAATTTTGTGTACGTCCCATATATGCGGGTTCTGGGAGAATTAACTTGAAAGTTGAAGACTCTTTCAGACTAAGATCAATCTTTTTTAAAGAGATTTTGATCCGGCTCCATAGAAGGATTGAATTTGCACGTTTTCTTGCTACCATTAAAGTTATTTTCCATACTATACTGACAACCGATTAAGTGATATACCGGTTCATTAATACTGGTACTTGCAGCGGGAGCTCGATGCTAACTAAATAGATAAGAGATCAGATTTACCAAACATTTCCAGAGGCATTTATTACACATATGGTTTAGCAAAGGTATGTAATTTGCGTTACTACTGTCTAGTATTAAGTTAAATTTCTGGGAAATTTAAGTGTTATTTTAACACTTTGAAATATATTTCCATATCACCACCAACAAATGCAGCTGATTTTCATTTATGATTCAACGCCAAATGCAGATCTTGTATATGTTTGTACATGAAACAAGCAAATTCGGTTGAATTTGCAGAAACATAAAAAAAAAATGCAGTCAGTCTGCCTAAACCAGATTTCTCACAGGCACAACTAGAATCAGAACAATATAGACCTCTACTATATTAGACAAACAAGTGGCTTTTTCCTCGGGAGAATTACATTTTTTAATTAATTTACTTTTAAGGCGTAAACTGTTACAAAATTTTCAGAAAATTTTAATTGAATACTAGATATAACTCGAACTAAGTGTCTCCAAAACGTCAACATGTTAAGTACGAATTAAATAATTAAGATGAATTAAATAAAATTAAAATTATAACCTTTGTTGTTATTTCAGAATTCTGAGTAATAAATATAATAAAATTTTGAAAATCGATAAATTTTTTTAATAACAATGTACAACAAATACAAACTACTTTTCAAAAGAAATCTAATCGCACCTTGGCAATTGCAAAGAATAATTAATTTGGCGTTCTTTGAACTCCATAGTAACAAAATAATACATATAAGATAAATAAAAAACAAAAAACTGCAGTCTAATCCCTTTTAGAAGATGTCTTTAAAAATAGCAACTTAATTGAGCTCCAGAAAGGATGCCTTAATTCGAACTGAGACTTCAAAGTATTTTGAGATAACAGTTTTTTTTAAGGGGAAATTGTATCTTTTTGTTAGCGACGAAATTAGACAAGCATATTAGGATCCGCAAATTGAATTGTGTTCAATGAACTTTGATATTTTAATTTGATTCAGTGTGGTAGCTCCTTTTAGCTTTTTTTCTTTTTATCGCTATCTTTTCAATTTAAAGTATTGTGGTTCTATGATATTGCGTAGTAGAAGAAACACACGATTCAACTGTTTGAACTTGATATTTGCGTTTGGAATTCAGAAATAAATGTTTACTTTATTCAAGATTAGAAAATGTACCCGCCGTTGCTCGGGATTTAAAATGCAGACCTCTGATTTAAATCACAGTGGAACATATAGTGAATTCTTGAAAGCCAAACAACACTTTTACGATACGCCCGTTTAGGACAAAAAATAAATAACTTGCTTATTTTAATGTGCTTTAAATGCGGAATAATAAAAAGGGATTTATTTTGTAATTGTATATATCAATTTTTATATGGAAAGGATTGTTAAACATAGATCGCGTACGAAAGAGTAAATTAAATACGCAGTAGCGGTCCTGCACGACGTCTACACTTTATACGTCTAAATGCCCGAAAATAAATTCTTAAGTTTCCAACGTACGTGGAAAGGTCAATTTCATTTGTGTACTTTAAGCGTGTGAAAAAGGCATTTTTGGGGCTGCAACGCTTGCAGTTCCTTTTAAGGCTAAGTGTACGTGCTCTGAGTGATACTTAGGTCGCAAAGTGAGCGAGTTGTTTTAATTCAGCACCGTGCTTCAATAATTGCAATTCCAGCTTATAGAAGAACATTGTATTCGTATCACATGCGATATTCTGTTTCAGTTGATTTTCTGCTTTGAGTGAGAAACCTTTCGTTTTTAATGCTTGTCTGTTTCTTTCTCAATAAATGACTGTTTACGAGGAAATAATTTTCTTTTGTGTACAAATAAATGGAACATTTATATCCACGTAATTTTTTATATTGTTGTGTTAAAAATCTAGTTTGGTTTAAACGACATTGGTTTAAATGATGTTTTTTTATTTAAAACATTTTTTTTTGTTTAAACCATTTTTTTGTTGAAAAACATTCTTTTTCTTTAAACCATGGTTTAGACCTTGGTTTATTTTGTTGTGTTAAAAATTTTAATTTAAACATGATTAGTTGATTTAAATCACATTGGTTCAAACAACGGTTTTTTTTTTTACTTATTCTTACAATTACTTACATTAGCAACACTACCACATCCCGAACTGATGAGCCGCTACTGTAAATACTGATTATAGGAGTATAGAGGGTGTATACTGGTGCTATGGGGCATAGTCGGCGACGCCAAACGCTTACACGGCATAGTATTTTCGACTAATTTTTTTATGGGGGTGGAAGTTTGTTTCCCATTTCTCTAATCATCATTTCTACAAACTTCAATGGGTTTCGATGGATTCCTGGGGGATTATGTCACATAAAATCCACCCCCGACGACGGCTGGTAAGGCATACTACCTTCGTCCGTTTTTTTCAAAGAGTGGTCGAACTGGTCGCCGAAGACTGACAGTTCTTTCATTTTTATTGTAATATAAGAAACGCAATATATTATATTGCATGTATTAGGTAGTGCAAGTTCTACGTTTGCGCGTAATATTATGCATTACGTTACAGTTCCGTTGCGGTCAATGGCCAGTTCGGTCGCTTTTAATGCAATGCGACAAACGTAATACATTACATTGCATGTATTGCATTCAATTATATAATGCAATAAATTTAATTTACACATTTATTGCATTACGTAAGCGATTAGTATTTAATAAATTTATTTAAGCGAACCAAAATAGTTTTTGGTCTCAATGTGCAAAGGTTTCATCACATTTATTTTACTATTTTTCTTGTATAGAAGTGAATGCATCCTAACTATATTTTACTGAGTTAAGTTTGCTTATTTAGAAAATAACCACGTTATATGTAGAACATTTTATTTTCTAGGCACTATGTTCTGGGTCAGTCAGCTGGCATTGAAGATACGGGAGGCGTAAGATGGTCGCTTGCTCTCTGTTTGATCTTGGCATGGATAATTGTGTTTTTGTGCCTCAGCAAAGGGGTCCAATCTTCTGGGAAAGTAAGTAGTTTAAGTAAATTCCACTTTTGAATATATCGATTAATTTTTAGTTTTCTGAATTTGAAATTTTCCTTACAATGCACTTGAAGAAGCACACACACATACGCACACACACATATATACATAATATATATATAAATAATCAAATAGCTTAAATATAAAATACTAAGCATATGAAACTATAAGTTTAACAATACAAATGTATTAAAATACGGTACAATTAAAAATACATTTACTTATTTCGCTAGTGCAGCATATAAATAAGATGAAATTTATAAGTAATAAATATGAATTAAAATAGAATTATTGACGAGAAATAGTAAAGCATCTCTCGCTTTCTCTCTCTCTCTGTTATATATATATATATATATATATATATATTTGTGATCGTACGTAGCCTTTCATACGTTGAATCTCTGAATTGTTGAACCATTAAATAAATGCATATTTATTGGAAGAATTTGAATTCTGTATTTACAGCAATGGTTGTATTATTCTTAGATTATATTAGTTCTGAAGTAAAATATTGTGTTTCATGTTGTATTGATGGATGTTAATTTGAATCAATTTATTCTGGAATAGTCAATGTGTATATGTATATTTTTCCACTATCTATCCTAGTTTTGCTTATTCCTAAGCATTTATTTAATCCGGGTCTTAATGTGTCTACACATTAGTTTATATATTTTCAAAGTGTTTTAGATGATCCATTAGTTTGAAAAATAATGGTACCTTTCTTATGTTGTAATTGTGTCTCCACCTTTGCAATTAAATTAAGGTGCATTCTTGGCTAAAGAGTCTCTTTTTTTAATGCAAGTGCCTTTATTTTGGGGAAATAAAGGTTACTATCATTCCCTATTACATGATGTCTTATTATAAAAAATTAGCGACTGGCAACTGGATGCTTTCTGACATCCAAGCTCGGTATTCGAGAACTTGTTGGGGTTCTCCTAGATCGTTATCCAGCTACCAACAATATCCTTTATCCTCTATGACTATTCCATCTTCATTCGGTACATCCAGCCAGTATTCTTTATTCACTTCTTATAACTTTCAATCGTACAGCCATGCATCACTAAATAACACACTTAAATTTAAATCTTGTAATTCTAATAGATGTAAAACTTGTCCGTTTGCTAATAGTAATCAGATCAATTGTAACAATAATCTTGTCTTCTGTAAAACATATAATTGTATCTACCAAATTGAATGTAAAAAATGTAATATGTCATATATAGGTCAAACCAGCAACCCTCTGCATCTCCGAATTAACGTACACAGGAATCACATAAAAAATTTTTCAAATAATGCAACTTCCTTTAATGAATCAAAATTTGAATACGAACATTTTTCTAAACATGGGTTCGACAACATTGAAATTAGTATTCTGTGTATTCAAAAAAATTACTATGACAGATTGTTTCTTGAAAATGAATTCATTTGTGCACACAAAACCATCTTTCCATATGGACTCAATCAAATATTTAACCATCATAATATAGTTAAAAAGTCCTTTAATTCTCCTAATGAAGACCATAATATTTATAATTCCTTCAACAATCATAAAAGTAAATCAAAAAGAACTAAAAAAGCAAGTAAATATAATAAAAAATTGCCATCATTATCTGAACTAAAAAATGCCATCCTTCAGAAACATGCAAATTTTAAAATTACTTTTGATTGGAAACAATGTAAAAACTGGATTTTCGCAATTAAAAAACAGCAATTAAATATGGTATATAATCTTTTTCTAGGTACTGCATTTGATAACGTTCATTTTAAACATTTATTCTATGATTTGCTCATTACCAGAAGTAAAAATCTTAATAGTTATTTTTATGTCACAGACTTAAACTTTAATGACGAATCAAAACAAAATACTAAAATAAATGAATATTGTACCTTGAATTTTACTAATTCTGTATTAAATAATCTGAAGATAAATAATTTTTTAAAATCGGTTTCCAATTACTTTCCAGTCAAACATGTAAATCCTAAAATTGCATATAAATATGATAAACCGCTAGGACGTTATATTTTCAACTATAATCAAATTGCCAAATCAGTAGATATTAATCAAAACTATGAATTGGATAAAGAGTCATATTGCCACTGTCATTTAGAAAAATACAAAGACTTCGTAGATAAACACCATGGACATGTTATAACGGGAAATCTAAATATTATTAATTATGATGCACTAAGATCACTGATGTTACTGGGTACTAAGTACCGTATACCTACTAAATTTAAACATAAATTAATATGTAAAGGTTTATTTCTTGACTTAAATACATTTATTTATAAAATCAGTTATAAATATCAAATCCCTGTAGAAGCCTTTAAACCTTGGAGAGTCTTAATAGAGCAATACTTAAATCATTATATATATAATCAGAAAATTAATAATTCATATAAACATAATTCAATTAAAAATGATATTAAAGAAATACAAAATGATTTTGTCATTACATATGTCGATAAGGCAAGTGGAAACTACTCAATTATATGTAAATATTATTATAAAAATACCCTTCAGTCACACTTACTTAATAATCATATCTATAATTTACATAAAACTAACCTTAAAATCTTATACAATAGAATATCAGCCAAATATAAGCAAATCCATCTAAAAAATAGTTGTAATAACATTCCATATATTGTTTTAGTACCCAAGTTTCATAAATCCCCTGTTGCTTTTCGAACCATTACCAGTGGGCATAATTCTTACATTACTAATGCTGCAAAATTATTATTAAAGATATTACATGAAGTATCCTCGTCAGATGAAATCTCAAATAATTGTCATATTGTAAAAAACAGTTTTGAAGTAGTTAAGAAATTGAAAACTCTTACTAATATTCGTAGTATTTATACCTTTGATTTCAAAGATTTGTTTAATAATATTAATATAGATGATCTGTATAGAATTATTTTAGGAATTTTTAAAAAATATAATATCAACCTAAAATATTCAAATTTTCTTTTTAAAAAATTACTTAACTTCACTCTTTATGAGAATTATATTCAACATGGTGGTACTATTTTTAAACAACAGGTTGGTATCCCACAAGGGGGGTGTGCCTCATCATTGTTAGCTAATCTGTATTTATTCTTCTATGAAAAAAACATTAATCCAAGCTTGCATAATATGCACTTGTTTAGATATATAGATGCCATTTTATGTGTATCCCCAAATAATAATATCCCTATAGTATTAAACTTTTATCCAAATAATTTACAATTAAATGCAAGTAATAATGACACAAATGTTGCAAACTTTTTAGATTTAAATTTAAATTTACAAAATTGTAATATGGTTATAAACTTGTATGATAAAAGACAGGATTTTAAATTTAATACATCAAAAATTCAACATTTTGACTCTTGTCTGCATATATCTGTATTTAGAAATATTATAATAAACCAGGCTCTTAGAATCAATAAAATTTGTGATGAATATTATAAATAAGCGCACTTTATGGAATTATTGAGTGCAGCGACTAATAATGCATATCCCCCCAATTTTGTTATTAAAATTATCAACTCAGTGTATCAAATTTCACTCGATAACATCCTAGTAAACATTCCCAATTATAGTGACTAACATACAGGAGAGAGAGAGAGAGAGAGAGAGAGAAATATATATATATATATATATATATATATATATATATGTATATATGTTTGTATGTTATATATAATTATTTATTAATTATATAAATAAATAAAAATGAAAAATAATAAACTAAGTCAAAAACATTAGAAAAATAAAAAAATCGGAAAATAAGATGCATTAACATTAATGTTTTGAATTTTATTTTCGCAAAAAAAATGTAACTTTTGTCAGTATTGAAACTACGTTTTGTGCGCCCTTATAATGGTGTATAGTGGCATTCTCGATTATCCAGTTTTCCTATGAATTCTTGTTTAGTAGGAATTTTCATCTATGATTCATATTCATATTCAGTTCTGCATGTTTGGGAAGTTGTATTCTGAATTGCTTGTCCAGTCTTCAGCTTAGACTCACTGGACGGGTTTGGGAGTATTTCCGTGAAAGTTCGTACTGCCTCCCTGGTAGAATTTCGACTTGTTCATTCCGGTGCTTCTAGATTAAGTTGTTGAGGTTGATCGTGTATACACGTGGTAGAAGAGGAATGATTCATGCCACATGGTAATACAATTTTCTATCCAATACAATGTATCCTTTTTTCATTTTTTCATTTTTTGATGCCTGTAGTCTGAGTTTAAGCATTTATAGTAATGTACTATTGCTTAATCTGAAACAGGCATTTGTTTGGGTTAATTAGGGTTAAATACTCAGACCTGAAGAGGAATTTAATTCTGATTAATCATCGAATTTGGGAAGGATCTGTTCTTTTCTCTTATCGGCATTATGGCCGTGAATTTGCTTCTATGGTGATGTTAATATTACTTGAATTGTATTTTTATTTTTTATTTTTACATAATTCTTATTATTACATTTCAAACATATATATATATATATATATATATATATATGTTATATATATATATATATATATATATAATTGACGATTTTTATGATTACTTGTAATATATATACCCGAGAAATACCAAAGAAAATTGCTTGTAAATTGAAGGTAAAGGTAAAAAAATTTCAAATCAGTAGACTAGTGTAGCACGATGAGCTATGCAAGAAGTTTGGAAATTGAATAAATGGAATCTAGTGAATATAAAAGGAATAAAATGAATATGAAAAGAATTTCTGAAACCATGTACGTTATCAAGGGCCATACATGTTTCATTAATGCTGATTCTACGTTTCTGTTTACACAACTGTAAAATGTATTACAGAAATAATGTAAATGGCCCGACGTAGAAGAAAAAACAAAGTGGATCAAATACACAAAAAAATCAAACATGAATATAAAATATTCTGTTACACCAGCTTGTGGCTAATTATTGAAATGAGGATGCAAAGTATTATAAAGTAATATCAAAAGGATATAATGAAAATAAAATGAAAATATATCTACCCCTAGTACTGTGGTACTTCTGGAAAAGCATGTGTATTACCAATCATCTCATAACAGGTTACAGTGAATTTTTTGTTACTGACTAAGCAGTTTTCTCAAAGCAGGTAAAAATGAATTATACGAATTGTTTAACTGTTAGAAGAAGACATGGAGATTATGAATTATTTAGTAATGCTAGAGTATGATCTGTCAATATGTTGCTGTAATTGTTGCAAGTTTTTGAATTTAAATTTAAAATGTGTTTTAATAAAAGAAAAAATAAGATTGGGCGGGTAGTTATTTTTGATAACGGTGTTGATGAATTTATGAAGATGTTCTTTGTAGTAACAAGGTGTGCTTAACATTTTGATTCTTAATAACTGGTTATTAATAATATTTCTATATACAGATTTGGAAAGATTGGAAGAGAAATGTTGAAGTTTATTTACTTTGAAGTTATAAGTTTCTGTTTTGTCATAGATTTTAAATTTTATTGTATTTGCATTTTTAATTGTTAAACTAACGTCTAGAAAATTGATCCAGTTGGATGTATATACATTTTCAATGAGTTGTAGATTTGGTGGATAGAAATCAAAATTTAATTCATTGGCCTCATTAGTAATTCCTATAATAATAATATCATCAATATATCTGTACATTATATGACTGTTGAAAGGGCTCTGATTTTCGCAAAAATGTAGATAAAGGTTGGCCAGTATGGTGGATGATTTACCTCCCTGTGGTATTCCTTTATTTAATTTGTATATGCATTTTCCTTGAACTTATTTCCTTGAACTTATGTAGTATATATATATATATATATATATATATATATATATATACATACTACATAAGAAATAGAAAATTGAAGAATGACAATGTATCAAAATTTCACCGGGGGGGTTTGTGACCCCCCACTTCCCGGTTTACCCAGCTTCATGTCATGACGACACTCCCGGAAGCGGATACAATGTCGCAAACCTAGTATATATACTAAAACTAAAAATGTATAAAAGTTGAAATACCAATACTGACTTTACACCTAAACATAAACAACGAGACATCCAAAACAGAAACTACATCCAAACAGAAACACAAAATATATTGTAAATATCAAATATCTAACACCAATATATCAAGATAAACATGCCCCGCATACACTTCACCACTCTAACCTCCAAAAAGTAATAGACTCTTACTTTGTACAAATTGAACTACATCAGACAGTTAAACAATGACATCCGCAATGCTGCGTATCTTCAGATCAGACTGAAAGTGTACTCCTATTTAAATATAAGTTATAACTTTCAGTTACGGTTATGCTGAAAAATTTACATAAAATGTCACTAAGAAAACGTAGAGGGTAACCCTTTGCAATTGCTTCATTTAGATAGCCCAGATCACTTACAAAACGATTTTCTGCACTGCTATTTAAACGTTTGCTTCTTGTTAAAAAATTTATAATAATGTTCCTGAAAACATTACGATGCAGACAAGAATGCCAATTAATTACGTAATTTATTTTAAAATTAAAGTCATTTCTTTTATCATATAATTTAAAACTTACTTTACCATTAGATTGTTTATATATAGTTAAATCCAAAAAATTAATACTATTATCAATGTTACGGTAAGTTTCTGTCAATGTCAAATTTGATGGAAAAAAAGTAAAATCCAAGTGATCCCGGTCATTGTGGCATGCATATAATATGTCATCCACATAACGAATATATACAATCTCATTTAATATATGAGTTCTTTCTTCGTATTTGTTCAAGTATATATCAGCAAGAATAGAGGAGCAAGCCCCTCCCATTGGAATGCCATTACGCTGTTTATAAAATTCAGTTCCATCATAAAGCACAGTTTCAAACAAGACCATTTCGATCAGACACTTGTAAATATGTTTTTTAATGAGGTTTTGCATCTCATACTTTTCATACATCTCCATTTATATATATATATATAAATATATATGCATATATTATATATATATATATATATATATATATATTATATATATTATATATATAACAGATATATATATATATATAACAGATATATATATATATATATATATATATATTATATATATAACAGATATATATATATATATATATATATATATTACAATAATGGGGCCGATCCGGTGGTCGAGCGGTCAGGGGCATGTGTTTCCGTCTGATTGCCGGGTTGCGGGTTTGAATCCCGCCAGCGGACATGAATGTTGTCATGTCGAGGCCAAGTCAGACTTCCGCCCTTCGGAGAGCCTCTATAAAAGTGAAGCTGAAAATCTCCTCCCCTTCGCCATGGGATACCCTGGGGGGTCTTGTGGACGTGGCGCGCAGGCGCTCCTTCACCACGGGGGAATTAGTAACGAACAAACAATAATGGGAATTTTTCAGGACATGTCGCAAATAAATTCCGGATCCACCAAATTTTTATTGATTAAAATGCCCACTAGTTTAAGCTGTGCACCAAATTTCAGCTCTCTAGTACGTAGGAAAGTATCTTAATGCAATCGAAGAAACTGAAACAGACGAACAACCGCACTAAAACATATAACTACACATTGATCTCGCATCTTAACTTTTCGGGGCGGCCTTTCCTATAATGCATAGTATTTGGTTCTTAAGTTAAAATTATGTTCAGTTTAAGAGACGCTCCCTTCTCATTTGGTGTCCTGGAGAGATCGCTCCGTCCTACCCCATGGTTTTCGCCTCTGATTACAATTACGTATTTCATTAAGTATAAATATTTAGCCCTTTTTGGAATAAATGTAGATAGTTTAAAATATGTTATCAAAGCATTATCCCTGTTCTAAAGGCCGCCAATTGAACAAATGTGCATTAGATTTCATGGCTAAGGAGGAGCGGTATTCTGCCCATCCGCAATTTATAGTGCCAACTTGTGCAGTGCGAGATTTTTTTCAGAAAAAAATCCCTGTTTGGAAAAACTTTACATCGAAAAATATTCACAGCATATTTTAAAATCATATTCTCAGATTGATAAGTATGCTGATTGTAATACAACTGGAACTAAACAATGTGGAATATGTTAAGCTCCAATTGTATCTATAAATAAAAAGCAGTATTCTGGGTTTCTATGTTGAGTTAGTTACCGCAGATATTAAAAGATATTGGATTCATTTTTAACTTATTTACAACAATGAAAAATTCTTTAGCTTAACGTTGCATGTGACATCATATACTGAAAATGAAGCCGGGCGTAGGATTTATTTTTAACAATGGATATTATAATCGTATAATGTAGAGTATTGAGCTGCAGTTTTATCTAGTGTTGCCGACAGAGTTTTTTGAGAATTATTTAACAAATGGGCGCCTCCCCCCTACGACTCCCTATTTTAAAAGTTATTATCCTTTTCTCATATTCTGTTTTTGGTACTTGGACCCATGCACTGTACCCTTTCTTTTTGTCCTCTCCTCTTACAACAGGAATGTAATTCAAATCAACAAGTTTTGATATTCTGTGGTGCTGCCATCTCTTGCCATTTAGCGTAATTAAAACAAAGTTTGGAGCTAAATATATATTTAATCTGCAATAAAAGTACGTTGAAAATAACAATATAAAATAGTTTATTAAAAACCTTATTCAGTTACAAACAAAAAATATAGCAGCCTCCTCATCCAGGTTATAGAGGCAGAGTAATTTCACCAGGCAAGGCAAGAAGGCGTCTGCCCTTTGCTAGTGCAATAGCAACTTTGCAACAATAATTAACGGAAATGTACAATTTAATTATATAAATTGTAGAATTTAATTTTTCAATAATGATTTTGCTCTCTTCAACAGGTGGTGTATTTCACAGCCCTTTTCCCGTATGTGGTGCTGGTCATCTTGTTCTTCAGGGGCGTGACACTCCCCGGTGCCAAAGAAGGAATCCTTTTTTACGTGACCCCGAATTGGAGTCGCCTCGCCACTGCACAGGTATGGACAACAATTAATCTGTTCTGCGGTTCTTGCTTGTTTAGATTAGCAAAACATTTTAGAATTATGTTTACGAATTGATAGTGATGTCGTCAGAAAACATTTTGTAGAGGGAAGTCTGCAACAAAAACAAATTATAGTTCTCGATTCTCCAAATATCATTTTGACGAACTCTAGTTGACGTATGATGAACTTTTAAACACTTTAATTTAATTATTAAAAATGTAAATATTTTTTTATGTATAAAATTTCAAAATTTGTTAGAAACTTCATTATAAATGTATGATAATTTTCAAACTTATTTTAAGACTTTTCATTTTAGTATACCCATTTTACAATTATTAAATGTGCATCCTAAAAATTATTCCTAAATGATTACTTTTACTTTTCTTTTTGTTTCAATAGCAATAGAATTGTAATTAAAGTGCATTTTTTAAATGCGTGATTAAAGTGCATAATTACGCATTCAATCCATGTTTTAGCAAATGCGTTTTTAAATACCAAAACCATTGTTAATTATTCAGAGGACATGCTATTTGTGGATAAATACGAAGAACTGAGCATAATGTTTGGACTGGAGATTAAAAGTAATGTCCATTAATTGGAGGTGTCTTCTATTTTGAAGTGTCCGTTAAAGAGTGTGGCGTATAAATATTAATATTGGTTATGTTAATTTTTATTAATATTTACTTTCAACATTGCTATTGTTAAACATGGCTGCTAATCGTAAATTTTTGTATACTGCCGCAGTGGTAGCCCATCACAATTAATTGTGTCGCCCGGTGTTTCTGAAAAACAATTTGATTAATAAACCTAAAATTAATTTTAATTATCCAATGAACAGACATTAATTTTGCTCAAACACAATTTTATTAATTATTATACTTCATATTAAATTTTATATCAATAGTTATATTTACAATTTACTAATTCGTACAACATTATAGTTTCTGTAACTTAACTGATTGGGTAATGATACAGTTGCAATCTGCTACTGACTTTGTGTCATGTTACACAATTTCTCATATAATGATACGAAAGTTGACCTCTTTGCTCTTTGGAGCACAGTACATCCTTTTTGGTCCTCCTTCCTGAAAAGCACTTTAAGTAATTATTCAGCGACGCTATTGTTGCGAAGGATGGGAGCACAGTACTACCGCTTCATAAACGGAAACAACTTTTAGGATAATTTATATAAGCACATTTTACGTGCTCAGTCAGCGGCATATTTGCAGTGTGCCTTAAGGGTGAGAGTCAGTAAATTTTCTGCCCTATCCGCGCTTTGTTAACTTTCGCGGCACACATATTTTGCCGAAATTCTGCTCAAACAGTTGCGAAATATTTTCTTATAGATAAAATGCTATGCTTAGATTATATTAAAACTAAATTTAATACCCAATAAAACATAGAGTATATGTTTTATTTTAATTTGAAATATTTTTGGTACTGCCATCTGTTGTCGTAATTTAATTCATACCGACTATTTTTATTTTTTAATGAACATTTTTAAATGTCTATTCCTTCTAATACGCTATTAAATACAACAACAGATCATATATAATGCCATAATCACGGAAACATAATTGAACTTGGACTTGAAGATAAAGGAACTTGAAGACAAAACTGCAGTCCTCAGTGATGCACATTCAGGTCCCTTATCAAATTTATACAATGATAAATTACCTTTCCGTGATTGTGGCATTATTATATATGATCTGTTGTTGTATTTAACACTGTATTAGAAGGAATAGATATTTAAAAATGTTCATTAAAAAATAAAAATATTTGGTATGAATTAAATTACGACAAAAGATGGCAGCACCAAAAATATTTTGGATTAAAATAAAAAATATATTTTAGGTTTTTGGGGGCATTAAATTTAGTTTAAATATAATCTAAGCATTGCATTTTGTCTTTCAGAAAGTATTTCGCAACTGTTTGAGCAGAATTTCGGCGAAATATGTGTGCCGCGAAAGTTAACAAAGCGCGGATAGGGCAGAAGCGCAGTTTGATGTGCTTAGTTCACACTGAAAATTATAGAGATTTTTGAACACATATTTGGATGTGTTTAGCACACAGCCAAAATTTCGAGAGTGTTCTTAACCTTCACTTGATGCACAGGGGTTACTTTGATTCCCCCCCTCCCTTGACTCCCATTATCTGTTCCATATCTGTGTGCTAATTTGCTCCAGTCATCTGGGCGTGATCTATATTGGCTATCATTGGTTATTTCATGATGCCCACGGGCTCACTGAGTCCATAGTTGTATTCAGTGTTTCTTTCAGGACTTTTTGGCCGGGAGGGTGAATGCAATTTCAGGGTTCCATTCGCGCTATATAAATATATCTAAATGCTGTGTTACATAAATAGAAACTAGGTTAACATAAAATGTCTTCGGGGGGCTTCGACCCCCGCAGGAGGTATGCATGACAGAAACACTGGTTGTATTTCTCATGCTGTCATTATTTATTGCTCGTAAATAAATTGTCCGTACATTATAAAATTAGGCGTCGTCGAGTCTGCGGCTGATTGATGATTTCTTTTCTTGCGCAGGTGTGGGGGGATGCAGCCGTCCAGATCTTTTTCGCTCTGAGTCCTGCCTGGGGCGGCCTCATTACTCTATCCTCTTACAACAAATTCCATAACGATTGCTACAAGTAAGTGACAATTATCTTTTTGAATCAATGTTTGATTAAAAACAAAAATTAAGGTATGTCTTTGCCAAAAATGTGCAAATCAAAACTGTGCAAAGTCATTCATGAAATATAAACAAAATATGTTGAAAGATATTTGAGTTGAAATCCTATGCTGATTGAAGAATAAAAAGCTGAATGTAATGCTTCAAAAGCAAAATATTGTTAAAATTATGCATCCTTTCCCAATGGCTAATTTACCCATATGTGAACTAAGTGGTTGTTCAGGACTCCAGCTGCTGCAAAGAGCCATACAATCATCTTTCTTAAGAGAAATACGAGTAAATGCCTCCTCAGCCCCCCCCCCCTACATACTCATTTCCGATTAAAGCCTTCATAGCAGTTCATCCGTTAATGCCTTTTCCAGCAGAATACCTGGCTTTCACCGCAACCTTTCCTCTAGCAATACCAAGTTAAACTTTTAGTTAAACTTCTGTCATAGATCCTCAAGAGGTCTCAGCTCTGCGGCTTGCTGAAGCATAATAACAGGTCAATTAATTTGCTATGTGGTCTTGTGTTAGCTCCAAAAAATATATATATATTTTTATCTTAGTTGAAAATTTTAAACTGGGTTTCATAAAATGTGGGATCTTCTAGAAGCAACTCGCCGTACTAACTCGAGTTAATAAGTTGCATTTTACTTCACTATCTCCGGACAAGCTGCCGTAAATTGAAACAATTTGATACCTTGTTTTCTTCATTGTCAACTCTTGACTACTGACTACACCTCATCCCTCATCTTCTACGGGACCCGAAGGTAGTATTTTAGTAACGAAAAGGGGTTCATGGTGTTTAGTTCGACTTTTACCAATCGACCAAATTTTAGCAATAGACTTTTACCATAATCTCCTGAAAATTGAAGGCAATTGAAGGCCTTTTCTGGCAATGGAGTAATCACTATAAGTTTGTTATTGATGCATTCTTTTTTGCAGTTTTGTTTTCAGTTTCTTCTCTTCATATTTTTCTGCTGGCAGAAACGAAGACCTGGCCTTCTAAGCTTACTTTATATTAAAATTAGACGGTCTGTGTTGCCTTTCTTAAGACCAAGTACATTTATGCTGTTAAATTTTTTGGGGTGTGTTTCTTTACGTTCTTTACGGCGTACTGCGGCTATAAACGGTAATTTTTATAAGGATCTGTGGTTTAAAGTAATGTGGTTTAAAGTTCCTATAACCTCTATGAACCTCTATTTTAAACTCAATGCTCCTTATCCATTATCAGGATTCTACCGTAGTCCCCATGAATACGAAGGCCAGAGATTTAACCGTTCGACAAAAATGGTATTAGGGATCTATAATTTCACCTGCATATACCGGGATTTCAGCAGTGACTCCCATTTTTTTAACAAGAAAATTTAATATATGTTGTATTTCCTGCAGCCATTTCTCGCCAATGATTACTTCTATATGTTTAAATGGTGTTGCAATTTCATCCAGAAATCATAAATCCAAGTGCGCTTTGTATAAAATCCAAGCTAGCGTGACTGCTGTCTTTTCTGAGTCTATGAGTTATCATGTATATGGAATGTTGAAAGAAAAGTGCTTTAGAAATTCCTTTTCAAAACTTTCGCAATATCGTGTTACTCAACCTCTTTATAAATGTGGGCTCTCAAGGACGTCTTTCATGAAATATTTGCACCCTAACTCTTGTATAGGTTTTTCTAAAAATTTTGATTTAATTTATCTAGCTGCATATTATATTCGACATATACGAAGTTTTTGTATTTTATTATCAATGATGTGACAGTGTGATTATTATAAGTGTTGCAAAGAAGTTTCCATCTGTATTATATGAATAATTTCTACTTATTCTTTGAAAATTTTATATGATATGAAAAGAAACATCAAATATTATATAAATTTTAGTATCCCTCTGAAATTACTGTGAAGACTTTACATAATTTGTGAATTTGTATTTGGGAATTATAGATATGGTACTGCACTAGAGTTACATACAAATACATGCTTAATTTCATTAGAGTATTACTAATGCATATTTAATTGCATTAGAATATTAGTAATACATATCTAATTGTATTAGAACATTACTAATGTGCATCTATTTGCGTTAGCGTATTATTAATAATACTCAATGCTGATAATACTAGAAATACAACTAGAAATAATATATATCTAGTTGTACTACAGTATTTAAAAGGCTCTTGTAGTAATCGTAACTCTATTAGAGTTGTAATATTCTAATGCATAACTAGTTACATAATAGTATACAATAGACTTGCAATAATGAAACAGAATATTGCATTAGAAATTCAAGTCTCGCCAAGGCAGAGATTTGACCTTTAAGGGGACGGTGGACGTTGAAATTTTTTTATTTATTTATTGACTTAGAAACGTGAAAATTTGTATAAATATTCCTCTTAACATTACTATATACAATACCATTAATTTTCTTTCAATTTTGTTATAATTTTGTATTTTTTTTAATTTAATTTTTTTAACGAAAATGTGCAAATGCTCCTTGTGTGCCATTAGTTCACATTTTTGATTAATTTTACATTAAGATGACTCGAAAACACATTATGGACAAATTTGGGTATTCATTTTTAAATCCCTTAGAAAGTTAATTTTTTTTAAAAATATTTTTCTGCATTAAACTTAATTTTCATCATTTAATTAGGTTCTTACTCACTTTTAATTACCTTAATAAAGTCAAATTATAAATTGCATACCCAGTTTCATTTAAAAGTATGAGAGGTATCTTCTTGCCAAATTTCATGCATCTCAGACAAAAATTAAGACGCATGGAGCATTTTAAAAATGTAAAACCTTTGAAAATTCCGTTTCGAAAAAAATGCATTCAACCTTTTGCTTACGGGTTAGAGAGCGTCCATCCCAAACGAAGAACCTCCCAAAAAGACAGGTGTTTGACATACCCTATTCCAAACAGTTCGATCCCCTTTGCAGGCATTGGCGTCCATGGAAATCGCTGACAGAAACATTGCACCTGGCAATGGACGCCAATGCCTGCAAAGGGGATCGAACTGTTTGGGATAGGGTATGTCAAACACCTGTCTTTTTGGGAGGTTCTTCGTTTGGGATGGACGCTGTCCCACCCGTAAGCAAGTGTTCAATGTGTAAAATAATGTTATATATCAAAATTTTTTTACCGATTTTTGCTCATTTCAACGTCCACCGTCCCCTTAAGTCATTTTCAAAAGTTGCCACAGAAACGTCCCTTTTCCCTTCTATTTTCTATTCACTAGGTATCAAATACAAATAATAACGTTTTAAAGTCTTCAGCATTTCATTTCTCTTATGCCCTTGATTCTTCAATATTTATTTGTATTAAACATAGCGACTGATTACCTTTTTTCACCTCTTTCAGAGATTCCCTAATTGTGTCTGTGAGCAACGTTTTGACGAGTATATTCGCTGGATTCGTCATCTTCTCTGGGATAGGATATCTGGCCCACGAACTCAACGTGAATGTTGAACATGTGGTGGACTTTGGCGTGGGCCTAGCTTTCATGGTGTACCCAGAGGTGGTTGCCCGGTTGCCGGTGTCGCCACTGTGGGCCTTCCTATTCTTTTTCATGTTGCTCACTCTTGGATTGGACAGTCAGGTATGGCAAAACGTGTATATTCGAAACTATTTATGCGGAAATCGAAGGAGCAGTAAGGAGACGGTAGGAGTCATTGATTTAAAATACTAAATAGTCAACAAAAATATGTATATTTTGAAAAATGCAGTTTCATTTTAGATGTTTTAAAAGAGCGGCTTTTGAGCAAATTTTTAAAATTTTATTGTAAGCTTTTATTGTATATTTGAGGCATGCAATGTGCGTGTTAACGTATACTTTCTAAACTGTCTGGCATTTTATGAGATCAGTGTAAATTCTAAAATTTTAATTAAAAAAAAAACATAATAACTATCTTTTAGTATGACCTAGGCGCATTTTATACAATTATAATACTTCAGAAATTCTGTGACATATTATGTACTAAAAATAAGGGATTAATTTGTATGATACTGATGCGTCCAAAAATATATTAAAAACAAAAAATATTTTTATTTTATGTATGTACTAGTCATATATTCATATTTTATGGAAATATGAATTTTAGTAATTGTTTTATAACAGAAGAAGTATCTGTTTTCAACGTAAATTAAGTTTGTTACAGTCAAAGCCCATGATGTGATTTTAGCATCTAAAAGCTAAATCGACTGGTATTACATGCTTATTAATATCTGTTCATAATGTAAGCTATGAGTTTAATCCCAGTAGGTGGAGGGAAATGAAATTGAAACAAAATATTCCTTGGACTTATTGTATGAAAAAAGCTTCATAGTCATTGACCGCGATTTTCACGAGGTATTTTTCTTGGGAATATATTTTTGAATTTTACTTTCATATATATTCAATTTTGTTAGATGAAACAAACATGTCTGAATTCAGTAAATAAACACAAAAAGGAGAGAAAAACACATTTAAGTATGATAGAAAATGTATATGCTGCCCATGTTACATTTTTTTAATATAGAATTAAGGGGATCCGCTGCCCTGCTCGTTACGTTCGCCAACCCCCGTAACACGCTAACGCTCGCTGAGCTCGCTTTACGAGCACTTTATTGCCGCTTGCTACGCAAGTGTAATACTCTTGTTGAGGACCGTTCATTATTAACTGACATTCTCCAGCTCTGGAGCTCGCTTTGCGATCTTTTTCCATCTGACCTGCGCGCACGACCGCCTTCATATCCTGTGCTCGCTGATGATCATAAAACTCCCCTTTCCATCCCTGTCTCTCATTATCTGAGCTCGTCGCAGACCTGATGCACCCGTTAGGGCTTCACCCCCTTATTTGCTCACGCCCACCTTAACTCGTTTTGCGAAGAATTTCATCAAGCTTTAGTTCTCAGCTCGCTGCGCTCGCCAACCCCGAAACTCGTTTTATGAGTTAGGAGGCTTCGTCTTCTTCCTGGCGCTCGCCGAGCCTGCATCGCGATATATTTCGTGCTGCCTGCTATTATGAACGATTGCTTACTGTATAAGGAACAAACGGCAATATTCCATAACTGTATGTTTTGCAGTTTGTTCGTAATACAGTGACAAAATATCGTGTTATGCTTTCAGTATAGAGAGATTCACAGCAATGAAACATATAATTGTTGTGACATATAACAATTAAATTGTAATGGTTATGACAACAATAGTTTCAAATCTTCGTAAAGAAGAAAATTTTTCATAAAAAAGTGCATAAAAAAATTGAATAACCCATTAACTAATTCGAAATTTAAAAAATAGGCTCAGTCCTGCAAAAGTTCAAGTACATAGGTACATGCCACCAAAAATTCGCGGTCTTGCTATTGCCAATCTGTCCAGGACGCAAGTTCGCAGCTCAAAAACTCTTCCTTTGATTTTGACATTAAATATTTCCTAAACTAAATTTTAAATCGAAAATGGTTTATATTAATGTGTTCTCCTAATATTTCTCTGCAAATGTACTAAATTTCATATTTTTGTATGTTATGGATTTTGTGTTACGTGACAGAGAAACGAGAAATTTGTCAAACAGCGGCGTGTATATATATATATATATATATATATATATATATATATATATATATATATATGCATATATATATATATAATATATATATATATATATATATATATCTGTATATATATTCTGATAATAAATATTCTGTTTTAATCACCTTGTTTTGAAACCCCATTGTGATTCAGTGTAGTGATTCAGTCAAATTCAAAAGATTTAAACGTGGTAGAGGAAACATATTACAACATAATTTTAAAGCTGAGATAATTTGTTAACATAATCAATTTAATAACTCTTTTCAAGCATTTAATGCCTATTGCAGATTTGAGTGTATCAAATACTTTTAAATACAAGAAGCCTATTGGTAGATCAATATTTAATTATAATGAAATCTCACAATTTCTCTCTATAGATCATGATTCTAGGTCAATTTCAGATAATGAATTTATTTGTAAAGTAAACGATTATGCTAAATTTCTAAATCCAGATTTAGGGCATATAGTTACAGGAGACTTAGGTATAAAGACAATTCGTTAAGAACCATTATGTCTTTTGACACTAAATTCAGGTTACCCTCTTGTAATAATTCTTTTAAAGTTTTAAAATCAATTAACTTTGATCTTGATATATATATATATATATATATATATATATATATATAAATTAGCTTCTAAATATGCTATGCGTTTAGAGGCATTTAATATGTGGAAATTTACTTTATTAGAATCTATTAAAAATGCTATTAGTAGTATTAAATTGTCTAGATCTATATATAGTATTGATAATATTAAACACTCCATTAATCATTTGCAAAGATCTTTTGTTATCACCTATGTTGATAAAGCCTCTAATAATTATGTATTATCTGTAAAACATTTTATATACAATTTCTGTTAGATTATTTAAAAAATAATAGTATTTTTAAACTTGATTTACATTCAATTAATAGTATCAAATTGAAATTATCAATATGTATAGTGATTTAAATATTAAATATAAATTTCTTAAATTTCCATATATAGTGCTTATTCCTAAATTTCATAAAAATCCTATTAAATTTAGAAGAGTAACTAGTGGTCATAATACTTACTCTACTACTCTGAGTAAATTACTACTAAATTCTTTAAATCTAATAAATGATATTTTACGTCACTCTAGCAATAATTACCTTATTCTAAATAATAGTAAAGTATTAAAGAGAATAAATTAACATCACTTAGAAAACTAATAGGATTTAAAACTTTTGATTTTAAAAATCTTTTTAATAATATTAAGATCTCAAATCTGTATGATGTAATTTTAGCTCTATATAATGCTTATATTACTAATCTATCAACTCAAACCAATTTTATAAATTTTCCTAAACTTCTTCACTTTGTTATTTTCAATTATTATACTTTTCAAGGAAATAAATCATACTTACAAGTCTCAGGAGTTCCACAAGGTGGCTGCAGTAGCAGTGTGTTAGCTAATTTAAACCGTTATCATTATGAACAGTCTTTTACTTCAATAGATTATACATTATACACATATGTTGATGATCTGATTTGTTTAGTATATACTGAAAATTATGTCATAAAAATAGATTTCTATCCAGGCAATTTGGAATTAATTCCTAATGAAGCTACTATTAGTAATAATATTAATTTTTTGGATTTAAACCATATTATTGAAACTTCTAATAGAATTGTTACTAATTTATATGATAAAAAAAGACTATTTTAATTTTAACATTAATAAAATCTTACCATTTAATTCCTGCAACTCGATTCTATTGTTTAGAAATATTATACTTAATCCGCTTTTTAGAATTTATAGATTATCTGATAAGAAATTTCATGCTATACATATAAATAATTTAAAAATTACCAGCAATTTATATAAATATCCCTCTTATTTTGTAAATGGTATAGTTAAAAAGTTTAGATTAGCTGGATTTTCATGAATTCTATTCATGTTTTTTATATTAGTCTAACATCTCCATTTTCTTGTATTAATAATATTTTTATTTTTACATCCACTTAAATATTATTAGCCCCTCCTTTTAGTAGGTTTGTTTGTATATTATCACTTATTCTTGCCTTTTCGCATTACTGTTATTTATTTCTTACGAATGGCAACAGTAGATCATTTTTTTTCCCTTTGCGAATAGCAACACTTGTCTCTTCATTCTGGGTTCCCGGGTTCGACAGGTTCGTGCATTTGTAGTGTTATTTTCCAGGTATTCTTGGATTCTTTTTATTTTTCCTCTTTATGTATGTTGTCCAAGTAGAAATAGTTTATAGATATCATCTATCTATTTCTTCAGAAACATACATTTTTTGTGTTTGCTTCGACAAAATACTTGGATCCGAGGAAGAGTTTTGGAGAAGTGGACAAATCCATGATTTAGGCCTAGCCCTTGTCCACGTGTATAGCATTAATGCTTGTATTTCATTTATTTTTCTTTCATCGATTCTATACCATTCATTTTTGATGATTTTCTTTAACTTGCTGATTCGAAATTTGTATTTTTTTCCATTTGATTGAAGAATTGCTGATTTATACTTTTATTTTGTAGGCTTGTTAGAAAGTTAGGTTTTTCGAGTTACAGCTTCTCACTTTTTTTATCATTGGACTTTTAAACTTTTATTATATATATATATATATATATATATATATATATATATGTGTGTGTGTGTGTGTGTGTGTGTGTGTGTACCGATTTTTGGAAAAAATCTGCACCTGGAAAAGGAATATCTAGAGAGCATTGAGTAATTTGAAAAGAAAAATTCGATTTTTTAATTCGCAATTGAAAATATATTAATTTTTATTGAGATCAAACCATAAACGGTCTAATTTTCGTTACTTTTCCCCACAAAATCAGAACTGTGAGAAAACACTCCTTAGGACCGACAACAGGTGATACATTATGATCTAAGTAATGAGTGCTCGTATATCAAAGATGCTTCACGATTCAATATGCTTGACTAATCTCTTTCTGTTACTAGTTTGCTCTGCTGGAGACGGTGACGACTGCCATTCTGGACCGCTTCCCTATGCTTCGAGAAAGGAAAACTCTGGTAGTCATGGGCCTCAGCGTGCTCGGTTTTCTCGGAGGAATCATCTTCACCACAAACGTATGAATTCTACATGACTAATTGTTATTTCTTCAGTGTATGTGGTAGACACGTACAAAATGTACTCAAACTTCTTTGATTGTATTGTGTATGAAAATAATTATTTTTCTAAATAATATTTTAGTTCAGCATTCCCCCAAACTGTGTCTTATGAAACAATGATATTGTCCTTGCTAAAGTTTCTGGCAAAATCACCGGTGAGACATATACAATCATACCCAAAGATACAGTTGCGTGATTGATCGCCATACATCTGGTAAGGGTATTCTAAATTTCCCATGTTGCTGAAATTGCGACACAAATCAAAAATATTATTTAATTATTGATGAAATGAGTAATGACAAATTTAGTATAACAATTGAATGTTCATTAAAAAGGAACATGAATGATATGGCAAATAGAAAAATAAAGCACTCTGTTGTACTTACATAATGACATAACTGTAACATAAAATCTTGTAATTTCCATCACTCTCAAAATAAAGTATAATACCTCTTAGTAGTTGGTCACCTCAGAGAGGGACGAATTTTGGAGATATAGTGAAATACGGGTATGGTACATAGAGTAGATTGGGGCACAGTTAAACACCGGTGTACAGTTAAACAGCTTTCTTGGCAGAAAGTTAATGTGTACTTTTGGCTGCTATAGTATATGGTTCTACCATGCACACATCTTCCACAAAGTTTCCAAGTCAGTTGGACATGTGAAGGCTGCCATGTGTCATCAAATGTAAATGTAGGCAAGTAAGTTTTTGAAAAACTATTCTACGAGTTACTACTAAAATGCTATTATTGGAAACTTCATTATTTTTGCTGTATGTACACTATGAATACACTGTGAATACAGTATATTATGTAAAACAAAAAATGTGCATACATAATGGCAATAATTAAAAAAATATAAATTGTACATTGGGGCACAATTGAACACTATTTGATCGTGGACGTTGTTTCCCAATGCTGCAAGTGTAAACAAATTGCAAAATCTATTGATCTTAAATGTGGAGACTACGTTTCGATAAAATTTTGTTTGAAAAAAAAAAGAATATCTAAGAACATAATTTAAGGTTATATATAATCTTAAATGGCTTAAACTGAGTAAGTTTAATGTTTCGTTAAAGATGTTCCATTGTACCCCCATGTTAGGCATTACGAAAGAGTTTGCATAGCTTTAAATTATAATTTCTCCAAAACAGTTTTCACCAATCTTTATTTCGAGTACACATTAATTTGGCCAATGAATCCGTGATTCTGTGGACATCTTGTTTTAACTTTAACAAACTGTAGCCAAGATATTTGGTGTCTTTATAAAAGTTTTCTATTGTACCCCAACCTCCCCGACCGTTATTGAAGGTGGTGACGACCGTCAGAGCGACTATGTGGCTAGATTCTCCTTTAAAGCTGATGCCTATTTTTCTGCTTGAGCTCCTCTAACTACCTTTTAAAATTGAAAAAACGTATCTCCTTTTCTTCATTTTCAGCGTTTTCCTCCTCTATTTGCGCCTTGAGGCAATTGGTTGTCTTTTTACTTATAAAACGCCCAAGGAACACCAATTACCTCGGTTTTTGGCATAAATAAGTTCTAAATTTTAAGTACCCCTTGTGTTTCGGGACACTTTTCAGGGTTCCATCTGATAAGGCACAGATCTCAGAGGTTAAACGCTTGTTAAAAAGCGGCCTGAATTGCCTCCAATGTAAGTAAAAGTCGCGCTTTTGCCAATTTACGACAGCCGATAATCTGTGTTTCACTTTCAATGTATTCTCTAAGGTTATAAACATAAAAATTACAAACATTTTATAGGGACCATATGTTCTCCGTCACAAAAATCCTATGTTGGAGTGTTATATAGAAAATTTACGTAATTTTAAAATAACAGCCTATAGGACTTTCCTGCCTGTTCATAATGTCTTATCCAGTGGAAAATATCTTTACTCAGCTTAAAAAATGAGAGACCAAAACAAGTAACTGATTTCTGACTTAAATGTTTTATGTAACATTTAACTGTAGCATTCATAGTAAATTTCAGTTTATATCTTCTCCTAGGCTGGTGTTTATTGGTTGTATCTGTTCGACAAGTATGCTGCGAACTTCTCCGTTCTCATCATAGCCATTTGTGAATGTCTTCTAATATCCTGGAACTACGGTAGATTTAATTTTATCTTATTCATTGCAAAATTACATGTTGTAAAATTTGCCTTTTATGAACTGCAGTTTAAATATTGTCAACAGTTTTCTCACATTGCGGCGCGTTGAGCTAAACGTGTTTTTTGCAAAGACATTTTCTTTATATATTTTAGTGTATATTCTGGTAGCCAATAATCTCCAAATACAGTGGAGTGGAAGTTAGAAAATAAGTTTTGAAAAGGATATAACTTGCCAAACTTCCTTGAAGAAAGCAGGCGTAGGTTTAGGTGACAATTGTTTCGAGGGCGTTATAAGTCCCTCCTTATTAAGGCTCATATTTTTCGTATATTGATTTCATAATTCATATATCTTGCAAAAAAGTATTTAAAAAAATAAAAATCACTAATTACGTTTGGGTTGCTTAATAATAGCGTAATACATAACATTAGAGTGAGAAGATAATTATTACAGAAGATATGAATAAATGTTTGGAAAACTAATTTAACATTAGGAGCTCAAAGTTTTACTCATAACTCGAAAATATTTCACAAATGATAACAGATAAATATATTCCCAAAAGTGTTGGTCGTATTGTTCGCGAGGAATCTTTTTCCAGTTCTACTGGACGATTTGTACAATTTTTTTACTTCATATCTTTGTTGTTATTGTTATTATGTTTTATTATTATTTTTCCTATGTTGTTCTGTTTTATTGTTATTTCTGTGTTTCTTCCGGTCGCATGTTGTAACTACTCTACACCCTTTGGGGGCTAGATCACCGAAGTCAAGCAGCATCGGGCGCGGTTAGTACTTGGTGGGTGACCACCTCGGAACACCGCGTGCTGTTGGCCATCTCGGGTGCGGTATCCCCGTGGTTTGCGCGCTAGATTTGCACGCTACCACAAATGCCGCCGTGTTCATGCGGAGTACGATCACGTTAAACATGTGGGTCCGTAAGTCCTTCCGAGAGGTTGGTGGTAGGGGAAGGAGGGTACGGTCCCTGTGGATGCCTCCCCCACTGGGTTCCGGTCTAAATTGGGTGGCACTTCCCGGCCGTCCATACAGTTACCTTACACCTTTCTGGTAGGTCGGACGGTCTGGGTCTCAACAACAACAACAACACCCTTTGGGGGCCTGGGCAATAAAGAAAAAAAAAGAAAAAAATTATCTGAAACGTTTTATCCAAATGATTAGAAATTTGGTATCAGAAGTTAACTTTAGCTCTAGATTCGAAATATGTTGTAAACTTTATTTATTGCCAATGGAGATTTCAAGTTTATGTGCATTCTAATATGAAGACTGTCCCTTTGTACAAATTTCTCTCTCAAGAATTTGCAGAGGACATTATTCTAAATCGAGTGGTATCTCTAAATTTCCTCTACGACAAACGAAGCTCGAATGACAAGAGGTGGGGCTTTATCTTTTCCTCAGCTGTACATCGCATTTCAATTGCCCGGATAGGCACACACATATAAGAAAATAGCCGGACCTGAAAATAGTTTTATTGTGTTTTAACATCCACAAAATGTGTAAATCTAACAAAAGCCTGATTTAGAATACTCAACTCTGTTACAATAATTTTCCTACACAGCATATTATGCACCGTTGGAAATGCAAAAATGCATTATATATTAAAGCAAATTGCCTAAATCAACATAGATGAGTTAGGAAACGACAAAAGTTACTTAAAAAAATTATACGAAATGTTAATAGGGTAAGGAAAATAAACTCTGCAATAATTTTGGGCTTCGAGCATTTACCTACTTTGCCTAAGGTAAAGAAATGGCTCTATTGAGAATACGTTCTCCCTTTTTGTGAATTATTTAAGAATTTGCCGTTCGTGGATTTCTTGCACACTTGCAACGGGCGTATCTACCCTTAACTGTGACTGCTGATAAAGCGCAAGCTAAATCTCATCTGGTAAATATTTATACATGTTTAAATACATATTAGAAGGAGAATAAAATAAAAGCGTTGAAGTTTGTATAAATTTTAGGAGCATTTAAAAATAAGAATTGCAATCAAAAACATGCCAACACGCTCCTGTTAGGAATCACGCTTAAATGGTGTACATCTAGGCCCATTCAGAAATTGTAGAAAACTTCATTCAGCAATTGTAGAAAATTAAAGTAATTAAATTTTGTTTAAAATGTTTTATTTATTTAGAAGCGTGTTGTGTTAACGGGTTACAAAATTACTGCACAAGTACAGATATATAATACATATATGCAGTATATATATACTATTTAAAATTCTTAATAAAATAGCGATTTAATGTAAATTACTCGTAAGTAACATTAGCAAATTGGGTTGCATACAATGAATCACACAAAGTGTCATTTAGGTAGCGCAGCATCAAGGCTAACGTGTATACATACAATTAACTAATGTTGTCCAATTTCTACGAATATATGTTTTGCTTATTTTAATAATGGAACTGCAGCTTCATGTTAGCGCAGCTTTCTAGATGTAATAGGCATGTACTAAAAATCACAAATTATGGTAAACCGAAATAAATTTTATATAAAATATTTTTTTAATATATTACTGGTATATATGAATAGCATGCAAAATATTTCACTTTTAATGTTTCGCAATTTTATAACCTTTGGGAAGAATAATATTATCCACTTCGGGCTAAACTAAGTGTTGTCCAAATGACTACCGTCGAAAACAATTACTTATGACCTTTCGAGTTATGCACTTTGTTGCAAAAAATGTATGCATCTATAAAAATGAGCTACAGCCACAAAACTCGGTATGAAAATACCGTTTTAAGAGTTATGAATATGGTCAAACTGTCAGCGCCAATGATGTTATAGGGCGCATGCAACGCGAATGAGAACGAATTATCAGACAGCATTTAAAACGACATGTGTTTTCACCTATGGGCAATTGGAACTGGATTTCCTGCTTTGATACTGCAAGTAGTGTGCAAAGATGCATTTGAGACATACTCGACGACATTGCGAACAACTGCGAACCATTAAGAGATCGCATCATAGGCTTAAAGGAAGCGGGTTGGTTCAACGGGTGTATCAGCCGCCATCTTGGTTGGAACGATGTGGTTGTTGATCGGTGTTTGCAATACTGGATCAGTGAAGGTACATGTAACAGTCGCAGAAGCTCAAGAGGCCCTAGACAGACAACTGCACGAGAGGAAGTTCCTTTTATATTTTTATCTATGTTCCAAATAGCATTTCATATGCATTGATTGAATGTCAATTTGTTTCTTTACTAAGGTGCGGAAAAGTTTCTGAGGGACATTGAAAAAATGATTGGATCTCGGTCTTATGCATGGTCTTTATTCTGGTCTATAATGTGGAGGATACTGACACCAGCAACACTTGTGGTAAGTACTTTTCAATGTTTTACCTTAGGAACTTTTATTTCAATTTTCTATTGAGCAATTCCATAAATGAACAACCTTTGTCTTCTTGTAGCACAACTCTATTTGTAGCAAAACTCTATCTTGCAGCATTTATTTTCAAGAACAGTGCAGAACTAGTCGTGCTGTTCGTTCGTCATAAGTTTGTTTTATTTATTAGCCTTTACCTTGCATTTGGTGTGAGTAGAGGGCAGAGCTTTGGGTGACACGCCTCACATTATTTAAATTTAAATAACTTCATGAGCTGAAGTGGGAAATATATTTTTCTATAATACGATGAAAAGAATAAATCTTCCCTAGAAATCGTTTTCCGATCCTGCACTTCCTGTAGTCGTAGGCTTATTCGATCCCACCAAATTTGGCGCATTCTGGGTGATGGAATTTTTATTCTCTGTAGATGTTTGTAAATTAATTCTGCCTGTGTACTAGGAGGAGAGCTGCAGATGGCAAATTAAAATGTTTAAACATAGGGTGTATAAATAACTAGAACACAACGTGAAATTCTGCACGCATGAATGTAAAATGCAGACGATCGTTTCGAAAATTCATTGATTCCCATCTCCAGTGCAAACAGACTTAAAGTTGAATTCCAGGTTGGAGCTAAACCATGCTACTTTAGGTAACAGCTAAACCAATGAACTTCGTATGTTAACGCTACCAAGTGGGAAGAAAAGGAAGCAAAATGAGCAAAACCAATAAAATGAAAAAATATGACTATTATGTGCGATGCAGAAAAATAATGAAACTGGAATAATAATGATAATGCTAATAATTAAAAATAATTTCTTGTGGAGGGGGTATTTGTGAAACGGTGAAAGCTGTAGCTATTGCCTTAGATCGTGTTTGAGTACAATGCTTTTGCTCCGTTTTCTTGTTGTGTTGTGTAATAAAAGTATTTTGAACAAAAATTTATGACAGTGGATTCGATGGTTATTTTCTATCACCTTCAAGATCAAACTCACCAGAATTCAATATTGCAGCTGATGAAGATAATTCCAATTGTGATGGTTATTCACTGTAAGATAATGGGCACGTCTTGATATGAAAATATTACCTGCACCTCCTTTTCACTTTTGGTGCAGGCAGAAATAAAAGAAAATATAGCAGATATTTCTGATCCCCTTTTGTTTTTTGAATTGTTTTTTGATGAACAGTTAGTGCTTCATATTGTGATGGAAACAAACCGTTTTGCAGAACAATATGCTAGCCAACATCTTGGGACAGAAACATCAAGAAAGGTGTTTCAGAACTCAACGAACTCAAAAGAAATATGTGTTTTCATAGGTCTACTTATTTTACAAGTAATAACTGTAAAAATGATATTATTCTCTACTGATCCAAGAATAAATTGATAAGTCCAATTTTTGTAAAGTAATGAGTTGAAATCCTTTTCAGTTGATTGTGAAGTTTATACACATTTCTGATAATAGTACATTTGATGAAAATTCGCATTCGAACTGAAAACAGAAAAATGTGGCCTGGTTTTTCAGACCTGATGAAGAAAATTTCAAGAAGTGCATATACACCCGAAAGAGATATCAACATTGATGAGAGTTTGATACTTTTCAAAGGCAGATTTATGAATACAATGCATATTCTTGAAAAGAGCTCGTTTTGGAGTGAAATTGTTTGTACTTGCTGTAGCAGTGTGGGAATATCTTTGTAATACGATAGTGTATACAGAGAAGAGTACAATCTTCAATAAAGTATGGGAACTATAAACTTGCTACAAAATCAATGATGACACTCGTTGACATTTTTTTTGGAAAACGTTTATTGGGAAATTGTTGACAATTTCTATCCGTCACCAGAATTAACGGGCACTCTTATTCTAAAAAAAATGAAACAGACATATATGGAACTCTTAATTTTTGTGATCTGCCAGAAAGTTTCAACGAGCTTACTTTGCAGAAAGGCGAAATCTCCGTTTTCCAACAATGGTAAAATTGCTGTTATTGGATAGCGTAACAAAAAGTATGCGTCACTTCTTTAATTTATATTGCAAACTATTGTAAGTCAGAAATTACAAAGTGACGGTTCTTTACGACTTACTTCTAGACACTTTCCAGACTTAGTACTACAACTTCTTCAAAGAAAAATACATCGAGGAAATGTGTAGTGTGCTAGAAGAAAAAAATATTCGCCGTGAATCCCATTAACAATGTAACAATGTGTTGAATGTGATGTTGGTTTTATCAACCATCTTTTAAGTTATATCACACAAAATCTAAGTACTAACTCTTAATTTTAGTTATATTCTATATTTTGAATTTTCTATTTTTAATTTTTTTATTGTAATAATAAATACTTTTTAGATTGCGAACTGTGCCACTGCTTTTCTCCAAATGCACCCTGTTACTGTGCTCCCGTGCAAAAAATCGTGGCACCGGGGAGTGAATCGCGTCAGATTTCGTCGACAGTTAAGGGTTAAAATAATCATAATCACCTGTCTGTTCGTCCACGACCATGACCACCAGAAGGATTAGAGCATCTTATTGTGCGACTGGGTCTGTCTGTCTGTCTTCAATAATTTCAAAGGCAAACTGCTAAAACAAATTCGTTTTGAAACCGCTCTTAATGATTTCTGTGAATCAACTCATTTTGTGAACGACCCCTATATCCAGGAATTTCGGTGACAACAAGCGTAACAAAAAACCACGAGTAAGTGGTGTAAGTCGGGAAGTTTGATAATTTCTTTCGTCTTAAATTTGCACTTCCGAGATACATTGATTAAATACAGTGTGGGGAATATATTTTTAATTCAACCTTTTTCGCTGAAAAATCTGTATAAAAATTCTTTTTGTTAACTTTTTGTAAAAATATTGCACACCATTTAAATTACTGTTGCATAATTTCCAACGTTAGTTAAATTTTTCTTCAATTGAGCTATGTGTCTACAATCAACGGTTAAAAAATCTTCCGTTGTTCAATCTGAGATTTAGGTAACAGTCGCAATATATCTTGAAGCCAGCAACTAAACAAAATGATTGTTCTTCCCACTTGTTGCTCCAGTTTGGAGCTCCACAATGAGCTTATGTTCTCAGCAGAATCCTACTAGTCAAGGGCGTCACACAGATGTTGTTGTAGAATAACTTATTCTTTCATTCCGCCATTCTTAATTTTGTTTCGTTCCTTTTGAATACTCAGTATTTAAGAAGTGTAAGAACTATGTTCCTTATTTGTTGAAAGGAATTAATATTTTTGGCTAAAGCTTCGATGATTACAAATTTTTTGAGTTCAGAAATCTAATTTTCTCCTCTTCAAAATATACTAATTAACACAAGTGTTACAATTAGGTGAATTTGCGGACTGGAATTATTCAATGATTCGAAATTTTCCATATGAATCTCATAATAATTCCTTTGTTTTTCGTATTCGATTACTTGAAATCAATTATAAAATCTTGTTCTTTATTTTGGGATGAGTTAATTTCAGCTATCAAAACAGATCAATCATAAGTCTTTTTTATTCCGTTATATTAAAAATCACTTTTAATAGCGCTATTAGTGGTATATGAGATTTTTTGTGTCTGTGCCATGCAGTACAGTTTCATGTTTATATTAAAACTTTTTTTTCTAGCTAAAATTCTATATAGATTTTTCTTGAATAATGTTTATTGCAAAGATCCCCCTTCTGCCCTTCTGCCACTAAAATTCAAATTTACACTTCATAATTTAGTCTTGAAGACAAATATTAAATGAGAAAATTTTTCTTTGTTAAGTTTTAAGAATGTATTCTCTAAACAGTTTCATGGTATATAACTCTTTAATGTATATAAAATGTGCACATATTTTCAATTTTATAAAACATTAAATTTAATAGTGGTAGATAATTTTTAACTTACAATTATTTATGATATTTTGCATTTATATATAAAGGTATTTTAAAAACGAGAAATATTTATTTAGTTTTTCATTTCCGTACATTTGTTATATTAAAAGAGATAAAATAAGTACATGGAATAATGAATTAAAAATAATACGCTTTTTAAAAAAATAACTAAAAAGAAATGTAATGGAAATGAAAATCGCCCATGGACGCCAATGCCTGCAAAGGGAGTCGAACTGTTTGGAATAGTGGATGTCAAGTACCTGTCTATTTGGGAGGTTCTTCGTTTGGGATAGACGCTGTTCCATCCGTAAGCAAAAAATTAAATGATTTTCAAAATAAAACATAGCATCCATCTTGTGTCAAAATCGTGATTTTTAAAGTTCTTTTTAATTTATGTTTAGTGTTGCATCCATCATAAAACCGCTTTATTTTTGTTTAATTTCTGCGCATCAATGTACTGAAACAACGCAATTACAACATATTTGAGTTTAAATGATCATACAAGGAAGCCTAATTTTCACTTATGGAGAGTGTAAACACATCAAGCTGTGAGATGAGTTGTATAAGAATTGCTGAATTTCGTTAACGCAAAATTATTTAGCGCTGGAGTCTGCAATATAGTTGATATGAATGAAACAGTCATTGATTTTATATAGAGAACAAACGATTTTATAGAAGACTTTTTCGGTGAAGTTTTAAGCACAGAGTTAAATTACTTTTACCTCCATGGTTTTAAATTTTTAAATAAAATAAATTATTGCAGTATTGTGATGAATGAAAGGAATAGAATAAAAGTTTATGAATGAAATTTTCACTGCTTTTTTGTAGAGAGCCAGGCGATTTATATTTCAATGACGTCATTTGAATAAAGTTCATTTTTCTTCGATGAAGTTTTCAAATATAATAAATTATTGTAGTATTGTGATAATTTTAAAAATATTACTGCTGAATGTATCGCATTTTAGAGATGTTTAAATAAAATTGCATTGCAGGTGGAAAGTGTTTCACAATCAATGCTTTATATATGATCGATCTTTCTTGTTTAGCATGGCTAGAAATTCGAAAGGTGAATTGCCGATATTCCATGACATTAAATTTGACAGCTAATATTTGCATCTGCAAGTTATCCATTATGGACTACATATCCATGTAGATTCGACTCAATTAGTGAGAACATTTCTGTAGGTTTCTTGTTAGAATAGTTAAAGATATAACTATTTTTGATTATAAGTACTTTCATTCAAAGATCTCAGATAAGACAAGTAAGCAAAAAACAAGTTTCAGGACTCAATTTTTTTTTAATTTATTAAAATTAAAAATACAAATGTTCACACATTTTCATTTCATACAATAAAAGTTGGTGGCTTGAAGCTTTATAAATCTAGTATTTCGTTATAATTCGGTATATTTAAAATAACACCATTAAATATATAGAATAATTGATTTTATACATTTAGCCGCAATTCCATATAGTTAATCAATGATTCCACACATTTATTGAGGACATTTTGGAGTATACTGAATTATAATGAAATATTTGTTTTATAAAATTTATTGTCACCCACTTTCATTGCATGAGATGAAAATGTATGGATAAATAAGTCATTTTTTTTTCGTTTTAGTGCTTCCTAAAATAAAAGTGTGGAACCTGAAACTCGATTTTTGCTTGTTTGTTTTCTACTTAAGAATATTTATATCTAGTTACTCGGCGACGTGGTGATCGAACGGTCAAAGGCAAGCGTTTCCTCGTACTCATTCGACCGCCGGGTTGTGGGTCGATTTATTTTGATTTATTATATATATATATATATATAATAAATCAAAATAGATTAACAGAATGAGGTTTGTAGTAATTGTGCATGTGCTCACATGTTCTTGTAAGTTCTTGTAAATTGCATATTAATAAACCATTGTATTTTCAGTTCATTCTCATATTCAACTGGTATGAATATGAGCCAGCAAAAACTGGAGATTATGTGTATCCAGGCTGGGCAAATGGTATAGGATTATTCTTGGCATTCTTCCCTGTGGCAGTTATTGTGATCATCATGCTGTACAAGTTGTGTACCATCACAAAAAGACCATTCCGTGAAGTATGTTATTATTTCCATTTTTAACCTTGACGTGGCATGACAATAAGAAAATCTTCTTTATGTCAGCTTTTGAACGGAAAAATCGCTTTGCTATCTTATGTTAGAAGTTGTTTTTCTTGCTGTTCGGAGTGTCTGTTAGTGCAATTGCGCATTTTTTCAAAAGATATAATTATTATAGATGCTGTGCAGTATGCTCACAATATGCTGTACAATTTCTCAATATACACGTCTCAAAGGTGTACATACATATTTCTGATAATGATATCGTCATTGAATCCATTACAGTATCGGCACTTATTCTTTCCACTATGGTGACGTAAGCAACCGTGATGTCACCTAATTATGTATGTGCAAATAGTCAGTAGGAATACATGTATTTATAGAACTGTAAAGATTCACTCCAAGGCATCATATATAAAAAATCTAGCAAAAATAATTTCTTGCCTATACTATAAATTCTCTCATGTATAAAAACTTGTCTCGAATACAAATTGCTCTTTAAATGTTTTATACAACTGTTTATGTACTAAAACGGATTTATTATTTTACCACCTTAGCCGCTAAATTTTCTGCCTCCCTTCAACATGTTTGCCATCAACAATAACTAGTATATTTACTAGATATAGACACACTATTTCTCATCTATAAGCACTAGTATATATATAGGTCATATGTTGTCACAATTATATGTCTAATTAAGACTTAGTAAGTCATATTTGACATCCGTAGACACAAAAATGCATTTGCCAGCCGTAAAATCAAATGTATTTTTTTTTTGCATTTGTAGACTCATTTGATATTTATAGACTCAAATATATTAGACATTTGTAGACTTAAATATATATGTGACATTTGTAGATTTAAATGCATTTAACACTTGTAGACTTAAATGTATTTGACATTTGTAGACTCTGTAAGTAAAATTTGTTGACATAAATGTATTTGACGACTGTAGACATAAATATATTTTCCCTTCACAGACAAATATCTTTTGCCATTCGTAGACGCAGACAAATGTATTTGCCATCCGTAGATACAAATGTATTTGCTATTTGTAGACAAATGCATTTGCCAACAGTAGACGCATATGTATTTAAAAAATAAATATTGATATTTGCAATCTGTATTAAAACTTGCGATTCTAGGATCAAGTTCAGTGAACTTATTGGGTAGTATATCTGTAAATGCACACGTCTGTCACTAAATTTATCACTCATGTAAGTAAAATAGAACAAGTGAAGTTCATAAAGATAATTTAAATACTAAACCTGTTAGGCGTCCATTGCAATAATTGATTTCAGCGAATAATGAGCTAGAATTCAGTCTGAAACAATATCTTGTTTAATTTATAGAATTGTCAAATCACATTTTTCTGATAAAAATCTATTCTTTTTCTCAAAAGTTGATGAATCGGAGGCAAAATTTTAACTCTATTGGATATTGATCATGATAAAGGTAATGCAAGATCATTTGATATATATGAAAGTAAATTAAGAATAAAAAACTGAATATTTTTGCTCTTACTGTAAAGGTAAAATATGTAGATGGATACATTACGATATATGTAGAGTGGCGCATATAATTGTATATTTTAAAAACTTCGTTAACTTAACACATTCTTTCTTTGGGATATTGAGTTTTAGAGTTTCTATTGAATTTCCAGTACAAAACTTACACGACTAATTATGGTATATTTTTTTTGTTCTATCAGAAGTTAAGTCTGCTGATGCAGCCTACTGACGAATGGGGACCACCACCCAAGCTTGCCACTTTCAAGACCGGCGACCCAGCAGAAGACACAGCCACGGACTACATTCGAAAAAATTCATTCGACAATCCTTCCTTTAATGTAACCTACACTTTTGAAACGGCCATATGATAAAGAAAAAATCTGGACCCCAACTTCCAAGGAACCAGAAAGATTTTCAATGGAACTGGATGTGGTTTCATCAACCAAAATACCAGAAAGAGTTGAGAGATACTTGTGAAGCTGCTGAATGTCCTTGGTAGGGGTCTGGATACGGTTCATGTACATGGTTAAGAGGCAACTGCTGTTTATGTTCTTCAGAGCTTTTAACACTTCTATATGATGCTCTGTGCAGATTCTACTGGGGTTTTAGGGATTTACAAATATCGACATTTTCTTCATATTGAACAGTATTTAGCGATATTTGAAGTTATTTATTTTTGTCATGTTCGTATTACGTCAAGCAAATCAACGCTACAGAATTTTAAATTACAATGTTATTAGAAATTTAATGTTATTTACATTACAATGTAATTATAGTTAATTTTTTTACGTTTATAGGTTCTTGTACATGTGTTGTTAACCTCGACTGTTCTAACTGTCTTAATATTTCACCGAAGTTTTTAGTTTTGTATTATATATGTGAAAACATATTTATTAATATTATGAAATGTTATTTATATTTCACTTAAGTTCCTATGGTTACATACTTAAAAATTAATTTATTATAGATCTAATAAATGTGGTTTATATGCTATATTATGGTTGCCTCTTCTCCATTTACTTTGAAATTTATAAATTTTGTATAGATACGCTGAACTATGCTTCAGGTTTATAAGTTAAAATAAAATTCTATGTTTGAGCGGCAGCACAATGTTTAAAGCACATAATTTATACAGAATCAAAAATTAAATTGTTTCATTGGTTATAATATAAAATATTTTTTATTCATGTTGCATTTATTACAGTGTATTTAATGTACAGCTTTGAGTATAAAACTTGTTCCTTCCTTATTTATTTTAAAAACTGATGTATTAAAAAATGTAAAAAAACACTTGTTTCTATATACACTCTACTTTTTTGGTATATAATCTGAAAATAATATTTTATGAAGATTAGTAGTACATTCTATCCCATACTTGGATTACATGATACTCATATTTGGTAATATTTCTGAAAATTAAAACTAGCTCAATGTTGACAATGCAACCGAAAAATGGAAAATATCATGTGTAGTTTAAATGTGTTTTTTGTTATAAAACTAAAAATAAACATACATCTATACTTTCACTAAAATGTAACACGGGTGTATAGTTCGATACCCATTGAATCTCTTGCGAAAAGCCTTAGCAAGTGCGCCAACATGCATTTCAAAGTAGTTTCAACTGTATAAGTTAGTGTCAAATTAGACCTTCAAAATATTCTGAAATGAGTAGAATTTCAATTGGTTTTCAATTGCTCCAAGTTGTACGCGATCTTGAAGTACTTGAAACCGAGTTGTGCGAAATAAGATTATTATGAAAAGTCATAAAATTGGCAAAATGTAACTTAGAATTGAATTGCTTAGATTTTTTAAAATACTAGTTTCACAAATATTCTAAAATTGGTGGAATTTCAACTGTTCAACTTTTAATTGAAAGTTCGATAGTTTAAGATGCATTGTGTAAAGTTCAATTTCCTGCTAAATATCCAAAAATTGATAAATCCCATTTCAATTTGCTTTGCTAAATTTTCTCTGAGATAGAAAATCCTTTTTATCTACTCAGCAATGGATTCAATTTTCCAACTGTTGCTTAATTAAAAAATTAGTAACTTAAAACTGCACTTCGCAAAGTAAAAGTTTTCGTTGAGTTTTTTAAAAGTGATATATCTCATTTTGTTCGAAACAAACATCTTGCAAAGTATTTAGGAATAGACAAAATATTAATAAAGTCCAATTATGAAATTTTGTCTGGAATAGAATTCTCTCAGTGATTTAGCGAAATTTTAATTCATCTTCAGTTACTGAGGTTTTCTCGAAAAAAGCCAAATGTTCTTAAGTCTGGTATTTCATTGAAGGTATTTCATTGAACTGCTAAATTTATGAAAAATAATTCTGGAAAATTACTCTGAAATGGCTGTAACTTTCTAAAGTTTCAACTTCTTAAATATGACTAGAATGTCCTATTAAATTCTCTTATTAAATATTCGTGTTAAAATTTAATGACAATTATAGCGTCTTTAAGCACAGTCTATGCTTTAAAATCTGATAAAAATTATTGGAACAAAAGAATCATGGTTAAGAACCAAGAGGAAATTAAATAGCTTACTTCCATGAAGATAAAGTTTGAGGTTGATGTCGAATTATAAAAATGGTCTAGAGATGAGTAAATAGCTCCATCAATAATATGTGCCAAAAGTAATTAAAATAGACAAGAATGAGCTTCTTATTAACATTGGACTGCTTACAGGAGACTCATTTTGAATATTCCATTCCATATCGCAGAGATAAAAATGAGTTTATGAGTTGTTATATGATAATGACAACTTAATAATGTATCAAAACGGAAATTTTAGTAGGTCAGAATATTTCTGAAACGTTTTGTAATTCCAATTTGATTGGTGGTTAAATTAAAATTAATCGATTCGAATTAAACTATCTATAAAGAATGTTGTTTACAAAATCAAGATAATTTTTATTATTTGTTTAGGAGTGTGGTTCCTACAAATTTATATAAACTGCAGATTTCAAATAAAAATTAAACAAAGTTGCCATTTTACTCATAGTTTCTAAGTTTTCTAAATTCAAATTTGATTCTAATGCTTGTGATGGTGTTGCAAAGTTAAGATAGTTGAACTAAACTTAAACAAATGCGAATTGCATCACCTGTTAATTCGAAAATACAACAAAGAAAAGCCAGTGCATAAAACACGCTTTAAATTATATTTTACCGAGTAAAATTGTTTCAAAACATAATGAAGTTGTTTAGTGCAATATAGAATGGAATGTAAATGAATTTTAGCTATTTATCTGCTCAAACAATAGGTCAACAGGAAAACTTATATCCCAGTTATGAATATATGCATTCTTTAAGAAAATATGAACTATTTAAAAAATTAACAAGATGTAGAATGTATTTTAATTGCATTTATTGTATGTTAACCCTTAGTAAAAATATATATATTGCTAAAATATGCACTAATATTGCAACATGTATCTTCGGAATGAAAAATCGTATGGAATTCAAGAACGTAAAGGCATAGTAATTTAATTTCATTTTTCCATTTCACGGATATATGCCTAAAAGTCTATTTCTTTTGCCCATCTATACTTGCTATGAACTTGAAATTAGACAACTTGCAAATTGAACTTGACAATTAGAGGTTTAGATAAAACTGTGACCCTTGGCTATACAATATAGTCTATACATTAAACGCTGTTAATTGAAAAATAATATTTTGAGGAATAAAACTCATGGCTTGAGATCACTTAAATCGATTTTGAAAATTCATATTCAAAATTATATTAATGTTGTTTCATATTTGGTTTTTTAAAAATTGTGCTGATTAAGATTCAAATATAATTCTGTTTTCCAAAGTAAATATAGAAAGTTTTCATTTGGTCAATATACAAGGTTTTATCTTAAGTCTTTATCCCTTTTACTTCCGATTGAAGTATTTTAGAGCTGTTGAAAAATAGTCTATAAGAAATCAACTATGCGCTATTTATTGTGAAAGTTGCAACGCATCTAGCGGCGAATTGAAGAAATTAGAATTTCTATCTCCAATACGAAACAAGATAAGCAAAAATTTTAATTACAAAGTTACAACGTATTATCATCTATTTAACATGGGATAACGTGCAGTTTTCACACAAGATGTATGAGAATACATGTAGAAAATGAGGTCAAACAAGAACGATAATTATATCAAATGTATATTTTACGACTGAAGTACATTTGAAGAAAATGACGAGAAATACGCAGGGAAAAATAATACGTGTAATAAGCTAATATTAATTTAATGTAGAATTACCCTTTTTACATTAAACAATAAATATTGTATAAAAATTGCATACAAATGATACAATACATTAATTATCCCTCTTTGTTGACCTCGTCCTTTTATCGTCTGTGTATATCTTATATACAAACCTCAGGGCTGTCCATACTTAACAGAGAACGTTCTACAATTGTAATTGAAAATGCTGATCTATTTTGCTTCTTTATTCTGGTTGAAATTTTAACTTCTTTAATTAGCCGCTACAGGTTCTGCATAGCATAGTCGATTTTCGGTTATAGTCGTTTTCCGTTTTTAAGAGCACACTCGCTTTCCAATTATTAGTTGCTTATTCTTTTTTAGCGTATATTTGCTTTTTGATAATTAGATTCGGCTTCTGCAGATCCAAAACGCTTCAATCAAAAGTTAAAGGAATATATAAGTATTGGCGAATAATGGGCGTAAACCTAGCGGTCGCATTGCTTTGGAGATTGAATCTGTATGCACAATGAGTGTATAGCCTGCCCTGTACACATAATGGGCACAAGCGGATAAAACTAAGTAAAAAAGTCTTGCGGCTTTAGTGCATTTAAGTAAGCATTGCGCAAAGTATAGATTGCCAAAAATATATAGAATGTAAACATGTTGCAATTGTGTGTTTGTTAACGAACACTTCCATCTATAATGTCACCATATCTGCTTCAGCCAAACAGCTAATAAACAATCAGTAATAGAGCTTCTGATGGAATAAACTGTCAATGGAATACATCGGCAGACTGAGCTTGCAAGTATTTTAAAAGGAATGCTTCTAGAATTGAACAAAATTTTCTTCCTTTTGAAAACGAATTTTGTAAACGATTGTAGTAAATTAAATAGTGAAATTGACTGTATTTAAATATATTTTTGTAAGCTGAGCTAGTGGCCGAAAATTCGATTGCAGCTTTATGAGTGCTTCCAAAATGGGAATAATATTTTTATTGCTGTTTTATGAAATATGGATTTCTTTCTTAAGTATTTAATTTCTTTTAAATTTTTGAAAAGAAAGTCTGAATTCAGAATTTAAAATATTAGAAACACATATTAAACGAAATATTTTAAAGTTTTTATTAAAATTCACAATTAAAATTTAATAATGGTAATTTAAAATGCATTTTTGATACAAAACACGCGTTACAAATCTAAGCTTCTTAGATTGTAAATGCATGTTATATTTTAAAAGGATTAAGGGAAAAATTATATTTATAGCAATATTAGGCTATACTTAGCAGGCGCAAGCTTTCTTTTTGTGTTAAATCTATAGACCTGAATATCCATAACATGCATTAAACATACATTATAATAAATATTTTAAATGTCGAAACAAGACTATCTGAATGTGACATTCAATACCGGGATAAAATTAAAAACCGGTCTTTCGGTAATTTTAGGTTTCTTGACCGGTCAGCAGTATTGAGACAGGAAATTTTCGATTTTCACTTTCATTACGGTAAAAATGAATTTTTTAAAAAACACCTTGGCATATAATTAAACTTAAAAAATATCGATAATGAAATGCAAATTCTATATACAAAGTTATACGATAACAATACTAACCATCTCGACCTAAACATAAGACAAAGCAAATGTAAAAAAATATGCTATACAAAGAAAAATAAGTCATGTAAAGTAGGTTCATTGGATAAGTTAACAGAAAAAAAATTGAAAAATAATAGGATACAATGAAATGTTTCATCTAATAGATGAAAATGTTAAATGATGAAAAAATAGATCAAATTAATCTACAAAACGATTCAATACGTTATTCAATTCTAAAATTGTTATTAAGAAAATAAAAATATGTGAGAGTAGAGAATAATATTCAAGATTTCAAGTTTAATATTTGATACATATAAATATCATTTCATACCTGGTGTTACAATATAGGCAACATTTGACAGGAATATTGGTTTTCGGGATCCTGATATTGAATGCCTCAGTCGTAGCTTTTGAAGTAGACATAGCAAACATTTTACGTTGTGAAACTCCCATACGTTACCATCTCTCACAATAGTGATAAATTACAATTATTTTTAAAGTATTGATATCTTGCAGCGTATTTCAAAAATACTGATCAGACAACTTTTGAACCGTTAGTGTCAGACATATACTTCCAATTGTAAAATTATTTCACATCGTAAGAATTATATGAAAGCATTTTCAAACCAGTGTGACGTATTAGCATAAAAATTAAAAATATAAACTTTTTATACAGCCCCTTAGTGAGAAATGTCAGCGTACTGAAAGATTTTATAAAATCTGGAGTACATAAAATATTATAGTTCTAAGTGAAAAACCGGTGGTGATATTTCTGAGACAAGTATTTGGGGTACGTGTATCAATTGAATAACAACAACAAAAAAAAAAGGGGTACGCAATGTGCTCCGAAGCTTTTTTTGTGGAGGATCTCTACTTATTTACAAAAATTTCTATGTAAGAGCGTTATTTTTAGTGCAAGACGGGGACTTTATTTCATTCCTCACGTTTTGATTTTATGAGTACAAATGCCAAACTAGCTAGTTTGACATTTGTACTTTTTTATAAATATTTTCGAGTAGCAAGACATTTTGTCCTAAAAAGGCGGTATGAAAAGTTAGATTTTGTGTTTTTATGCGAATACCTCTCAAAAATATTTTAGTCAAACTTTTCTTGAGATTCAAAACATTATTTTCCAATTTGAAGTATATGGCTAGCGAAAAGACATCAAGCCTGATTAGTTTAATACCCTGTATGAATATATAAATAAATACGTCTTGTAAGACGCATGTCTCCAATAATATCATTATTTCTCTACGAATAATAACATAGTAAATTATGCAATTTTATAATTTAATAAATATAATTTAGGTCATTTAGTTGTTGCCGTGAAGATCCAATATAAAGAATTAATGATTATTACAAACCTTGTAAAAATTTGACATTTACTTTATTTGAGAACTAAGTATAGGAACGCAGAATGTAAAAAAAATGTTTATAAATAAACCAGTTCTTTTAATAAAACATAATTACTCTGCCTGTATAGGTAATTGAAGTGGTGTATACGTTACTGTATAGATAACATTCAAAGAGCGAATGTAGATATTTGCCATTGTGTAGAAGTGAATATTTTGTATTGCGCTCGATGTGATCGCACCACAACTGAATTAACAGTGCTTTAAATTCACTGAAACTAGAATATCACTGTTCATATTTTAAGAATATTTCGAGTTTACGAAAGGTACGACTTTTACCTTTTGACTATTCTTTACACAGGTTAAAAAAAGTTGAGCAATGTATTGTATTTCTTATAATTCTTAAACATTTATAATGATAAAGAAAAAATTATTGTACATGCTTATCACACGTGTAAAAATTCTTATTTATTGCGTCCTGATCACCTACATTCTATGACTGTCAATGTTGTAATATAGATATGTTCAATAAGATATTGCATTTTACTATATTTATTGATCGTTTCAAACATTCAACATAGACACTGTTATTTGGTTTAAAATTAATCAAAAAATAGCAATTGTGAAAAAGGTAGTGATGCAATTTGAAACACATAGAAATAAAAAGAAAACATTGCACAGATTATTTACTAGATTTTATTTTATATCAAATATAATCAGTTAATTATTTTTAACTATTGAAGTAGTTTCGGCATTGGTTAATTGTTAAAAGTCAGGCTCATTGTACAATTTTGGTTCTTGTTGATCACTGAATGTTGAACACTCATATTTGTGCATCCCCAAAAACTCCGTTTGAAGACTATTTAAACTTAATTATGTTTAAAAAATAAATCAATGGTTTTAGAATATCTCTGCTGATAAAATCAGTTGAATCAAAAATTGAGTTTGATATGTACAACGATATTTTTATTTCACTTTTTTGTCAAAGATATGCTATTTTTAAAGTTTAGTAATTTTGATCGCTAAAAGTTACATATTTCGTGTTTATTGCGCATATGAATACATATTTTTTTCTCTAAATTTACTATAAACTTATATAAAGCAGTATTTCAAAACGAAATCAACTGTTTTAGTATGTATGAGTGGATAAAAGCAGTTGAGTAGAAAATTGATGCAACATTTTTATTTAATTTGCCATTGATCTGTTTTAAATATGCGTTCTTTATAGAAATTTACTGGACTTCATTGGAATTGTTACTGATTAAAATTTCCATAATTAGAGTTTTGTGCATATGCAAATTCACTTAAAACTATGTTTGTTGCAGATTTTTTGATCTTATATAAATAAGTTACAAAATTTAAGGATTTTGTACATCTGAGTGGATTGCATTGTGATTAAATGATCCAAAACTTATTATGATTATAATTTTCTTTAAATATATTCAAATTTTAATTGGCATTAGTTGATCGCCAAATATGTGCTCTTTAAGCAATTTTACACAGCATTAATTATTAATTGAAAGTTGAATAACTTGCATATATTTTGAACTTACAATATTTTAAAAGTAAAATAGTGCTTACGATTCCTTGACCTCGATGTATTTACAGATTTAAACAATAAATTTTGGCATTTCTAACTATTTTCTCTTTTGTGTTGGGCCTTTGTGGTAAGTTCTCCATTGAGTGATTCTCAATAAGTTTGGTTATTTGGCAGTTAATATATAAATGTTATTCGTTAATAAAAATATTTTGTTTATATGATTTATTATCAATAGTAATAACTTTGGAAAATCAAGATTTGTAATAAGTTCATAATAAATGCATAATTAATTGTTTATTTGGAGTATATAAGGATCAAAATTTATGCAAGGATTTCAGCATCAAAACTTACTATTTTCATGTTTGTATTATGTCCTGTTAATACTATGCAGTGGTTATGTTTATACTATGTCGTGGAATTTACATCAAATGATTTAAATTACTAATCTTTAAATATTAGTAAAATGCCGCAACTGCATTCAAACACAAGGTGAAACTGAGAAATATTCTCATTGCTCACAAAATCAAAAACGTTCATTTCAGGGCGCTGTTGTATATGTGTAATGTATCATAACATCATATACGTTAAACATCGTCATGGAAGTACAGGTAGAATAGGTATTTAGCTGTATAAGCTAAATGTGTTTTTTTTAAAATAAAAACGGTAAAAAATAACAAAAAAATACAATACTTGTAAAAAGTGTAGACTAGTATACAGTACGCTATAGAAATGCATAACCTTAAAGACGACACGGATATATACTAGAAGTTGCAATTCAGAAGTTGGTAAATTAATGGAAGCTTCCTGGAGAAATGGGTATGTTTGGATAAAGAGTATTTTTGAACGAGAGATTGGTGAATTATATTTGCAAATCGCAGGTTAATCTGGAAAGATAGAGATTTTAAGTGGAATGTTTAATTTCTGGATATATCTGAATAGATTTCACAATGGCATAAAGCTCATAGAGGCACCTAGACTTTAAGTTACAGTGTTTGTAATTAAATTTTTTAGACAATTTTCAGGTTGAAAATATATATAGTCCTAACTCTCACTTTGAGAGAAGATGATGATCTCTCGCTTTGTCAGAGCGGTTCGTTCTAGCCGATAGAACTAGTGTTCATTAAAATTACTTACCACTCATACCACTTATAAATTCGTGTGAATAAAATAACTTAAATAGTACACCGGTACAAAAAAATTAATCCAGAGTAGTGGATTTCCAAACTTTTATAATTTGTAGAATCCGTGGTACTCTTATCACACCTCTGATATCCCAACATGAAAAATAAAAGAACAATAGAGTTAGAAAATGTTTGCATCGGTAATTAGAATGTCATATCTCTAGATAACTGATAATTTTTTTATGAAATGTGCAAGACTATTGAAATACTAGTCATCTGTTTAACAGTAGAGCTCATAGCATAATTGCTCTGTGCTTTGATTTATGCATATGATCTATACTTTACAGAATATAGAAAGCATGGAATCTCTCACCAAGTAATAACTTATAAAATATTTAATTGTGTAAAATTAATGAGAGACAGTAGCCATCTATTGAACAGCAGAGACCATAGTATAATTGATCTGTGCTTTGAGTTATGCGTATGATCTATGCTTTATTGCTATATAAAACATAGAATCTCCCAAATGGTAATGATCGATAAAATATTTTATGAAATGTGCAAAATTATTGATAGACAGCAGACATTTGTTGAATACCAGAAATCTTAGAATAATTTCTCTATGATTTGTATTACGCATATGATTTATGCTTTATAGAATACAGAACGCATAGAATCTCCTACGAAATAATAATAAATTTCGGAGGTCATAGTGAGATAGGTGACTTTTGCTCTTTAACATTGCTTTGCCTAAAATCAAGATCGTTAAACTCGTCATCCATCATGTGCACCATATTTTGGCGTTAATTGCTGCTTGTCCTCACGGTGAAGCCGATAATATGCTAATTGAGTATACATTATCATAAAAGAAGAATTTTATTATTTTGTGTTTGAATAATTTGCTTTGCATCTTTTAACAATCCAGGAAATTATTTTGGCTCTATACACTGTTAACAAAACTCTAAGCACTCAGGTTTACAGTGAACTGACTTTTGATCTATAAAAGGACGTTGCATAGAAGCAACATATATCTTATTATGAACCATATTCGACATGTGGTGACGAATGATCATTTGCAGGATTTCTTGCATATAAATGTAAGACGTCTAATAAATTAAATACAAAGCACTGACACTTATTTAAATTTTAATTAATTTTTATTGAAAATTGCACTCTTCATATGATTTAACTGAAACTTATTTAATTAACATTTATTTTATTGTAATTTAATAATAACTCTAATATTTCCATTAAAGGTAGTATTTAAAATAATAAAATATTTCAATATTTAAAACACTAATTCATATATGCATATATATACTGATATATATATATATGGGCGGGAAGAGTCGTAATATTAAAATCTTATCATGTTGGAACGCAAATATTTATTAAAATAGTTACATTTCCATAAGATTATTTTTGGAACTTAAGTTTTCCCAATTCTATTCATCCACGTTAAGAAGTGTTGTGAAAAAACTCAGAATGTTATAGCAGCTTTATCAAAGTAAGAACTTCCGACTTTGGCAAGACTTTTGAAAAATTTCTCCTAAGCTCCAAAATATTTAATAGCAAATCTATCGTTAATCGTTAGGACCGCTAAAAGTGTTACAGAGCACAGACTGATAATCTATGTTTTATGGCATAAATGCTTATTACGAAAGATATTGCATAATTATTATGGTATTGCAGTTTTGTAGTGCAAATAAACGGAACACAAACCGAGGGATCATTGGATTTCATCTTTTCCTATATAATATCTAAAAGGTATGATATAATACCGATTTTAGTAGTGTGACTGTGTGGGTGACAGCTTCAATATACAAAGGTTCAAACACAGTGTGTGCAGTACTTGAAATATGCATGTTTTTATTTATAAAACATTCAGAGGACAATTTGTAAGGAGTAATGCTATAGTTACAATGCTAGTATTTGAATATATGGAACACGCAAATAATATTTTTTATAATATTAAATTTATTTTGTTTAATCAAAAATGAAGTTAACAAGCAAACTTATCATTTATTTAGTATTAACTTGAACAAGTGTGACGGCATGAGATATTTTATGTGAATGGTGCAATGTCCTTGCTTGGTATGACTTTATTTTCTATTATAAAGCTAATGTAATGATTTCCAATTTATGTTTTAAAGAAATGTTTTTTACAGATAACATAACAAAATTTTAAACTTTGATGTATCAAGCTGATGAGAAAATTAAGTAGCATTTGCAGATGAATTTTAAATTCAATTGTTGAGTGAAGTGTCACTATAAGTACCGTGAAATCAATAAAGTGATATGTCATTTTACTAAAATGAACTAATCAAGATTTAACCTTCTCCGGAAGCCAAGATCATAATTACACTCAATGCATTTTGAATTGGGCTTTCTTGAAAGTTTCTCTATTGCATTTTAATCCAACTCCTCTGTTAGTAATAATTGTCCCTTCTTCTGTTCCGTCTTAAAATCTCTAGTAATTTTTTTTTATTCTAACCTTCTTTTTCATTGCTTTATTTATTTGTTCTTTTTTAGATTTTAGTTACTTTCCACAATATTATTTGACAAAATTAGTCCATATAGCCTCCGAAACCAGTTGATTTTTCTTTAATATTGGCTTAATTTTTATTCGTGTTTTTACAATTGCTTTGCAGCCTCACGTTTTTTTGCTTGCAGTCTCATGCTCTTCCTCATGTTCTCATGTTAAAATGTCTCATTTTCTTCCGTTACCATTTTGGTATGTTTACTCACTATTTAATGATTCTATTCGCTCTACTAACCGTTTCTTTACAGACTTGGTTGCATGCTTTTTGTTAATTCTTTATTTTCTCTTTTCTTTCTTTCCACCGTCGTTTTTACCTTTCGTTCACTCACAGTATCTTGCCACTCGTCTTCCTGCCTCCTTTGTTTTAATTATTTTAATTTCTTCTCGTGGCGATGGCAACTTTCTCCCACCTTCAGCCACTTGTGCTATTCAGATGTCAAACTTTCTTGCTTAAGCTTAGTTACACATCTTGATTGTCCTATAGGAAAAGGCTGTTTTCTATCTTCGAAATAGGTTAACCCTAAATTTTCATTGCATACTTTAGTTACACGAATACTTTGTAATTATTTAGTTTTTAACAGCACTTTTTGAGCATATTTTGATTCTACTAAATGTTTACATTATCTTACAGTGTTCTGAAGAGGATGTTTTAAAGCCTTCGTGTGTGCAGAATGATTGTAAAGCGCCAAAACAACCCTCAACATCTCTAAAGAGGGTACATTTTGGTAGTCAATTTACATGTGTGTTAATAGAAAACTACTTCCTTTAAAATGTAAATGTATAATTTCGCCGTATTTGAAGAGTAAAAGCGCGGAAAAAGCCGTATATTGTAAATCACATGAGGTAAACGAAAAAATCATATTAACCCTCTACAAGTCTACTATGACATACAGGACACAATGGCATATCCATTCAAACTGAAAAAAGAAAAATATTTATAGTTCATCATACAGGACAACGTCCCACTGGTTTTTCAAGTGTTATAGTTCAATTTTACATTTTTGCGGCATTGTACTTTTTTCTTTAAGAGTTATTATTGAAGTCAGATTTTAAAACTCATTTTCGAAAGAATTTAAAACCGACAGGAATGGATGTTCACCCAGCTTTGAAGTGTTCAATGCTGTTCAATTTTGTACTATTCAGTACTGTTCAATTTCGTACTATTCAATGCTGTTTAGAATCGCTTAATGTGGGAACGTTTTTGCTTCAAAGGAAAATTCATCTTGGAAGAGTTTAAAGAATAATAGAAGTAAATCATGTATTGATCTTTAGATTTAGTAACGCATTTAGTAACACATTTAGTAACACTTTTTCAAAAATGGCGTGGCAAATTGCAGTTACTTCTTTTTTATCAAAAATTGTCTAATATTGTTTAAATTGCTATTAAACAGTAAATAAAAATATATAGTGTTAATGATATTAAGCGGTTTCAGAAATAAAATAGTATTTTTTTTCTGGAGGATAAGAAAAACACCATTTATTCCAATAAAGTCATAAACTCCTCTGTTCTGTCTTTAATTATGCAACTTCTGTTTTTCTTATCCAGAAGAAGGGCTTTAGAAATATGTTAATTTTACAATATTTTTGCCCTATGCTGCTTAATAGTTTTCTTTCACAGGAGTTTCTTAAATTTCAGATAAAATAGTCGATTTAATACTGCACCACTGTGTTTGAGTAATAGAACATATTTGCGTATGTATTTTATTGTGTTAATAGATTAGTATCTTCGATACATTTAACATTTTGAGACTTGTTTAGATTATTCCATTATATGTATAGTTCTGCATGTTGTATTTTATGTTTGTTTTGTAATAGAAGTTATGTACACAATATCATTGTACTAAAACCACCTGGGACAATAGGTCATTGTATATTTCGGATATATTACATCGTTTCATTTGTTGTACAGAATAAAATGTAATTCACTTCAAAAATGGAATAAAATTTGGTTTTTAAAATATGACTGAATCATGTCAGTTGTTTTACATTGAATATCCCGATGCTGGCGTAATTTTATCAGTTATTTAATTTCACCAAATCGAAAAACGGGAGGAATTTTCTTCAATGGAGTATGCATTTGGTGTTTTTCTAAACCAGAATCTTTTTCTTGAGACAAAATAATTCAAATTAAGTTTAAATTTATTTACAGTGTCAGGTAAAGTTATTTAACGATCTTTATTTCCGCAACCGTTAGTAATAAATACATACTTCCAATTACAAAAATGTTTCAAATAAGGTAATTTATCGTGTAACAGTCTTAAATAAACACACACACACATATATATATATATATATATATATACATGTATACAGGGTGTCCCAAAAATAATGACCTCGCATTTTATTCCTTAAATATTGATATTAGACATATATAATAAATTACAAAGTTGCGAAAAAAAAGGTACAGAATTTTATGAAATCAATATAAAATTTTCAAAGGAATTAAATTTTAAGAAATACGAAATTTAAATTTTTATACGACCCCCATACAAACACATTTCTAATGAGTGAAATGTGCCCTATACACTAATAACATGATGTACGAAATTTCAGCATTTTATCATAAAAAGTCCCAGAGATATGAAACGACAAATATGCTGACTTTTCGATGCTTCGACATGGGTTCTCAGAGGGGAAAAATCAAGTCGGCAGATCGCGTTTCAGGGATCATACACAAATTACGAAAGTAAACAATGATAACATAAATAAATAATAATTTTGCTATTTATTGGTATGAAAGTATCTACAGTTCCAGTCACTGTCAAAACTGCCGTGGAATTCACGCGGAGTACGATCACATTAACATGTGGGTCCGTAAGTCCTTCCGAGAGGGTGGTGGTAGGGGAAGAAGGGTGCGGTCCCTATGGATGTCTCCCTCACTGGGTTCCGATCTAAATTAGTTGGAACTTTCCGGCCGTCCAAATAGATACCTTATACCTTTTTGGTACTAGAACGGTCTGGGTCGAAGACGAAGAAGAAGAAAAGTATCTACACTATGTAGAAATAATAACTTTACACAAAGATTACAAAGCTTGTTCAAAATATTTTCCATCCATGCCAACGTTCCATTAAAGATAAGAGGCAGATATTATTTGCTTATAATGCACTTCTGCGTTGCGTCATTTGCACTCTTTCTGTAAACATTTACATTTGAATTTGTAATTAATCCCTTCCCAAATCTCTTTAAACATATTTCTGGGATTTTTTATGATAAAATGCTAAAATTTTGTACATCATCTTATATAGTGTAAGGAGCACATTTTACTCATTGGAAATGTTTTTGTACAGGGGCCGTATAAAAATTTAAATTTTGTATTTCTCTAAATTTAGAGCCCTGAAAATCTTAATCGATTTCATAAAATTCTGTACCTTTTTGTCCGCAACTTTGTAATTTATTAAATATGTCTAAGATCAATATTTAAGGAATAAAGGCCGGTGTCAATGCTTTTGGGACACCCTGTATATATATATATATATATAAAATGGGCAGACAGTCGAGGAATTTTGTGAAGAATAAAATATTGGATCAGTTAACATTTCTCAAAGTAATTTTGTATTTCGAAGCCATCTGACGACATTTCGGGCATTAAAATCGCTGAATAAATATCTTTAATCTTTGGTTTGAAGTTTGACAAATCTCACATTACACTCCAACAGCTGAAAGTAATAAAATATTGGATAATTACACATTCCATCGAATTCTAACCTTGACAAATGCCAAGTTATGGATTTATGAATAAAATACAATTTGCTTTTAAAGACGAGACGAAAAGTTTACATGGTTATTTTAAAATTATGTGGAGTTCTGACACATATTTGTATATAGGGGGCGCGGTAGCCCATTGGTTAGCGCGCTGGAGTTGCACTCGGTAGGCCCGGGTTCGATTCCAGCCACTGCCAAAACTGCCGCCGTGTTCATGCGGAGTACGATCACGTTAAACATGTGGGTCCGAAAGTCCTTCCGAGAGGTTGGTGGTAGGGGAAGGAGGGTACGGTCCCTGTGGATGCCTCCCCCACTGGGTTCCGGTCTAAATTGGGTGGCACTTCCCGACCGTCCAAACAGTTACCTTACACGTTTCTGGTAGGTCGGACGGTCCGGGTTTCAACAACAACATATTTGTATATAGGGCGCGGTAGCCCATTGGTTAGCGCGCTGGAGTTGCACTCGGTAGGCCCGGGTTCGATTCCAGCCACTGCCAAAACTGCCGCCGTGTTCACGCGGAGTACGATCACGTTAAACGTGGGTCCGTAAGTCCTTCCGAGAGGTTGGTGGTAGGGGAAGGAGGGTACGGTCCCTGTGCATGCCTCCTCCACTGGGTTCCGGTCTAAATTGAGTGGCACTTCCCGGCTGTCCAAACAGTTACCTTACACCTTTCTGGTAGGTCGAACGGTCTGGGTCTCAACAACAACAACATATTTGTATATTTTCAAATTATCATGCAAAATAACCCATGTAATTTTGTATTTTTTTTAATAAAACGAATGATATTTAGATAACGTTAAGATGCTGGCAATATGTTAAAATACGCGAGATATCTAAGTTATCATTCAAAAAGATAAAAGTAAATAAATACAGCACGATTCTGATAATAAGAGAGAAAAGCACTTTTTAATAGGAAAAGTAGCGTAAAATACAAATGTGGTTATAATCGGAATTTTTCAGGAAAGAAATCCAGCCGGACATGTGAGGATTAGAATAGGAATTTTGCAGCATAAAAGGTAACGGCTTACACATAAAATTTTCTGTGGTAAAAATCACTTACAACGTCTTATTAAATCGTCGAAGCAATTCCGAATCTTTTTTCTCGAAGCAAGTGGACGTTATACCTCTGAGACAAACTATATACATTTTTTTCAATTTATTTTCAGCATTCACATCTAGATAACATACTCAGTTATACCACCCAAACTTGGTTCAAATCATTTCAGACTCTTTAGAGATTACGAATGGTCAACCATTTTGACAAAATCCCGTTTTATAGACAAACTATATTTATTTTTCGGAATTTTTTTCTGTGTTCACATCTACACTTGTCATCTAAATTGGCTACACATCGCTTCAGGGATATTTAAGATTATGAAGGGTCAAGTATTCAACACGCGCCTACCTACCCATCAACAGAAGTCTTTTCCGGTATCCATGTTAAAGTGAAAAGTTTGTTTAATCTTCTACTAAAAGTATACTTATCAAGACAAGTGGTGCAAGTCATAATCACAATCACCTCTAGCTCAAAGCGATAAAAGAAAAAAATACATGTAAAAATACATAAATATATGTAACAATGTATATAATGCATAAAGATATTGTCAGCCAGTTCAGACCCAATATAGGGCTGATATTAAAATGTGGACATTTTGACAACATTGCCTTTCAATATTGATCCAATATTGACTGCTAGAGTCATGACCGTTTAATTCAACGCCAAGTCTTAATCTTTTCTACAGCCAATATATCAGCCGTCAGACGAACAGTGACCAACCACTTTTCGAACGATTCCCAACCAACTTGCGGGAAGTAGGATTGGCTGTGCTTTGCTCATTCCGCTTCCTGCTACTTATTTCAACTCATAGTCCACTTGAATTGGGGCCATTATTAAATGATGAGAGAAGCAAAATATCGCCAAGTTATCTTCAAAGATGAATTCCGCTACAGCTTAGGCTCTAATAAGGGTCAGAACTTCACATAACGGCGTCTTACCTATATATAATAGATTTCGAGAAATATTTTAATCAATAAAAATTAAAATATATAATTAATAAATGATTTATTCAGTATGAAGAGAAACATCTTTTCATTTTAAATTCATTATGTGTTGCATTCAATATGTGTTGCGATATATCCAACACATCGGTCTGAATAAAAGAACATTTTTAAAATAAGTCTTCCTTAAAAGAACCAATTAACTGGCTTATTGTTAGAAGTTAAAAAAAGGTAGTACACATCCTAAAGTCCAAATACACAAATCAGTAAAAATAAGCATCATAAAAAAATTACGAAACGACAAAATCACATTACATAAAATAATTTTTAGGAGAAGGATCAAAATTGGCATATACCTTATTATATATGTACTTACGAAGTATACTCCATAATTTTTAGATATCTGCTTATCCTTTATACTTTGAAAAATTGGACACACAGTACAGGGATATAATTCACTATTAAAATATATAAACAATGTAAAAATAATTATAAACTTGAAATTTACAACACAAGATTAAAATATAAACCATCCTGTGCAAGGAAAAGGAAAACTAGAGTAACGTAAATAAGCACAACCAACACGATAATGCGGCATACAGCTGTTTTGAGGATACGCTGTTCCCCCATCGTCAATGCAAGAAAATCAACAAATCCGAAGTCTAAAAGTGGAAAGGGCGCAAAAAGAAAGGCAGAGGGGATTTTATATACAATACCTTCTTCTTCTTTGACTGAAACCGTCCGATCTACCTGAAAGTGTAAGGAATCTGCTTGACAGTTTGGAAAGTGCCACCCAATTTAGACCGGCATCCAGTGTGGATGGCATCCGTGCCCTCTTTCACCTACCACCAATCTCTCAGAACTTACGGATCCACATACTTAATGTGCCTGTACTCAGCGTGAACATGGAGATAGTTTCGGAAGAACCGGGAAACGAACTCAGGTCGTCCGAGTATACTCAAGAGCTGGATTAAGAGAGAGCCAATCAGAAAGCAGCATGAAGAACAGTCAAGCCAATTCGAAATGAGAATTAACACACAAGGCTAGTAAAACACAACAACGAATATTTTGACAAGATAAATCATGTGTGCTTCCAAATTCCACTACACCACCCGATGAGGGCAATATTTAAAACGGAAGCGATTAACACTTACAACCAATCATAGAACAACAGCGGCACTTTCGGAATATCCTGTTCTCAAAAAAGAAAGAACAACTTAAACTCGTTCTTAGTACTCACAAAAGAGTCGGGTGGATTACGGTTTATTTAAAGCGTAATGAATGGCACGAGTAAAATCTCTACACAAATTGGGAAAAAAATCTGATGTGGGTAGTACATGACTTTCCTTATATAATGCAATGTATTTACTATTTTTACAGTAAAAAAATAGATTATTTTTATATTCCTTCCAAGTTATTTATATTCTTTCCAAGATATTGAATTTTCGTCAATAAGTCGTCATTTTCCATGTCGTCATCATCAATGAGTCATCATTGATTTAGCGTCATTTTCATCCATTTGGCGAGTTTTTCGTTAATTTAGCAACATTTAAAAAAGTCGCCAAGTTGGCTACATTCAAGCAAATTCGTCACCAAAATCTCGCCAAGTGTTATGGACGAAGAAATAAGTTATTCTTACAGCAGATAAATGACTATTGGCGTTCAAATACAAAAGTATTTCTCAAAGTATCTTTTTTCATGAATGGAACGAGCTAGATCCACGAGAATGATGTCACCAAATTTATCGCATGGTATTATATATGAAAAGTGAAGATCTTTCTCAATAGGAAATATTCTTTTTTATTTTATATTACTTTTGTATAATTTTTTAAAGAAATGTTCAGTCTGTCGAGAACGGTTCATGTTAGCGTTCTAAAATTTATGTCAATCGTTTTCTAATGAAAAATTACATAAGAAATGTCTATTTGCGTAACTTCATTAGCGATTTTGATTTTTTGACGATTTTTTAAAATTTCACTCGAAAATTTAGGGGGACATCCGATTGCGTATGAAAACAATAGGCTTTCGGTGTTCACGGATTGTGATTTTTGTACCAAATTTTGTTCGAATCGGTCCATTCGTTCGGCAGTTATCGTCTCCAAAGTCTCACTGACACACACACACACACACACACACACATACTTTCACACACACACACATGCTTTCAAACACACATACTTTCACACACACACACATTCTTTCACACACACACACATACTTTCACACACACACACACACACAGACATCACTTCAAAAATGTTAGATTCGTGATCAGGGATGCTTGAAACGTGCTCTCCTCTCGAAAACTCGAATTCGAATTTTCGACCCCGTCACAATACTTTCCTTATACATATTATCCATATAAGGAAAGTAAAAAGTTGTATAAGATCCATGGCAGTATTTTTAACGTTGAATTGTACATTTAGCTCTTTTCCGGATGGCAACATGTAAAACGCTTTCGTACACAATAAACTTATATTTCACGTAACTCTAAATTAACAATTATCAATATAGCATTCTCGATAAGCAATATAGCCCATATATTAAAAATTGTTAATAATAAATTAATCAATTAGGCGCCATTTTCATTGACTGACGTCATTTTTGCAATTTGACAGAATTTTTGTCAATCTAGGGCTAAATATCGCCAGGTGGGTGATATTTTGCTATATTATTCGCCAAGTTTGCCAACTCTATCGCCAAGTGTTACAAACAAACGGAGAGAGCAACAATTCTTATATGCTGAAAGGTATTTGACAGAATAAGAACTTTGCAAAACATTACCTTTCATTTAGCTTCATTTTTATCAATTGGGTGACATTTTCGTTAATTTCGCAATATTTGAAAGAGGCAACATTATGTCAGATTTTTCTCTAAGTATTTACGAACGGACGGAGAAATGGGTTATTTATATATAGTCGATTCTTATTTTCTTTTCAAAATATTGATTAGTCGGCATTAATTAGTCGTCATTTTCATTATTTAGTGTCATTTTGGCGACATTTTCGTCAATTTAAGAATCTTTTAAAAAGTCGACAATTTGGCGATATTTCGCCAAATTAGTCGCCAAAATTGAGCCAAGCGTTACCGGCGGAAAAATAGGTTATTCTTATAGTAGATTCCTATATTCGTTCCAAGATACTGAATTTTCATCAATTAGTCGTACTTTACATTGATTTAGCGACGTGTTTATCAATTTGACGACGTTTTTATCAAATTGGTGACATTTTCGTCAAATTGACAAACATTTAAAACGTCGCTAAGATGGCGATATTCGATCAAATTTGGCGTCAAAAGTTAGCCAAGCGTTATGGATGGAAAACTAGGTTTTTCTTATAACAATTAAATGACTATTGGCGTCAAAATACAAAACTATAACCCAAATATTTTTCTCTTGTGAATGGAACGAGTTAGATCCCCTAGAGTAATGTTAACAAATTTATTTCATATTATTACATATAAACAGTGAACATGTTTCACAATAATTAATACTTTTTTTAATTTTATGTGATTTTTTGATAAATTTATTTGAAAAATATACAATGTCTCGAAAACGGTTTATGCTAGTGCTCTAAAGCTTATATAAATCGTTTTCTAATGAAAAATTACACAAATGATTGTTTATGTAACTATCTGATGTTTTGATTTTTAATGATATTTTTTAAATTTCATTCAAAAATTTGGGGGTCTTTCGAACATTTCATTGCATTTTAAAATAATAGGCTTTCAGTAATCACTGAATGTAATTTTTGTACCAAATTTCATTTGGATAGCTCCATTCGTTCGTGAGGTATCGTCTTCACAAGTTCACTGACATACAGACACACATATACACGGATATCAAAGCAAAAACGATCGATTTGTGATCAGGGATGCTTGAAGCGTATACTCTTCCGTCGAAAACCCGAATTCGAATTTTATCCCCGCCACAATACTTTCCTTATACATTATACTATGTATACAGGGTGTGCCAAAAACATTGACCTTTGTTTTTATTCCTTAAATATTGATCTTAGGCATCTATATAAATAAAATTGAAAATCTGTCTGCCTGTCTGTTTGTTTGTCCCGTCATCACGGGACAACGGCTGAACTGAATTTGATGAAATTTTGTGGGTAGCCTGGAAATAGTCCCACTTAAAATTTGGTCCATATTTGGAGTATCTAAGACCAGGAGTTGTCGAGATATTAATGAAAAACGAAACTTTTTCCTAGGAGTTCTACTCTCTAAGTCCGTGGATTATCCAAACGAAAAGCTTGAAAATTGTTTGAAAGTCAATTAAAACTTTATCTCTGAGTTTGGTGGGAGATTTTTTGCGCAAATTAGTCACTTTCTGAAAATATGAATTGTTTGAAACATGATTTAAATGGGGAATCTATCTCCATGGTTTATTTTGCACAAGCTTTTACTGAACAATGAAAAGTATAAAGAAATCAAAATGGTTATTTAATTTCGCAGTTTATGAGGAAGATTCTATCTTATATCATGTTGCTCAGAAACGCAATTAAATTAAATCTGTTTGTTAATTTTAATTATTATTTTTTCGATTTGAGTAATAAATAAATAGATATAAAAATATATTTTAGGAAAGAACGATTTGATTTCTCTTATAGCGTTTTTGACTGGATATAATCAATTACGGTCTTCAGGTTTAAACGTTATTATTATTGATATTTTCGGGGATTATTGATTCAGGGATTATTGATATTTTCAAGTTATTATGCAATTGTTTTATTATGACAAAAATTGTTTAAACTCATATATTGTACGTTGTACGAGTAATCTTCTACAAATACACGTGTATATCTTTTAATCTACGAGAATATAAGTAGTACAGGTATATTGGAATATGTTTAGATATATATTGGCATATATTGGAATCAATTACGACCTTCTGGTATAAAAAGTATTGGGATTATTGATATTTTCAATTTATTACGTCATCTCTTTTATTTTGGCACATATTTTTGAGACTCATATTGTAATACGGGTAATCTTCCACTAACACACTGGCATATTTTCTATTCTGCGACAATATAAGTAGTACGGGATAGTATATATTGATGCAATTCCTTTTTTTTTTGGATATTTGCTTACAAAAGGGGCCAGGATGTTTTATTCTTCAGATCTGCCCGTGAAGATAATTTTGCATAGTGAGAACAGATATTCTTAAACTTCTCTTTCGGAGCAATAAATTTAATATTTTAACAGAATTTGCACATGATTGCGAATTATAAGTTTCTTTATATTATATACTCCGTACGAAGAACGGGTATGCTGCTAGTATATAATAAATTACAAAGTTGCGGAAAAAAAGGTACATAATTTTATGAAATCGATAAAAATTTTCAGGGAATTAAATTTGAAGAAATACAAAATGTATATATTTATACGCCCCCGTATAAAAACATTTCCAATGAGTAAAATGTGCCGCATACATTAATAAGGTGATGTACAAAATTTCAGCATTTTACACATTGGAAATGTTTTTGTACAGGGGCCGTATAAAATTTAAAATTTGTATTTCATAAAATTGAATTCCCTTGAAAATTTTAATCGATCTTTTTTTACGCAACTTTGTAATTTATTATATATATCTTAGATAAATATTTAAGGAATAAAAACCGAGGTCAATGTTTTTGGGACACCCTGTATAAGGAAAGTAGAAAGGCTTGTTTTTAACACTTTCCAACATAGTTGAAAAGTGTTTATGACTTTGTTCATTCCGTTTGTCTGTCCGTCTGTCCTTTCGTACGATAACTGCCGTAAAAATGACTGTATCAAAATGAAATTTTAGTATGTTCTTGAGACGATCTATAGGACGTATGGGAATGTAAAAGGAATAATGTCACCCAATTGGTTTTGGATTGAATCCGGGTTGAACAGGTGAAAAGCATTAAATCATATGGGACCTAATTTTTCAAAAAAATTTTAAGTAAAGTTAAAATGCACAAATTGTTTCGAAAATTTTAGGAAATGTTCAAATTATTCGATAAAATATATAAAAAATTTTTTAGCAAAATATGTTTAGTAGTTTTTAAATAAAAATTTAAATAATAATTACACACATATTATATGAAGAGATCACGTGACCCACGTCAAAATAAAATACGGCGTCCACATTTTTTTCCCAATATAAAAATCGTGATATTTAAAGTTCTTTTAAATTTATATACAGTGTTGCATCCGTCCTAAATTCGCTTTAGTTTTGCGTATTGTATGTGCATTTATGCTAAAGCAATTACAATATTTTTGAGTTTAAATGATCATCAAATTTTGATTATTTCTACAACGAAACCTAACTTTAATGGATGTAAAAAGTGATTGTAAGATTAGTTGTATAAGAATTGCTGAATTTTTTTCACGCAAAATTATTTAACTCGGGAGTCTGGAATGAAAGTAATATGAATGAAATATTCATTGATTTTACATAAAGAAGCAGGCGATTTTATAGCACTGTCTTTCTTGTTGAAGTTTGAAGTTTCCAAGTAAAATAAATTTTTGTGCTGTGATAATTTTTAAAATATAACAAGTTCTAGCATAAGAGCATGAAGCGAACGTTTTTGTCTAGTATTCTGCCCCCGGAAATTTTAGCCGAGTTTTATCAGATTATTTAAACAGACATGTTAAAATGTTAGTGTATTGGATCAAGTCAGATGATAGAGCATTTCGCGTGCGAATATTTGTCATCATTAAAAAAGAAGCAAAAAACGAGCCAGGAAGTTTTGAATGTTACATTTTCAATTTAGAATTTTATATGTAAGAGTTCGAAATCTGATGTAATCTTTGGAATATTCTATTATAAAAAGTGTAATGAAAAGTGTATTTAACATCTGATTTTATTCTCTCGCTATAAGTCTAAACTAAAATATAGCATTTAAAGGCTTCCTGTTTTTTTTTTAATTTCTTCATAAAATTTAAATAGTTCCCAGTTTCCTTATTTCCGGGATTCAAACTGTATAGTGGTTAAAGAGTTGGACAGCGAGCGTGCAGACATGTTGATAGCGAGTTCTGTCCTGGCTTCAAACGCCGTACTTTTTCTCGATTGCAGTTTTAAATAATAAATAAACAATGCTGTTAGGGTAATAAAATTTGTGGGTTCTGACCCAGATTTATTCTAATCGCCAAGCTTTATGCAGTTAAAGTAAAATAAAATAGCAACTCAAGTCGTAGCGCAGCGGTGGCATCGTGAAGCAAAAGTTTTTGTCGAAAGTTCTGCCCCCTCAAATTTTAACCGCGTTTTTTCAGCTTATTTAAAATGGCATGTTATAATGTTAAACTTAAATACTCCAAAATGGAATCTGCTGTCGTCGCCCTCTTGGCCGAGAGGCTTGGGGCGGCAAGTTGCGGGGGTATAGGCTCTGGGTTCGATTCCAGTCTGGATTTGAAGGGTAAGATTGTAGTATTAGAGAGTAGCTGGTGTTTGAGCTGTCCAGTAGGATTGGATGAGGTAAAAGAGGGGGTTCTGGAATTCTTTATTTGATGGGTCTTCTTACTACTTTCCCCTCCTAACTTTCTTATATTTCTTACTAAATTATCTGCACGAGATGGAGGACGAGCGGTGTGTGTGCTCTACCGTTGCCGGTGGGGTTTCTCTTCGGGCCCGCTGGCTTCGGTGTCGAGCGCGCCACCCTTCCTCGTCCGAAGTTCGTGCAGGGATTGTTTTGCACCACGTGACTCCTGTTAACGAAGTCCCAAAATTTTATGCATTTTTTAATACAGGGCATCTCTTTTTCCATCGCGCTAAAAGAACAGGAAATGACGTACAGGAAGTGACGTACAGGAAGTGACGTCGGAAATTTTATAAGTGGCAACAAAATGTTGCTGATGGATGCATTCGAACCCAAGATCTCTGGAGTAGGTAACAGACATCATGACCACTGAACTAACCAGTTTACTAACCACTGAACTAACCAAGATCCTAATTAATATATTTAAACTTAACGGTGAAACTGATAAGAAACAGTACGGATACCAAAACTATTCTCGGGACTCGAACCCACAACATCTGGAACAACAGGCAGACAACATGACCACTGAGCCAACCAGCTCACATTCCAAAGATCATAATTAATATATTTAAACTTGCTGAAGAGACTGATCAGAAAAAGTACGGATACCAAAACGATCCAATGGACTCGATCAATCAACATCTGAAACAAGAAGCAGACAACATGACCATTGAGCCAGCCAGCTCACATTCTTACTATCCTAATTAATACATTTAAACTTAACGGAGAAATTGATCATAAAAAATCGGATCCAATAGACTCGAACCCACAGCCTCTGGAATAGGAAACAGACGACATGACCACTGAGATATCCAACTCACATTCCAAAGACCCTAATTAATATATATTAACTTAATAGAAAGACTGATAATTAAAAATGCGGATACCAAAAGGATTAAATGAACTCGAACCCACAGCATCTGGAACAAGAAGCAACCAACATAACCCCAGAGCCAGCCAGTTCACATTTTAGAGACTCTGAATAATATATTTAAATATAACGAGTGATTGATCAGAAAAAATATGGATACCAAAAGGATTCGAACCCTCAACATCTGGGACAGCGACCAGACAACATGACCACTGAGCCAGTCAGCTCACATGCTGAAGTTCATAATTGATATATTTAAACTTGATGAAGAGACTGATTAGAAAAAGTACGGGTACCAAAACTATCCAATGGACTCGAACAATCAATATCTGAAACAAGAAGCAGACAATGACCATTGAGCCAACTAACTCGCATTCTTACGATCCTAATTAATACATTTAAACTTAACGGAGAAACTGATCAGAAAAAATCGGATCCAAAGGACTTGAACCCACAGCCTCTGAAACAGGAAACATGACCACTGATACAGCCAACTCACATTCCAAAGGTCCTAATTAATATATTTTAACTTAACGGAAAGACTGATCATTAAAAATACGGTTACCAAAACGATCAAATGAACTCGAACCCACAACATCTGGAATAGGAAGCTAACAAAATAACCCCAGGGTAAGCAAGCTCACATTCTAGAGACCCTAAATAACATATTTAAATATAACGGAGTGACTGATCAGAAAAAGCAGGCACGCCAAAAGGATTCGAACACACATCATTTGAAATAAGAAGCAGACAAACATGACCACTGAACCACCCAAATCACAGAACGTAGACTGCAATTAATGTTTTTAAACTCTACAAAGCGTCTGTTCAGAAAAAGTAGGAATACTAAAAGGATTCAATGGACACACAGCCTCTGGAAATGAAAACAAGCAGCATGACCACTGATCTAGCCAGATCACATACCGTTGATTATAATTAATATATTTAAACTTATCGAAGACAATGATCAGGAAAAGTACAGATACCAAAACGATTCAATGGGCTCGAACTGCAAACAGACAGCATGACTGTAGACAATACTGTAGACTGTAGACAGTAAGAAAATATAATTTGTGGGTTCTGCCCCAGATTTATTCTAATCGCCAATCCAGGTAACGCTTTATATAGTTAAAATAAGAAAAAATTGCAGCGCAATTCGCAGCGGTAAAGACACCAGTGACATTGTGAAACAAAAGTTTTTGTCGAAGGTTCTGTGTCCCCCTCAAATTTTAACCGCGTTTTTTCTCAAATTATTTAAAATGACATGTTATGATGTTAAACTTAAATACCCCGAAATCGAAACTTCTGTTGTCGCTCTCTTGGCCGAGAGGCTTGGGGCGTCAAGTTGTGGAGATATAGGCTTCGGGTTCGATTCCGCCTGGATTCGAAGGGTAAGATTCCAGTGCGTAGCAGTTAGAGCGTTCCTGCAGGGTTGAAGTTGGGTGACATGGATTATTTTTTCATGCCTACTCCTATTTAACTTACCTATATTTCTTACTAAATTATTTGCACGAGATGGGGACGAGCGGTGGTTGAGCTCCACTGTTGCTGGTCGGGTTTCTCTGCAGGCTTCAGTGTCGCGCTCCCACCCTTCCTCGTGCAGGACTTGTTTTCCTCCACGTGACTCCTGTTAATCGAAGTCCCGAAATTTTATGCATTTTTGAATACAGGGCATATCTTTCTTCACACGTTAAAATGATAAGAATTTACGTTACTTCCGGTATGTCACTTCCTGCTACGTCATTTCGGGTAATAATAAATTATATTTTATTCAGAATATATGTGTTGATGAGTAAAGCCGAAGAGAGTCAATGCAAGTGGATGGGTTCGAACCCACAGCCTCTGGAATAGGAAACATACATCATGCCCACTGAGCTAAGCAAGCTCGCATGCCGAAGATCCTTATTAATATATTTAAATTTAACGGAGAGACTGATCAGAAACGGAACGGATACCAAAACGATTCAACAGACAGCATCTGGAAGCAGACAACATGACTACTGAGCCAGCCAGCTCACATTCCAAAGATCCTAATTAATGTATTTAAACTTAACACAGAAACTGATCAGAAAAATTTGAATACCAAAATGATTCAGCGGACTCGAACACATAGCATCTGGAATAGGAAGCAGACAACATGACCACTAAGCCAGCCAGATCACATTCCAAAGCTCCTAATTAGCATATTTAAACTTTACAGAGAGACTGATCGGAAAAATGCGGATGCTAAAACGATTTCATTTACTTGAACACACAGCATCTGGAATAGAAAGCAGACAACATGACCACTAAGCCAACCAGCTCGCATTCCAACCATCCTGATTAGTGTATTTAAACTTTCCAGAGAGACTGATCGGAAAAATACGGATACCAAACCGATTCAATGGACTCGAACACACAGCATCTGGAATAGGAAGCAGGTAACATGACCACTAAGCCAGCCAGCTCACATTCCACAGATCCTAATTAGTATATTTAAACTTAACAGAGAGACTGATCGGAAAAATGCGAATACCAAAACGATTCAGTGTACTCGAACCCACAGCATCTGAGACAGGCAACACTATACGAAACAGCCAATACGACCACTGAGCTAACCGGCTCACAAACGAATGATCCTAATTAATGTATTTAAACTTAACAGAGCAACTGATAAGATAAAGTACGGATACCAAAATGACTTAATGGGCCCTCAGTACATGGAATAGGAAACAGATAACATGACCACAGAGCCAGTAAGCTCACATACCAAAGATTTTAATTAATGTATTAAACTTAACAGAGAACTTAACATATTCCACAATAGTTAACACTTTTTTTTTAATTCTATGTGATTTTTTAATAAATTAATTTGAAAAATGTGCACTACCTCAAGAACGGTTTGTGTCAATCGATTTCTAACGAAAAATTAGATAAGAAATGATTATTTACGTAATTTTATTGAAAGTTTTGGTTTTTTTGATGATTTTTTTTTTCAATATTTCATGCGATATTTTTCTGTGTGTGTGTGTATACGTGTGTGTGTGTGTGTGTGGGGGGGGGGTCTTCCGAACATTCGGTTGCTTTTAAAAACAATAGGCTATTCACAGCTAGTATTTACAGATTAAAATTTTTATTTTTGTACCAAATTTCGTTTGAGTCGCCCCATTCATTCGTGAGATATCATCTCCACAGATTCACTGACACACACACACATACAACCATCACCTCGAAAACGTTTGATTCATGTTCTGGGATGCTTGAAACGTGCTGTCCGGTCGAACACTCGAATTCGAATTTTTGACGAATCTTGGCGATATTTAGCCCTAGATTGACGAAAATATCATCAAAATTTCGCAAATGACACCTAATTGATGATTTATTAAATTATTTTATATATGGACCATATTACTTATTGAGGATGTTATTGTTAATTTAAAGTTGCGTAAAATATAATTTAATTAGGTACATCGTAATAGTTTTAAATGTTGTCATCTGGAAAAGCTCTAAATGTACAATTTAACATTAAAAATACTGTGCCGCGGATTTTCATATCAGCTATATTTCAGATGTTTCATTCATATTAGCTATATTGCAGACTCTAGAACTAAATAATATTGGGTTAAAGAAATCCAGCAACTCTTATACAACTCATCTTATAGCTTGATGTGTTTTTCACGTATTCTCCATACGTGAAAATTAGGTTGTGGAAATACTCAAAGTTTGATGATTATTTAAACTCCAAAATATTGTAATTGCGTTGGCGCAGTATATAGATACACAGCAAAAAAAATAAAGCGGTTTTTGGACGGATGCAACACTAAATATATATAAAAAAGAACTTTAAAATCCCTAGTTTGACGCAAGATGTATGCCATATTTTATTTTGAAGTGGGTCACGTGATTTCTTCATATAATATGGATGCAATTATTATTTTGATTTTTATTTAAAAATTACCGAACATATTTTGCTGAATTTTTTTATATATTTTATGGGATACGTTGAATATTTCCTAAAATTTTCGAAGCAATTTGTGAATTTTAAATTCGCTTAAAAACTGTTTGAAAAATTAGGTCCCATAGGATTCAATGCATTTCATTTTTTCAACCCGGGTTCTATCCAAAACTAATTGGGTGACATTATTCATTTACATTTCCGTATATCCCATAGATCGTCTGAACAACATACTACAATTTCATTTTGATATAGTCATTTTTACGGCAGTTATCGTGCGAACCAACAGACAGACAGAATGAACAAAGTCCTAAACACTTTTCAACTATGTTGTAAAGTGTTAAAAACGAAATCCTGCAGTATAATGCGCCACCCAATTCGGAATTGCCCTCTCCACCCTCTTTCAAGATCTTGGCTACGCCTACGTTATATATAAGTTATCCCAAACCACTTGCAAAATCCACAAGAGCATGAGATATTAATATGAGAATTGTAATTTCCATCGGATTACAAAAATTCAAGAGTAACCATACTGTCAAGATATATTTTTCTTTTCAAAATATTATTACAAATATACTTATTATTACAAAATATATTACAAAATATTATTACAAATATAAATCATTTCAAGAAATAACTTTACAAAATCATTTTTAAAAAGTAATGAAAACGATTTACTACATTCACAGTCGTGGTATTTTGAATGGAAGTTGAGATGTTTTATTGCTACTTATCCTTTAAGCAAATGGAAAGTGGAGCACCGGAAGGTTCAAAACTGTAAATAGCTGTTGGCCTAATTTCGAGGTTGTGTAGCATAAAGTATCGGCATAATGGGGGGAACCCCACACGTGGGTGGCTAGAAAAATAAAGAACATTTTGTCGAAGCGGAATAGGGGAAGGTTAAGAGCGAGAACGTAGAAAAAGAATGATAAAATAACAACGACGCATTCTCATATTACAGGCTTCACAAATAGTGGAAAGAACATATTTTCATTTCTCTCTTAAATTCGTTTTATGATCGAAGTACCCTTTATGAATGGGGTCTAAAAATGAATCTGAAAGGATAAGAAAACCTGTTTCTTTTTATATGTTTTCGTCTATAAATTATTCTTTTAAAATTATTCTTAAATCTTTAAAATTTTCTTTATTCATTTTGTCAACAGATTAATGAAGTGGATGGATGATTTATATGCATTTGGTCAGCTAATATGCTATTTTGATATCGTAATATATACGCTTTTATTCTAGTATATTTCTCCATATAGACTCTGCAACAGACCGATTTATAGTCACAAACTCTCCGATTAGCTGTCTCAATTTTTAAATCTTCGATCATGCTATACAGCTTTTGTTCAAAATACAGGTCCGTTCTATCGTTTTCTAGAAAAACTTTTCCAAACTGTGCCATCACAAATTTCTTCTGCAACTAGTTAGCTATGCTCAACAACTCCTAATTTTGCTAATATGTATAAACCATTAAAAGTTTTTCTGCTCATGTTTTCATAAAACAAATTGATAAAAATCGCAAATATTAAAGAAATATTTTATTAGTGTCGTAATATCAAATTTTCGTAAAATGAGGAAGCACAAGAAAGATGCTGATTCTTCAGACAAAAGTGAAGCTAAAGTTCTCTTAGGATTTTAGTGTTCCAAACTGATTAGTCTGCAAAACTGCGCATTTACTTTTTGTATGAATTTGAAAATGTTATACAGAGAGTTAAATAAAAATAATAGTTGTGTAAAGCAGTTTTTTAATCCATCACCTGCAGTTCTATTAAGATTTTAGTGTTCCGAACTGATTAGTCTACAAAATTGTGCATTTACTTTTTGTATGAATTTGAAAATGTTATACTGAGAGTTAAATAAAAATATTAGCTGTATAGAGCGGTTTCTTAGTCCATCACGGTATGGCTTGAGGACCTGCAATGGATTTATAGCAATAAACTTCTCGAAACCGATTGCGAATTTGATTAATTCACTTTGTACCTCTCTTTTCTTCAATTTGCAAAGATACAAATTTGCAACGACTTTGCTGGATTAAGGATATCAAGCCGCCTTTTGTCGAAATCTCTAAAAGTTCTCCCATTGAGCCCCCCTTTAAACTATACTTAATCTTTGGAATATTGAAATCTCCAAAGAGTTTGAAAGTGAGGAACATTATGAAAATTATTTGGAATAAAATTCCCATAATGTGCTGGTTGCATATGGTCACAATATTGTATAAAGGTAATATTTTATAATGTATAACTACATGACAAATTGTGCAGTGGTCAAGCACCGTCTTGGACCAAGAAGATAAAATGTTATCATAATAATGTTAGCTGAGTGCAAAAATATAAGGAATGTCTTTGCACTCAGGTATTGTAATGTTATTTTACTTTTATAATTTTTGAACACGCTATTGCTTGTTTATGATATCAACTCTTTTATATAAAACAAAATTTTTGTAAATTTAGCAGTGTATTGAGTAGTGAAAACAAAATATGGAAATATTCTTGACGTTGCAACTGATGTACGAATAAAACTTCCAGCAGAATTTGTAATACTTCGTAAAGTGAAGACTCAAGGAAACTTTTAAAGTAATACTTTATATGTACTGTATAAAAATGTAAGATAAATTCAAATAACATGAAAATTTATTTTTTGATTTTAAATGCCATCATAAAAATCTTAATTTTTATATTATTTATAATTTTAGCATTTCTCCTGTTTGTTTATTTTATATTAAAAGTTTATAATTATTTTATACCTTGAAATTAGTGATTGCAATACCGGACCAAAAATACAATACCGGTATTCGGTATTTTTTTTTAAACGTTATACCGGAATACCGGTATTAATATCGGTATTATGAATTTTTCCAAAAAGGTACAAAAACACAGATGTTTCTTTGCCATATTTATTAGTTTTATACAAAAAATGCATAAACTATAAAAATATAAACAATTTTGTTATGTAAAAATATAAAATAAAGGAACAAATGTTATAATCAAATATTATTAATAAGAGCAGTAAAATAATAATTTATAACATTAGAAACAAAAAATATTTACAGTATTACAATACAATAAAGGAACAAAATATATGGTATTATTATTAAGAAGAGTAAATATCACATAAAAATCTTGTTATAATATTTATTAATAGAAAAAAAAACCTAATTTATTAACTGAATATTTTTGAAATGTGATCGTGAAAAACATAATGCAAGCCTGGAACGTATTTTTGTGCACAAATTATTTACAGTTGAAAATGTTCTTCCTGCATCCACGCTGGTTGGTGGTACTGTTAATAATGACTTCCTCTAAATATTTGCCTCATCTTCTAACTCGGTCTCTCGTCTAACTTGATTTCTTCTTCTTCGACCCAGATCGTCCGATCTACCAGAAAGTCTGACTTATTTTGGACAAATCTATTTTTTGTATTACTTTTGTATTATTCTTTGTGGCAATTTTTTTATTTATAGCTAATTGTAATTTCTTCTCGAGAGCCAATTCTCTTCTGATATCAACATCATCTTCAACGAATTCCTCTGGATAGGTTGTGTTTGCTTTTCATAAATGTTTTTGTGGAAATTTACGACGAACTTAATTAAATTTGATCTTGTTAGCTTCTTTCCTTCACTTTCATTTTCTTTTTTAAAGTCGTTATAATTATGTAAATACCTTAACAAAAAATTCTAGTTCACTATGCCATTCCTCTATGCGAATTTTCAATGCACTGTATAATTCCTCAGGAAGTGGAGTGTCCTGATCTTTAAGTGACGACCAATAGGGGCTTCAGAGAACTGCGCATGTGCACGGAGACGTTAGTTTAGAATACGATCTCGTCTAGTAATTCGTATTATTATATAGTTTAGAATATTAAATTCTAAGTTATAGTTCATGCTGGAAATGAACTACACTTGTGCAAGGAGAATTTTATTTTACAATTTTTATACGTATTTTAAAAAATACGTATCAAAATACGTATTTTTAACTATTTTTATTTATATACGTATTTTTGAAAATACGTATTTCAAATAACAGTAGAAGCCCAATAAGTTAAATTAAACCCTTTATTAAAAAATATTTATTATAACTAATACCGAAAATACCGGTATTTTACCTTAGTAAATACCGGTTTCACGAAATTACAAAATAGCACGAAATACCGGTATTCGGTATACTGGAATTCCGGTATTGCAATCACTACTTGCAATGTATAAAAATGCTCTCTCTATATATATTTTCGTAAAATAGCACATAACAGATAAGTAAATGCAAATAAGTTCGGAGACAGAAAAAATCTCCTTCAAGTTAAATGAGACATATTAGTCACACTGGCTAAATCATAAAAATGGCTGCCATAGCGACTCTTCTATCTCATTTATTTTGAGAGTGGACTCTTTTTACTTCTGAAACCGGTTAATAGCTTTAATTATTTGTTGTATGTTGTTTATCTCACGAACAGTTTTACTTATAGCAGTATCTAACCGTAACTTTCTGAAATTTTTTTATAGATAAAATATATTGAGTATTAAATACAATATTCGAAAATAAAGTGAAAATTGTTGGCAAGTAGGCTTGGGAATTTTGCATTAAATATTCCCTTTTTAGCATTTTATAAGATTGAACCTTTATTCTTTACTTAATTTAAAATATAAAATAATTGGTAGATACTAAAGATAATATTTTTTTATCTAATCGCACATGCCACATGCTTGTAAAAATGTCATATGATTTACGACTTCCGTTTATGTTCCACACCTCCAGAAATACCGTAAAATCTGCATCTAATGCTTTTAATTTACTGCAAACACAGCACAATCCACGTTATACAAACAAACCTAGCATTTCGCATCTACAGCACAATCCCTCAAAAATACGTCATCAAAAAAGCGCATGCGCTAAAGTCTCTCAAGTGAATCCAGAATTTACTCGAGCGCTGGCGGATGCTGGCTTAAGTATGCTTCTCTTTTTTTCTATTCTTATGAATCGGAAGAGCGGGATTATGAGTTAACATTCATTGTATTGGGTGAGTGCTTCTCTTAAGTAGTCAGCTTCGTTTTGTGTCTTCATGTAAATTCAATTTTATTCCATTAGAAGTAAGTCATATTTTTCCCGCCTTTTTCATATTTATTTTGAAGTTCCTTAAGCAAAACTGCAACGCGGGTTTTATGCTGTGTTTTGAGTTTTCTAAACGCTGAGTCAACGATTGGGTGCGTTATTTTTAGTCAATTTTTAAAGTGCGTCTTGCGTTCCACAATGCTCTGTTGTATATTTCAATAGCTCTTTAATTTATTATGCTGTCCATGGTTTCCAATTTAGTGACGGGGCCAAGAGTTGGGAAGTTAAATTTGTTAATATTTTGAAACATTTGAACGTTATTGCAAAGTTAAAATTTTTTCAAGGTTTATAAGTATTTATATTATATACAAGTTCTTTATTGTATTTAGCCTCTCGTTACATCTGGTGGAAAGTGCAATATTAATTTTTAAAAGTCGTACTAATATATTCTTATCACGGTTACAGTGGTTTACAAATTGTCTGCCGGTAATAAATTTTTAGAACACTTATCCAAAATAAAAATATTCGTTCCGCATAGAATATTTAAATTTGATATATTGACGTATAAATATTTTCCAAACTTTGGATATATTTTTGAACGCATTTAAATCTCCCGCTCCTCTGCAAGTACTTGTGCGTGTATATATGATGAGGATATGATAAATTTAGAAGAAACATATGCAATGTTATGTACATTTCAAATTAAGGTATGCAAATATTTGTATCCCTATCAAATTATTTGTCACTGTGAAAAAAATCATACTTTTGTTTTCTGATTGTGAAACTATTGTCATGGACTTCGTTTAAGTTTGAGGAATAATAGTTACTAACATTTAGCTGATTAAATGCAATCTGAATTTCATTGCAGATTCAGCTCAAAAAATAACATTTCAATACAATTTACAAATTGACAGCATTTTGGAAGTCACAATAAAGATGCAATTTTCGCTTTTTATATCAATAGATCACTGACCATCATTCTTCTTCTTATTATTATTGTTTTCGATAGGACATAACGCTGTGAAAAATTTTCATTCGCATAATTACAGTTCCAATTATGAGAATTAGTAAAAATTATACCTGGTTCTAGTTTTTCCCATGAGGCATCTATAACTAAAATTTTATAATGGAAAGTATATTCGTTCTTGGCTTGTGTCTAAACCCCAGACACACACACATATTTTCCCAAATGTGTTCGAATTTAATTACAAAAATCTTAAAATGTGCTCATCCGTCAAAATCTCGAGCTTCAAAATTTAGGGATAATAACACTTTCTTTGTTGTGAAAGAAAAAATTGCACTCACTCCAGATAAGATTTCTTTGTATCTATTATATTTCAAAATATCTTATTTCTAAAATGTAGAAACAAAAGCAAAACGAATTGGAATGTCTATGTCTGAAAAGAAACAAAATCCCCTGATATGATTTCTTCGTATTATATTTTAAATTATTCTATTTCTGAAACGTTAAGAAAAGAACATTTTGGGATGCCTAGATCTGAAAGGCAAAAGGAAACAACACACTTCGAAAATAAACTGGATAGCCCAAATTGGAGTTAAAGTATGTTGACGAAACTGTATAACAGTGATTGTCATAGGATACTACTATTCATACTCACAAGTACTTGGAAATTATTAATATATCAGATATTTTGTTACACATTTCTAATTTTTTTATATATAAATTTAATACTTAAATATTTCTGGTGTAAAATATATATCTTAGATTTACAATTCATTTACCTTAATGATATAACTAAAAATATAGAAAATGAATTAATAAATGCATTGTTTATAATATACAATCTATAAAAATTGGCTGCTAAAGAAATTCAAAACTATTCAAAATTGCGTCTTTTCAATACTCTTGGTTCAGAAATTCAAAACTGATAGTTTTGAATTTCTGAACAGAAAATTTCTGTTATACGATTCTATTTCAAAACCGAAAGTTTCTATTATACGATTAAACTAAACCAATAATGGAGATCTTTGCTACAAAATGGGTCATTTCTTCATATGCTTAAAATGAAATATAAAATTGACACTCAATATTAACATATTAGGCAACTGAAAGCATAATACTTCTATCTAAAAGTTGTAAGTTATTAGGTATTTTATATTCAAATATATGTTGCCAGCCTCTAAATGGCCATGTATTTCTAAAATTAGACAGATACAAAATTCTGATATATGCGATATATACCAATACTATTTATATACATAACGATGTACATTAATATTTATTAATATACACCACGATAAATAATAATATTTATTAATATACACCACGATATATATTAATATTTGTCATGATATACATCACGATATATATTAATATTTATTAATATTTGTCATGATATACATCAAAATATATATCAGCTCATACATATCTTCGAACTATGTAAATAATATGATTAAAACAATGGCATCTTACGATAGAAAAGTCATTTCTAACCAGGTTTCCATGGAACGCTAGGGCGTCCGGAGCTCATGCCTGGCGTTCCTGGGGAATATGCAAAAGTTCGCGAAAAAAGGTGTAACTTGCCACATTTTCTAAAATTGATTAAAAAATAAATAAAATAAATAAAAATATTAAAGTTTAAATAAAATTATTTAGGCTTTAACACGATCTATTAATAAGACAATGAAGCATTTTGAAAGTTTTCTGATTGGTTATATATTCACGTAATCGGTAAAACATTTAAACAGTTTAGTTTTGATTGGGAAGATAAATGTTGTTGATTGGTGAATGTTTGCAATGCTAATGAATTCAATTAGTAGTTATGAACATTATCCGTATTCCTGAAAAATACTTACTTATTGGGTTGCCAGACAAAAAAAGCCAAACGATAATTGAAAAATGCCAAACCAATTAAAATATAATTTTCTTAATCAAATCACATTAAAATGTGAATGTATCATAAAACAATACAACTTAATTTTTTTTTGTTAACATATTTATGAAAACAATTATGTTAAACACAAAATCATCACACAATATATGCAAAACGTTCTTTTTGTAACTAGTAATCCAGAAGTGAAAATGTTTATAATTTTTTTATTAGTAGTAATGATTAACTAGAAATTAGATAATTAATATTCTTTAGAAAAATACTAATTATATATTCTTTTAATAAAAAATAATAAAGTATGAGTTAGCAATTCTTTAAAAACTCTACTGCTTTTCAAGTCTATTTTATAATGTATCTCTGTCGAACCTAATATGTGTCAGCCAATTCGGGATTCGGCGAGATTTTACGAAATTATTTAAAGGGTTACTCCAGACAAAAAAGTTTGGGATTAACTTCTACAGAGTATGATGGAATTCAAATAATTGTTGTATAATAATTATGTTCGCTGTCGTTTAGCAACACTTTTTAATAATACAATGTAAACCATAAGAAAATAATTCCTCATTGTAAGTCTAATGAGAATTATTTGCAATAACCTATTTAACTCCAGGTTCTACAAACCCATGCCATAGGCTTGATATTGAATGATTGATTGTATAGCACATAAAATTGAAAACAAACATTTAAATAACGGAAAACTTGTATAATATGGAACAATTAAGCTTGATTTTAAAATAATATTCCAGATTCTTTTATTTGAATTTTAAATCTTAATTTCCCTTCTGACATTTTTTAAATCCATTCTACATGTGGATTTACCTTGTGATACCATTTATCGGAATTCTTTGGTCTAAAAGTCTTTTATAATATTCTTAATCTGAATTCATTTACTTGAATTTCTTTTGTAATATATTTTATATGAATTACTTTATTTGAATGTCTCTTGTGATATCTTTTATCTGTATTTTATCTGAATTTCTCTCATATTATTTGTCTCAATTATTTTACCATGAATTTCTCTTATTTATATATAAAAATACATTATATAGTAAAAATAAAATTATATTTTTATACCTATTTCATTGATGAACTAATATTTCTTTATTACAGAAAATGATACTAATATATCGTATCATTTTATACATTTAAGATCTTCATCTGAAATATATTACATTTAATATATATTACATTTAAGATCTTCATCATATATTACATTTAAGATCTTCATCTGAAAATTCCACTCAAGAAGAAAAAACCTAATAGGAAACTTCCACAGTGAAACACGACAAAATTTTACCATTTTGTTTTTATAATAATTCTTAATCTCGAAATTAGGCTAGTTTTAAAAATATGTTTCTTGACAGTTTAAAAAATAAATTGCAAAAAACAAAAACAAAAAACAAACAAATAAGGATGTCTTTTAAGTTATATTTATTAGCATAGATATTTAAAAAATTGATAAAATCGTATTCATAACTTCTGTTTTAATTTATTAATACTTCTGCATACATTTTATCTATTGTTCAAATGTTTATCTATCAAATTACAATAATATATAAATACTTTGATTTCAATTGATGTTTTTATGATGCTACGTGTGTTAAATATAAATATATTTGGAGTTTAAGTTCCCAACCAACTTTCTTATACATTTTAATACCATATTGTTTGGATGCCTTTGTATCACAATCTTTATCCTAATAAATAAAAATCTTTAATCAGGACGCGAATTCGCAGCTCAAATACTTTACCTTTGATGTTGACATTAAATATCTTTCATACTAAAGTTTAAATCGAAAAACAGTTTATTGAAGGGTGGGTCACTTTATAGGCATGTCGTACATACGCATAGACCTTTTACTCCAAAATTGCTATTTGTAAAGACTTTCCTAAAAACTCTATATATATGTGCGTATCCGCACACAAACTTACATACACGTACATACCGATTTACACATAAACATAAAAAAAAGTTTTTTTCCTGATTCCCTTGTAAATATTCTAAAATTGGATAAATATACTTTTCTTGTCAAACACAAAAATTTATATCTGTCTACTTTTTCAGAATCAAAATGCTGTTTGACGTAAAAAATAAATTTCATAATATGTTATACATATGTATTGTAATAATGTACGCTAGTATGAATTACAAACAAATAATAAAGGTATATGAACACATTGTTAAATGATTTTTCTTTTTTCCAGATAGTGTTTAAACTAATATGATATATGTGGACGAAACTGAAGAAAAGGGTGGTAAGTCTTTTTGATTTTATTACTCTTATATCCCAAGATTTAATGATATCTAGCAATATAGATTAATAAATGTATACCATTAACTGCAATATAAATAAAGAGACTCATACTTAATTTAACCTTAAATCAGCGGTAATCCGGAAATGCGTCTCAGTTACTTTGATGAACATCCAGATATGTTGATTCCTACATCATCCCCGTTAATACCTTGCATAAAAATACAATCCAAATTTGAAAATTAAAGCATACATAAAATATTTCATTAATAAGAATCAAAGAATATACGTATAAGGGTGTAGAAAACGTCTACAAGGCAGTAATAAATGTTTTCATTTGGAGACGTTTTTAGCTCAACACTGCTTGCATACCGTGCTTTGGTTATGGGTCTTTGATTTAGTCAAGTATTGCCAAGTTGGTGATTTTGAGTTCACACCTTAAAGGTTTCAATCAGTTTCGAAGCAGAATCAGCTCTCTTCATTCTGATAGGAGAAATTATATCAGCAAATGTAAAAATAACTATCTGATTAAGAGCATGTTTTGTTTCATGGGATGTAAATGCTCTTTTTTATCATCTTGATGAAGAAAGTTCATCTCCTTATATGATCGATTTATACCACCGTATTTTATTATACTTCTGATTAACGGAGTATTTATCGACAACCATGTATTTTATTATAAAAATTTTCGCAGCATACATTTGATGCTACTTATTTGTAAGCAAATCATTTGTTATATTTATGTTATAAGTATACGTAGAGCCACAGGGCAACACGAGAGTACAAATGTTCAAAGTTTTCCCATACTAGGGCATCTATTTCAATGCAATAAATGTAATATATTCTTTAGAATAGATTTTGAGAAATATTTTTATTTAGTGCCTATTTTGATTCAGAACATAAAAAAATTGAATTCTTCAGACGATTAATTGCCTAAGAATTATAAAAGACATAAATATAATTCTTTCAAACTTAGGAACAAAAATGTTCCTCTTTTTCCAACTGGTGATTTATCACTTTTAAAGATGATAACATCCTTAGTACAATGTGTTTAAGTACATTATTATTTCAAGGACACCAAGAGGGTTTCTAAATATACTATTTTTTCAGCTCTTATGTACGTTTATTTTGGCATTGGGTTTTGGCATGAAATTTTATGAAATAACTATGGATGGCGCACTGTCTTAAAACAACGACGTCATACCGACAACCAGACATTCAAGAATTTTACACTTTTCATGACGCCTCTGGCATGAAGTGACAAATGGTGCCTCAATGACATCTGGCTGGTTGTTCGCTGCCAAAGAGCAATGTGATACTACCCCCTCTGTAGTTCTTTTGAAAAGAATATCAACGTTAGAGATGGGGTTATCGTGATTCTAATAATTCTTTCACGCATCACGGCTCTTAATGATTCTTTCACTTATTAGTACAATTTATTATAAAATATTATGTAGAAAGCATTTTTTTCTCAATATGTGTTTTGTAATCTTGTCCCAAATGTAGATATTTTCATTGATATACAATAATTTTAAGAATATTATTGTTTTATCAGAATTCTATAGAAAGTCACAAACGCTATCCAGATCTACTGAATATCTAGGGCTACTGAAAATCTAGATCTACTGAATATCTAGATCTACTACGCTATCTAGATCTACTGAATATCGGAGTTGATTTTAATGTTATCTCTTTTAATGATGCAGATATCCATACAGTTGTATAAACAAAATCTATGCGTGATTTTATGATTCAGTGGTATTTTGTATCGGTGCATATGAATCGGGTTTGTATTGGTTATTAGCTAATCCATATAATAACTGGTCATTCATATTGTAATATGTTGCGTGATGCTAGCACATGCACTAGGTATGTCGGAAAAATCGATTTTTTTTATATTTTCTAATGTCTTAAAATAATTCTGTTAAAGTTTCACAAAAAACGTACTCAAAAATGTTTTAAATATAGCGATTATACTAACATAATACACCTGCGTTCTCAAAATTTTAAACACATTTTTTTCGAAACCTATTTTTGAAAGCAATTGTCACTATATCTCAGCTAATTTTCTACACATTTACATATTTGAAATTTGTCATGTTTCTTTGAAACAAAAAAATGCAATTGGATACGTATTTCCAATTTCATCTTTAAAAAAACAAAACAAAAAAATCCCCCCCCCCCAAAAAAACCCGGTATTTATAGCGATTTTTGATTATTTTTTCCTTTTTCATTGACGTATCGTTTTATCCTCACGTTTTCCACACAATGCTAGAACCGGCCACACAAGCTGCAACCATAAGCCTTCGGGTTGGTCGTGTGGTCTGGGCTTTCTACACAATGCTAGAAAAAAAAATCTTCCCATACTAACTACATATCGTTCCAAACTCTGGGATTTACTTTGATTTCTTGTTTTGCATTTAAAAACCCCAAAGATCAATTGTTCCTAAACATTTTGCTGTCATACACTTCTTGGGAAGATCTTGCTACCAACGCCTCACGTGATTCTGGCCTAAACTAGTTTGAAAATACATGCCCATTGAAATGAATACGAACACAAGCAATGAAACAGTTTTGTGGAAACAAAGCCTGCATTCAAAAATAATACTTCTTTACTACACGCATTCAGAACACACATTGCAGAGTCCACTTCTGCAATAAGAGCTTGCAATTTCTTTCCAGTTCGGAGACCCAGGGTTCGATCCAGGGTTAGGGCAGCAAGTTACTTTATAATAGCGTCCAAACAAATCAATCTTGTAGGTTAGTGCAAAGATGTCGGAGGTCTGAAAGTGACCCTAGCACGACTAGTACGGATTCAGTGGACTCTGGAAGATTGAGGGCCGACTTCAAAATTGAAAGGATAATGACAACGAAGGATACTTACCTGTCTAAATATAGTAGGATACTAGCCTGAGGTAAAAATAGCAGGAGGTGGTCAGTCAGATTTTTAATTGCACGGCAATTTGACATTAGAGAGTGGATAGTGCAAAGTCCACTTCGACAATAAGAGCTTGCAATTTCGACACAGTTTGAAGATCCTGGGTTCGACTCCCGGTTGGGGTAGCAAGGTACTTTATAACACATACACACACAAAAGAAAAAGTGTACAACAAAATAACTTCAATGAATGGATTTTGCTGTTTGCTATTAGTAAGTCTTGTTATTCGAGGGATAGTTTTAGACAATGCTAGGCGCATATAATGCCTGGCTTCCAATCAATTTCTAATTTTGGTCTTTATCCTAACAATATACTTCTTGAATTTCCTTACAATCACCAGAAAAATCCCAGTATGTGTTGTGTTGCCACCCAAAGTTGATAATATGTACCATTGGCAATTGAACCGTTTTACATTTCCCTTTAGCATCTGTGAAAGTGCGAACAACAAGTTTGATAAATTTACCTAACTAGTTGAACAGGAGTATATACGTGTTTTAATGATTATTACAAGATACAGTCTCTGTTGTTCAGTGTTTACAGCTGTCTGCACTTTTCAGCGACATATAGTGGCATCTTGTAGAACTATTTTCAGTATGTTGTCCATTTCCCCTTTCTGTATAAAATATTGGTATACGGTTCCCATCCCTGATCACTCTAGAATTTTTTGTACGTACAATTTGCACGTGAAATACGGATAAAACAATTTATAGTTTAACGACCTTATTGGCTAAATGTTAGTAATTGATTATTTCTTTCCGAGAGATTACGGGCAACAAAAGGACGGTACTGTTGCTGTGGATGTCACACAACTGGGTTCTGGGTTACGATCTAAATTGTGTGGTACTGTCCTGACAGTCCAAACAGACACCTTCCGGTGTGTCTGACGACCTAGGTTGAAAAAATGGTAATTCAATATTGAGCTAATATTAGTGTTACATTAGAATTATTTAAAATAAAACAAAACACAAAAAATCTGATGTGGGCAACACATGACTTTCTTTATACAATGCAATGAATTTACTACTTTTACAGTTAAAAAAAATGTTATTCTTATAGTAGATACTTATATTCTTTCCAAGATGTTGAATTTTCTTCAATTAGTCGTCATTTTCATTGATTTAGCGTCATTTTTATCCATTTGGCGAGATTTTTGTTAATTTGGCAACAATTAAAAATGTCGCCAAGTTGGCGACATTCCGCCAAATTCGTCGCCAAAATCTCGCCAAAAGTTATGGACGGGGTAATAAGTTATTCTTACAGCAGATAAATGACTATTGGCGTTCAAATACAAAAGTATTACTCAAAGTATCGCTTTTCATGAATGGGACGAGTTAGATCCACGAGAATGATATCACCCAATTTATCGCATGGTATTACATATGAAAAGTGAACATGTTTCTCAATAGGAAATATTTTTATTTTATTTTATATAACTTTTTGATAATTTTTTTGAAAAATGTGCAATATCTCGAGAACGGTTCATGTTAGCGTTCTAAAATTTATGTCAATCGTTTTCTAATGAAAAATTACATAAGAAATGTCTATTTGCGTAACTTTATTAGTGGTTTTGATTTTTTGACGATTTTTCAGAATTTCACTCGAAAATTTAGGGGAGTTCTGAACATTCGATTGCGTATAAAACAATAGGCTTCCAGTGTTTACGGATTGGGATTTTTGTACCAAATTTCGTTCGAATCGGTCCATTCGTTCGTCAGTTATCGTCTCCACAGACTCACTGACACACACACACACACACACACACACACACATACTTTCACACACACACACACACACACAGACATCACCTCAAAAATGTTTGATTCGTGATCAGGGAAGCTTGAAACGTGCTCTCCCGTCGAAAACTCGAATTCGAATTTTCGATCTCGTCACAATACTTTCTTTATACATTATGTATATAAGGAAAGTAACAATATTGGCGTCATACTGAAAATGTTAATTTTGACTATATTAGCAAAATTCACCTTTCAGCGTTATTTAGATCAATTATAGGCATTGGCCTGTAGAATGCTTACTCTATATTAAGTTAGAATACTTTGAGGTACCTATCAAATCCTTTATTTTAGGTCACCTTCTATTTTCGGGCCTTCTGTTTTAGGAGCCTTTTAAAAATGCATTTCGTATATTTTTAGTTACGTAATTGGGTGTAATAAATTTCGAATATTTTAAAGTTTGGCCCTTAAAGTCCCATGCAGTTTAAAAAGAAAAATTTGGTAAAATAACTTTACACAGATCAAAAACTAATTTTTGACATTAACATATTTAAATTTGGGGAAATCCAATGTTACTTTGGGTTTGAGCCCCAGGGCCTTTATTGAACACCCCCAAATTAGTCAGGTTTTAGAAAAGTATATTTATAATAGCAAAATGTAGAAAAATAATTAAAATGTGAATGTTTTACTACCCTTGGAGACCCCAAATTCGGTACAACATTATCTATTTTGAGACTAATCTATGTTGATCTATTTTAATGTCTAAATATTTGTATACATTTAAATTCTTGCTGTGAAAGATTCTCAACTCGGTAGTAAGTGCCCACAATTGTCTCAGAAGTATTCCGTCTTTGCTGCATGTCATTACTATGGCTTTCGAATATGCAATCGATCATGAATTGTTTGCTAATTTTTTTGTATATCTACTTCATATATTCTAATGATTTAAACAATCAACATTCAAACGCATATAAATACACAGGTGTGATATTTATAGAACAGAAAAAATAAAATTCTGCGAACTCCTCAGGTATAGAATAAGATATCATTCAAAATTGTAGTTGATGTGGCATCTATCCAAAATAAGAAGCACCGTACAAAGTTGACTAATAGCTCATGGAACAAATCTCTTTGTAGAAGAGAAAAAATACTGAGACAATTAAAGATGTAATTTAAATGTCGAGTTATTTTAAACGCTTTAATTATATAGACTTATTTTACAACTTGCAGTTTAATTTTTTAGATCAACATTTTTTGTTTTATTAGGTCTTCAATATAATTTTATCTAAAAACAAAACTATGTAAAATAATAAAAAAAATGTTAAATGGTCTAAAAAACAGCAAGATTTTAAATTTAAAATCATAGTTTTTATTATATCCCAAATGCCGATGCGGTGGTCGAGTGGTCAAGGCAAGCGTTTCCAAGCGATCGTTCGACCGCCGCGTTGTGTGTTCGAGTCCTACGTAAGGCATGGATGTTGTGTTGTTGGGCGCAGTGTGTTCCGCCCCCCTCTGGTGCGCCTGGGGCAACGTCCTTGGACGGCTAAATGGTTCACGTTCTGGCCGATGTATAGGCGAATGATGACAGTCAAGTGCCTGGCCATTTGAGAAAAAAAACTATTTCCAAAATAATACTTAATATTTTCAATAACACAATATACTGCTATTAAATGTGATATTCCATTTTTTACTTAATGTGTGGTCAGTATGTCATCAATAGCAATTTATCATATTTCCGCATAAATATCATATGATTCTTGTACTTTTTGCAGTCCATATGGGCCATCTATCATTGTTACATCCCATGATGATCTCCAATGGATGTAATCATGTGAGAACAAATAACATGCGACATCGATGTGACGCTAGAATTAGCGTTTAGATAAAACACCCCAGTATGTAACGAAAATTATCCCCTTGCAAGATTGTAAAGTTCGAGTACAGAGAAGGTTGCCATAACTATATGATATTAACGTAGTTGTTTAAGGTATCATTCAATTAATTAGTTAATTTCTCTATTTAAACAATATGTGTAATACTATTTCAATCATCAAAGTTTTAAATTGATCGCTCAGATGATGTATATAACCAAGCACTACTTTCTGACGAGTACTATGGTACTCGCCAGCAGTAGGCAGTGTATCTCGCCATGCAAACATAGATGAAACTAATAATGTTTCTATATTGATTAGCCCCTTTTAAAATTACATGGGATAGTAGCAATGGCGGCACTTTCAAAACCAAGTTCCATCTAATAAAGAATATTTTAAGAAAATCATTTAAATCTCACCATTTGACTATTTAAATTTGTGCTTAAACCTTCGCCCCTGCGAAATTCTGATCTGGGCCTTTTTACTACTTCTAATTTTCACAATATTTTCGTACTTATTTTTCTGCTCAAGACTATGGTTAGTTCCCTTCATACTACTTACATTTTCCTCAATACTTATATATCTTCATTTCCAATATTATTCTAAATTGGTATGGACAGCATTTGCATTATAGGGGATAAAAAATAGAACAAAAAAGGATATGCTGAGTTATTTTTCTTTAAGAAAATTATCGCATTTTAAAGACGTCGGAACCAAGCATATTTTAATAATAATACATAAAACCTGTTGAGGTGAATATTACACTCCCTGCATTTTCTTTCTAATTATATACAGTATCTGAAAATTAAAAATATGATGTGGGCAGCACATGACTTTCCCTGCAGACTCAAATTCATTTTTTTTATTTCTTTAATAATTCATTAAACTGAGTTTAATTACACGAAATAACACTAAATTTGCATTTTTAATTCAATTTCTGTTTTTATTTGGTAATTAGACATTTTTCTAAAAGTGGCATAACTAAATGCGAAAAATCTGAAATATCTCGAGAATGGTTAGCCCTAGAGTAATAGAGTTGTTCTTATTATTTTCATCATCAAAAATTACGTATAACACAAGTATTTAATTGATATATTTGAACATACGTAGCTTTTTTTTTAGATTTTGCGATTTTTGAGGGCCATTTCGTAAAAAAAGGCAGGTTGTTCTTTTCCGAATAATACCAAAATCTAATCAGCACCAGAGTATCCCCCAAGTAACTTATCTATCAAATTTCGTGAAATTTGGTCAATTAGTATTTTAGTTAGAGTGGATACATGACAGTTTTGCGGGCCATTTCGTAAATAAAGGCAGGTTGTTCTTTTCCGATTAATATCAAAATCTAATAAGCACCAGAGTATCGTACAAGTAACTTATTTACCAAATTTTGTGAAATTTGGTCAATTAGTATTTTAGCTTAGAGTGGCTACATGAAATTTTTGCCGGCCATTTCGCAAAAAAAGGCGCGTTCTGTTTTTACGAATCATACCCAAAACTAATCAGCACCAGGGTCATACCCAAATGACTTACCTACCAAATTTTATGAAATTCGGTCTATAAGTTTTTGAGTTATAGTGGATACATACATTGCACAGACACACAGACAGGCAGACAGACAGACACACAGACACACACACAGACACACACACAGGCGCCACGCTAAAAATAATTTTTTCGTATTTTAGAGGTCTCGAAACGTGTAGATCCGTCGAAAACTTCATTTGCGATTTTCGACATGATTCCAATACTTTCCCTATACATTACCAAGTATTGCAGGGAAAGTAAAAAATAACTTTGTTTAGAATACTGTATAGAAACGTTAAAAAAATCCTTTGGTCACTCGGTTTCTAGTGAAGAAAAACCCTTCTTACTCAGGATAAATGAAACAAAGTACCAACAAGAAGTAGGAACTTTTCCCTTTGAAACGGCTTGATATTTTTTCAACCATTTTATGCTGTGTTCTAATGTTAAGTTTTCCTTTTCGAATTCTTCATGACTGCAGTTTGAGCAAACATTTTCATATACAATATGTTTAAAGTCTATATTAGTGTTATTAGAAAAGAAAAATATGAACTATTTTAGATTGATTAAAAACACAATACAGATCATTCACTGTTATTACTTGGTTCACCTATGTCTATCTGTTTAAAATGCAGGCCAGCGGTTTCAAGTCTTTCTGTGATCAGAAGGATGGAAATTTATAAAAATATGCAATATAGACAGTGGGGAAGGAGAAATAAATACGAGCTAAATAGGTGCTGAATATGATCTTTTAAACTGGTTTTATTCTATTTATTTATTTCATTTTTGAAGCAAATATTGCATGTATGGGCCGTTTGTGTGAGATTTATATAGACTACTCATATGGACTATATGGATCCCATATCTGTCTTTTGTATTGTGCAATGTAACTGATGAGCGCGAGTAACTAAAAATAAAATAATAATTTACAGCTTCAAGTATTTAATTAAGACAAAACCTTTTGTAATGCTCTATTCTGTGATATTCTATATAATTTCGCCTACTTGACCATCATTAATTGACAGAACGCTGTACTGATTAGAGATGGGATACAAGAAGATCCCATGATATAGTTTATGATGGTATAGAAAATGTGTAATAAAACATCGAAAATCACAAGGAATTTTGAAGTTCTCACTGGGAGGATTATTCGAATTAATAAATTTCGTTGCTATATAAAAGAATCATCAGTTCCTTTTCCTTGTTCAACCTACTTTTTAATATTAACCTTTCGACAGCCCTGCGATAGTTTTGCTATGTGTATAGTCGCTCGGCGTATTCAGTACGCCAGTAATTTTTTCCTTATCCATATTTTATGTTTACCGTATGCGTATCTAGTTTTTCTTATTTTCCCTAATTATAGTTCTTTTCTAAAATTTAGGTGCATACTGTTTGCAAAAAATACTGAATTTTAATGTTAGATAATGAATAAACTGAGAGGCTTTGCTTTAAGTAATCATGTTACATTCTCTCTGAAGAGAAATTAGGTAGAATTTCAATGTATGTACGTCAGTATTATGTGAGCCACTAGAATATCAACCCCAAATGGCATACTGAGTGCCGAAGGGGTTAAAATGTGTAAGGCTTTAAAATAATTTTGAAATTATTTTTATTATACCTATTGAATTAAAATTTCAATGTTTTAGATATATTCATATCATTTGTCTGCATTGTTAAATTGTCTAAAATATTCTATGATTTTAATCTCAATTTTAAAATATCATCTGTCTTTGAATTGTTCTTATTTCAATAATGAAGAACTATTTATATCATTTTTGAGTTTGCTTATATTTTGGACGGACTTCACATCAGTTACAACCATATTAATATTGACGTTATCGTTTTCACAGAATTTGAAATTATCTGCAACTGAAAATTAACATGTTATCTTGGGATATTTTGATCACCACTTCCATTTATTTATCAAGCCTGTAAAATGTCCACTGTTATCGTATTACCTATATATCTCTCGTTATCAAAATACATATATATCTGTCGTTCAAATCAAAATTCGTATACTTTTCTCCCGTGACAGAAAAGCGTCAGATTAAATATATTTTCGCAAACAACACTCACGCTTGATTCATATATTGTGTTCTTATGCAAAAGTTTTTCAGGCAGACATCCAAACTAACGAAACACCAACTCTTAACCCATCCAAAACTAGTTCATGACTTTAAGTTTTCTACCACTCAACACTGAACCGTGTCTGTCAGACCACACAATTAATTTCTTCAGTCCGGAAAAACAAACATTATCGCCTCTACCTTCCTCTCTGAGAGGCTGCTTCCAAAAACTGTGGAAGCAAAACATTTTGGAAAAATGGTCGGGCAGGTGTCCAAGCTCATAAATGCGATAGAGATGGGTTGGGATCCGGACTGAGTTTGTTACAGCCAGTTGTCCCGATTTACGGAGGATTGTCACAAGTAAATGGCGCTGTTTTCAAACGCCATCAGGAAATGTTTAATTTCAATATGCGTGTTCTTATTTGAAGACAGCGCCTGTTGACCTTCTTAACATTGATGTTTGCTCTTAAATTAAACAATATATATGTTTTGTACTGTCCCACAGTAAATTTCATGTACATATTTGTCGAATATTTAATTTAATTTCTCCCCAAAATTCCAATTGGCCTGACTGTGAATCAAACTCAGGCCTCTTAAGCGCTCATGTATATTGGTTCGTACTCTAAAAGACTATTTATGGTAATACTTTAAGTCATTATGCTTAATATCTATGACATTTTTAGTTATCTGAAAAGCTTCATCTAGACTCAGCTTAAATTTGCATTTCGCTTGCTCTGTTATTGGGTTTAATAAATATATAAATAAAATACATAATAAAATATTTTCCTTCTACATTTAATTATGTGTCCGAAAAACACAACACATTTGTCTACTAAATCTTTCTCCATGCATTCATGATATTAGACACCTTCAGGATAATCTTGTCAACGGCCCTACCGTGCTGAAAACACCGGTTCTCGTTAGATCACCGAAGTCAAGCAGCATCGGGCGCGGTTAGTACTTGGGTGGGGAACCACCTGGGAACACCGCGTGCTGTTGGCACATTTCGGGCGCGGTAGCCCGGTGGTTTGCTCGCGGATTTGTACGCTGCCACAACTGCCGCCGTGTTCATGCGGAGTACGATCATGTTAAACATGTGGGCCCGTAAGTCCTTCCGAGAGGTTGGTGGTAGGGGAAGGAGGGTACGCTCCCTGTGGATGCCTCTCCCAGTGGGTTCCGGTCTAAATTGGATGACACCTCCCGGACGACCAAACGGTTACCTTACACCTTTCTGGTAGGTCGGACGGTCTGGATCTCAACAACAACAACCTTCAGGATAATTTTCTTAGTTTATTTTCCTAATTTTGCCAGACTTTGTCTTACGAATATAAACTATTATCGGTTCCGGCTACTTATTAGTTTATAAAAGTTTTTCATGAATACGAACGCCCTCAATAGCTATTTCTCTAACCTTGAGATAGGTGCCACAAGTTGAAACAGCAGACGTGATTAATATCTGTGAAGAAAGTACTTGAGACTTCAACGCTTCATTTTTTTACAGTCATTAAGACAACTTTGGAACAACCAAATATAAACTTTGCCGGTTATAGAGCATCAAGATCAAGGTGAAATTGAAGGGTTTAATTTGCGCGTGATGTATTTTGTCTAGAAAACTTTTCTTGGTCTGTAAATATTTAGAGAGAAAATTGGGGATAAATAAATAATGATACATTCTAAATTTTCACAAAATTCATTGTTATTTGTAACTTGTTTCCACTTTAAATTATTATACATTTATGCTTCATATGTTGTATGTGTATTGTATGTGTATTCCGCAAGAGTGAAAACCAATTATTTGAATCCCTTCTAAAATATGAGTAATTCCTGACATTCGAGAAATATGCCGTTTAAAATCAATGGATCACTAAAATTTCGAAGAGTGGTTTTCAATTTTTTCGAGGACCTTCCGATTTATGGGAGCAATTTTTAATTCGCGAGTATTAGAATGAACTGGATGATGCTGTTCTGAATAAAAGCAGAGCAATTAGGAGGTCGTACAGATTTGAATTTGTATATCGATTGGAAATATGAAAAAGGGTAATGTTGGGTGTACTACAACAATAAAAGAAAATGTTATCGGCAAAGATCAATACATATAGCGCAGATTGACTAGATGGTGTACAGTGATTTGAATCCATGATTTAATTAAAGTGGTAAATATAAAAATTGTTCTATGCTATTTAGGGTAATTTTTCGGTATTTAGTTTCATTTTACTTAGTTATTCAGTTTATTTTAGTCTCATTTTAGTTTCATTTAAATTTTATTGTAAACAATAATTTTACAAGGGGACTTTCATATGGGAGAAAGTAGTGTATAAACTTCTTTTTCTGTGGAATTGTTAAGCATTTTTATGCTATTTAGAAAAGTCCTTCCGTAAAAGCAGACGAATTTTTAAAGAAAATCGGAAGTGACATTCGAGAACCGAAAGTGAAAATCCTTATTGAATCTTTAATTATTAATCCTAACCCTCCCTCGTATTCCTGGGATCAACCTTGGCCTATATGCCGACGATATGGCCCTGATTGCACAACACAAGCAAATACAAGTCGTGCACAGTATCCTACAAAGTTCCACTCGACAAAGCATTTACCTAGATATCCTGACCCAATGGCTTAACAAGTGAATGATTGATGTCAGCGTTAGCAAATGTGCTGCCGTCACCTTCCACCCCACTATGTACACCACAAACATTAATCTAACTTTAAATAACGAGCCAATTCCTTAGTAATCTAGCTATGGACTTTTGGAGTGTTACTTCGTTTCAAATCGTACGTGGAATTTTCGCATTTCTGAAATCTGTCGAAGGGGAAGTCTGCACTCTCCCATGTGTAAATCCCCCTCCCTTGGCTGGAAACTGGAAACAGCCTCCTGTCTACGAAAAATAAGTTATTGCTGTACAAGGCCGGTATTCGTCTAATTCTAACGTACAGTTCCCAAATTTGGGGCAGCTGAGACTCACCTTAGGACTCTTCAAGTTTTACAAAATAACGCAATCTGTTCGTTTATTAATTTTCCAAGTTGCAGCAGGCTAGAAGGCTTGTACAAAGAACTCAGCATTCGTCTATTTTTAGAACATTTTCAAAGACTCTCTCTAAACATTTTCAGTGGACTCAGTACAGTAAATACTCCCACGTTTGACAGTAGTCCGTGGTACCATCTTAGGAATCCAAGGCGCTACCTGGGTGGACACTGAGAGATATTTTTCTCCGTACTCAAAGTGGAGGCGCCTAATACAGTTTTATAACTGCTCTAAATTTACATATAATGACTTATATCCATTTTCCTCCTTGGTGTTTGGGAATTTGCGATTCTGCGGGTAACTTTACCACACCCCTTTCCGTTTCTGGTAGGTCGGACGGTCTGGGTCTCAACAACAACAACACCCCTTTCCGTCTTAGCCATCAATTTTACTCAAGCTCAAGGCCCTGTGCACCAGTACCCATCTTTAAACCTAATAGGTGCCTATTTGGTTACTAGTCTTTTCCTTTCGGAAGAATTGGAGATGGTTACGACTTTGGTCGTTATCTACCCCCCTCCCCTTCCAAGCACATTCCAGACGTAAACGCTTTTCATTTATGAAACTCCTTTTCAACACTTTACAACATAGTTGAAAAGTGTTTATGTTTTTGGTCATAATTAACACTTTACAACATAGTTGAAAAGTGTTTATGACTTTGGCCATTCTTTTTGTTTGTCTGTCCGTTGGTACGATAACTGCCGTAAAAATGATTTTATCAAAATGAAATTTTAGTATATGGTCTGAGACGGTCTGTGAGATATATGGGAATGTAAAAAAATAATATCATCCAATTAGCTTTGGATTGAACCCGGGTTGAAGGAGTAAAATACAGTGAACCCTATGAGACCTAATTTTTCAAACATTTTTTAAGCGAAGTTAAAATTCACAAATTGCTTCGAAAATGTTAGGAAATATTCAAATTATCCCATAAAATATATAAAAATATAATTTCAGCAATATATGTTCGGTAGTTTTTTAAATAAAAATTAAAATAATAAGTACACCCATATAATATGAGGAGATCACGTGACCCACTTCAAAATAAAATATGACATCCATCTTTTTTGCCAGAGTAAAAATCGTGATTTTCAAAATTCTTTTAAATTTATATTTAGTGTTGCATCCTTCCTAAAAACGCTTTTTTTGCGTATTTTCTGTGCATCTATATTCTGAGCCAACGCAATTACAATATTTTCCAGTTTAAATGATCATCAAACTTTGATTATGTCTACAGCGAAGCCTAATTTTAATGGATGCAGAATGTAAACAAGTGATTATAAGGTGAATTGTATAAGAACTGCTGAATTTATTTCAATCAAAATTATTTAACTTTGGAGTCTGGAATAAAAGTGTATGAATGGAATATTCACAGCTTTTACGCAGAGAGCCAGGCGATTTATATTTCGATGACGTCATTTGAATAAAGTTCATTTTTTTCGATAAAGTTTTAAGTTTACAAGTAAAATAAATTATTATAGTTCTGCGACAATTAAAAAGATATCACCACTGTATGTATAGCAATTTAGAGATGCGATACATTCAGCGTATTGCATTTCAGTTGGAAAGTGTTTCATAATCAATGTTTTATGCATGATTGACCTTTCTTGTTCTCCTATCTTTTCTTTTCGAAGTTTAAAGGGAGATTTTATCCTATTCCGATACTTCACTAAACCCCTGTTCTTGCTTCTATCAAAATTTTATGTTGAATCCATATCACTCACCATTTAAGTTCCATCTATGATCACTTTTGAGAAATATATGTTTCAAGAAATTTTTTTGAACCAGAAGTGGAAATCCTTAGTGAACTCCATCTCCTCTAAAATAGAGTGCTGAATCCATAACAGTCATCATCTAAGCTCTATCCATAGATTACTGTGAGAAATAAATGTTGCAAGAAAAATGTTTAGCAAAACATGATGGAATGATTTCTTATCACCAAACCCTTAGTTGTGAAATTTCGGAATTTTTCAAAAAGTTGAATTTGGTTATATAGTTGCAGTGGAGAAGCACCTCATGATTTTTAAATTTGCAATTTGGGATTATTATATATTTTTAGGTTTCTTTCTGATAATGATGTCTTGGACATCGATTAAGATTTCAATTCTGAGTAAACATTTGCTTGTTGTTTTATGCCAAGTCGTGAATATCAAACGGAGATATAGAGTGTAAAAATGAGTTATAATAAGAATTGTAAGGTGTATGACTGTTGTATTTGGCGCTTATTGTTGTTAAAGTCATTGACATCAAATTACTGCCAATGGGACAAAATTATATTGAAACAGTTGAAAATTATTTTGCGAATTTTGTAGTCTATTATTATATTAAGTATTATCTCCTATTTTGGCTACAAAATTGGAACCAAAATATACCAAAATTAATAGCGAATTATAATTTCAGTGAGAAATTCTGCCTTCTCAAAATAGGAACACTGAATAGAAAAGTTTTGATATAAAAGTTCTGAATGTAAAAGTTCTGAATATAAAAGTTTTTTGGTATAGTTTGGTTCCAAAATTGGAACCAAAATATACCAAAATTAATTACGAATTATAATTTCGGTGAGAAATCTTGGCTCTTCAAAATAGGAACACTGAATATAAAAGTTTTGATCATGATGTTTGACATGTTTATTAGAGGAAAATGTTGAATAGCATTGCAGACTAGGAATATAGCAGACGCACTCCTGTTGAGATACTTCAGAACATTCATTATTCAACATAAGTGTGTAGCACCATATTGAAAATGATAAATGGATGGAGTTCTTCCGGTTACTGGATAGTGTAGAGCTGATACTTAACATGATAAATGTCTTCAGTGATGCTATTATAGGTAAAAAAGTTTGCTATGAATCCATGTAGAAGTCACAGTAAAGTGACAATGTTTGACTAATGTTCTAAAACTTAGGAGATTATAGCTATCTATCTTTCTTTATATATAGATGAGTTCCTAAGAAAGCCTTTAAGCACTCAAATAACTTTGTAAGTAAAGGCATATGAGTGTATACATTAGGTCTATCTATAGTTAAGTGACCATGCCCGATCAAATAAACGTAATTGCACTGCTCTTAACGGAGAATTATAAAAGTTAGGATGATGAACTTAGCAACTAAACGAGATAGACGAAAATGTCAATTACAAAATTGTAAAGCTTTGATCAGTAGAAAACGACAATAAAACTACCACAGAAGGCATGTATTTGACACAATATTGTTACAGGCGAATTTCTATCCTTTTCAGGAATGGTACACAAAGCTTACATGAATAGAAATGTAGTGTAGAGCCATTTTAAAATGCTCTCCATCAAAGAAAATGCACATTTGAATTCCAGAAACAATTATTGCGTGTACTTCGACAGTCATTATATGTGTCGTGGTAGAGGCCCTGACAAGATAACTTTGTGACAGATAATTATTGCCTTTCTCATACGCGTTTCGTCCGTTACTGGTTTCGATCTTTACTAATTAGATAATGCTGAACATCTTTGTAATTTAATTTCTTCGCCTATCTTGATTTGGTGCCGTATTCGCTATTCATAACTTTTTAAAACTCCGCTATGGGCGCTACAATAACTTTTATTCAATTGGAGATGGTGACTTTAATATAGATAGACATAAAGTGTACACTTGTGGACCTTTTCTTGCAAAGTTATTGAGATACTTAAAGAATTTCTTATAAGACTTGATTATAAAACAAGAAAGATCAATCTTTCATAAAGCATTGATTATGAAACATTTTCAAACTGAAATGTAATTTTATTTAAACATCTCTAAAATGTTCTGATATGTTTTAAATTATCACAGTATTACAATAATTTATTATATTTGAAAACTTACAACTTCATCGAAAACAATGAACTTTATTCAAATGACGCCATCGAAATATAAATCGTCTGGACCTCTATGTAAAAGCAATGACTATTTCATTCATATCACTTTTACTTCAGACTCCAGAGCTAACTAATTATGTGTTAAAAATTTCAGCTATTCTTATACAACTCATCTTACAATCATTTGTTTATATTCTGCATCCATTAAAATTAGGCTTCGTTGTAGAAATAGTCAAAGTTTGATAATCATTTAAACGCAAAAATATTGTAATTGCGTTGGAACAGAATATAGATGCACAGAAAATACGCAACACTATACATGTTAAAGAACGTTAAAAATCACGATTTTTACACTGGGACAAATAGATGCACGCCATATTTTATTTTGATGTGAGTCACTTGATCACTTCAGATAATATGTGTGTAATTTTTATTTTTATTTTTATTTTAAAAACTACCGAACACATTTTGCTGAATTTTTTTTTATATATTCTATGGGATAATTTGTATATTTCTTAAAATTTTCGAAGCAATTTGTGAATTTTAACTTCGCTTAAAAGTTCTTTGAAAATGGTTGATATTTTGGTTGAAAAGGGTTGAAATGTTGAAAATATAGGTCCCATAGGGTTCAATTTATTTCACTTTTTTAACCTGGGTTCAATCCAAAACCAATTGAGTGATATTACTCATTTACATTCCTGTATGTCCCACAGACCATCTCAATAACATACTAAAATTTCATTTTGATAAAGTAATTTTTACGACAATTATCGTACGAAGGAACAGACAGACAGAATGAACAAATTCATAAACACCTTTCAACTATGTTCGAAAGTGTTAAAAAGAGACTCTACCAGGATTTCAGTTATGGTCTTTTGCGAGATTTAGCTTTTCAGTGATAATTATCAGATAAAGTTAAAAATTAGTTCGGTGAATACAGTTGGAAGTTTACCAAAAATGTTTAACACGCCATCATTTTTAATTTGAGATTTTAGACAGACAGACAGAATGAATGAACAATGTCATAAACACTTTCAACTCTGTTGGAAAGTGTTAAAAAAAATTGGAAGTCTGTTGTTCATACCAATCAACAGTTTGTGACCAATTTAATCAAACTTGTATATTTATTTTTAACTGGTAAATATATTCACGTTTCAAGATTGAGATATCTCAAGAAAAAAAACATAATTGAGACTTTTACAGAAAGAATATTTAACAGACGATTTTCAGCAACTTTATTTCATAAAATTATATCAGCAATGGAATTAAATTGGTTTTATTCTGTTAAAATTACTTTTGAAAAATCTAGTGATAACGCAGACTCTCTTAATTTAATTTATTCCAAACTAAATAATAACGATGTTTATAGAAAAATTAATTTGCTAAATAAATGGATATGTTAAGCAATACATCTTATCGGCTGCTGTTATAGGATAAAAATCTGATGTAGGCAGCACATGACTTTCCTTATATAATGCAATGAATTTACTACTTTTACAGTAAAAAAAAATAGATTATTTTTAAAGTAGTTATTTATATTCTTTCCAAGATATTGAATTTTCGTCAATGAGTAGTCATTTTCCATGTCGTCATCATCAATGAGTCGTCATTGATTTAGCGTTACTTTTAACCATTTGGCGAGTTTTTCGTTAATTTAGCAACATTTAAAAAGTCGCCAAGTTGGCGGTATTCCACCAAATTCATCGTCAAAATCTCGCCAAGCGTTATGGACGAAGAAACAAGTTATCCTTACAGCAGATAAATGACTATTGGCGTTCAAATACAAAACTATTACTCAAAGTACCTTTTTTCATGAATAGAACGAGCTAGATCCACGAGAATAATGTCACCAAATTTATCGCATGGTATTACATATGAGAGGTGAACATGTTTCACAATATTTTTTTTTCTATTTTATATGACTTTTTGATAATTTTTTTTAAAAATGTGCAATATCTTGAGAACGGTTCATCTTAGCGTTTTAAAATTTATGTCAGTCGTTTTCTAATGAAAAATTACATAAGAAAAGTCTATTTGCGTAACTTTATTAGTGGTTTTGATTTTTTGACGATTTTTTTAAAAATTTCACTCGAAAATTTAGGAGGGTTCTAAACATTCGATTGCGTATAAAAACAATAGGCTTCCAGTGTTTACGGATTGTGACTTTTGTACCAAATTTCGTTCGAATCGGTCCATTCGTTCGTCAGTTATCGTTTCCAGAGGATCACTGACACACACACACACACACACACAGACATCACTTCAAAAATGATTGATTTGTGATCAGGGATGCTGAAACATGTCCCGTCGAAAACTCGAATTCGAATTTTCGACCCCATCGCAATATTTTCCTTATATATTATGTATATAAGGAAAGTAAAAAAATTATGGGAATTATTTATGTCTAATTTTTTAAATTATCCATAAAACTCTGACAAAGCGTAAAATTTTACACAAAGATTCTCTTTTAAATGTTCTATATATTTCATATCGTGTATAATGATATATGCATTCTTAATTCATATACCATTATTAAAGAAAACTTATTCGTTCTATATCATACACTCTTGAATGAAACATTTTAAAAAGAAAATAGCAAAGCCAGAAATTCTATACCAATGAATGGTAAATAGTTAGTAAATAGTCATGTAAAATATTCAATTCATTTATGTAAAGCGCATTTTATAAAACCAATTTAATATATATATCTGAGCAAAATGTTGTATCTTAATATATATCTGGAATATTTCTGTAGTGTTTACCCCAAGCATGTTTGAGTGAGACGCTAATATTACTCTTTGATATTATGTATGCATTTCCAGTTTTTAGGTTTAGATATTTCTCATATGTGTCACTTTAAATGTGCTAAAAGTAAAATGATATAATAACCATGCACCCAGCTGTACTGAAGGAAATAGATATCAAGCTGCCCTGTAGAAGCAGTGGTTTTGTTGTTACTTAAATAACTAAACAAGTAAACTTTCTTTGTTTGACACTCTCAGCTCTCGGATTGAACTGAGTTGCACTATTTTGAAACACTTTTGTTCTATTTATGTACAAATGGGGAGCTGCACTTTAACATCATATATGCATCATCATATATGCATCATATATGCACATCATATATGCATCTGCCATGTAAGAAGCAGAGACGTTTCTTGTTACATAACGAATTTAACAAGAAAATTTTCTTTAATTGGCATTGTCTGCTCTCGGATTAGATTGATTCGTATTATTTGACTGTTTATTTACAGAATTATTTTAACTGGTATCTGGAGTTTAAACTATTTCACTCAATAATACGAGCATGTTCATCTACACACTACACAGTCCTGATTGTAAAATATAAACACCCAGTTGCCCCGTAGGGATCATAAATACAGCTACTCGGTAGAAAACAGGAAGTTTTCTTGCCGCATAAAGAATTTAACAAGAAAAGTTTCTTTTACGGATATTTTCTTCTTTAAGATTTTACTAAATTGCATTATTTTTACGATTTTTTTGTTCTTTTTGTGTCGCTAACTACTTTTACAGGGAACTGTAGTTTAAACTAGTTTCCTCACTAATATGAGCAAGTGTGTCTGCCCACAATATGCATCCAGCTGTCCTGTCGGAATCAGAAATCTGGTTGTCGGGTAGGAAAGTTTTCTTATTACGTAAATAATGTAACAAGAAAACTGTAACAAGAAAGTAACTATCTTTAATTATCTTTTGTAGCTTCCGTATTTGTTGGATAGGATAATTTTATTGTTTTTCTGTTCATTTTAAAAGCACCAGGACTATTTTAAATGGGGCCTAAAATTAAATGCTGTTTTCTAACTATTAAGGGGAATGTATGCATAGACAGAACTCTCCACCCGTATCTGGACAATCAGACTTGCGCCTGTGGATCTGAAGGCCAGAGCGTGAACCGTTTGGCCATGGATGAGCCGCTCAGCTCGAAGTCAGTTCCGTATGAAACGAATGCCTGTCTTTGCGATTTTTGGAAATTTCTTGTTAAGCATGTTTTTAACTCGGAAATCATTTTGTTTCCTAAAAAATAGTGAGTAACACTGTTACTCGTTATAGTTGTAACTATAGTGAGTAACTTTATTACTCGTTTTGTTTTTAATTATTTTATTTACATATTTCGTATATATGACGCTTATGGTGCAGTGATGCAAAGGACTTATTTATATTTTGACTTTTCCTTTTTATTTATTTATTATTATTGCACTAATGATTAAATAGAAGGAAGTTTATTTCGTCCGACTGCTGACGATGTTATCGACAAAGAATCGTTTGAAAAACGCTCGCAGTTACTCCACCGGGTATGAGAGTTGTTGGCGAAAGCAATAATAATCGTATTCTGGCGTATAGTACAGGTGTTGATGAATGTGGTGGCACTTTCGTTATATAATTTCATTTCACCTTAGTCTCATTTATTATGATTTACTTCGTATCCCCCTTTATGGAAGAACTATCGTTCTGACAAATTGTGACGATGATGGTATAATTAAGATTTATACAGATGGATCTAAGATTGATAATGAAGTTGGTACGGCGATGTGTATCTTTGAGAATGATATTTTAACTCACGACAATAATTATAAATTAGATTTCAATAATTCTGTATTCCAGTCGGAGTTAACTGTTGGAATACTGAGCCATAAAGCGATGAAGTGGGTAGAAGATAATAAAACTAATATCAATGTTTACTCTGACAGTTTGACTGTAAATATGTCTCTAAATTCTTTAAGTAACAAATCAAATATTTTGCGTGAAGAATATTGCCTGGCAACATCAATCCCTACAATATAAAAATAACTGATTAGATTTCTGTACATTTATTTATCAGTAAAGAAATCTCAAAGAAACTTCTTACAGTGAATCTGTCTCCACGAATCTGAAGTCTAGAGAGTGAACCGTTTGACTCAGGGCTATAGCCAGAGATGAAGTTGAAGAGGGGCTGGAGGGAAATTCAAGAGGGGCTCAACAGTCTTGAAGCAGGGGCTCACCAAAACACAATTAATCATTAGCATTTATAAACCATAATAGTTACTATTATATATTTCAATCCATATAAATGATAAACAAATAATTGTATATTTATATTTGCAAGCTAAGAGCTGATTATCCATACAGCTACTATACATCAATATTAATATACAATAATTACAATTTATTTTAATGTAAGAATTAACTAGTAGTAAAGCTGTTAATAATTCGTAGAAAAATTTTGAAAGTTAATGTTTAGTATTAACTTTTAACTACTTATAAGTAGATTTTGACGCTATAATGTATAACAGTGAACCCCGCAATTATACAAAATTATTTTAAAATTTTAATTTGTCATAATTTTAATTGTCATAAATTTTAATTGTCATAAATTTTAATTGTCATAAATTTTAATTGTCATAGTTTTTAAATATTTTTAAATTAAATATGTAAGTATATTGATCATTAATATAATCACAAATTCATCTAAATTAAAAAATCTTTAAAAAAGTAATTTATAAAAAAATCTATAAGAAATTTATTCAACATTTGAATGACATTTTATATGAAATTTCATATTACTGCTAAACATTTAATATTTTTATCAAGGAAGTGGGGCTGAGTATACCACATAGGGGGCGGCTTAGCTCCCTCTGATCCCTGCTGGCTATGGTCCTGGTTTGATTACATTGGACCTTGCAACTCACAAAACGTCCTTTGGTATAAATTGAATGTCTGTATTTTCGATTCGAAAAATTCTTTTGTTAAGAGTTTTTTTATTAAAGTGAAAACTATGTGTTTCCTAAAAGGAAACAGTTGACATTTTCGAATTTTTCTATTTCTGCAAAGAAGTGGAAAGAAAAATTTTTAGTGTGCATATTTAAGTCTCATTTATTGCTGAATATATACTGTAAAAATAGTCAAGAAGGTTATATATTAAAGCACTGTAAAAATTACAGGATTAAATTTAATATTTTTCTATTTCAGTTACAGATATTGATTTAGCATTTGAACCACGCAATGTTGAGGTGAAAATAGGCAAAGATGTCAAAGAAGAGTACACGCTTCACGACGAATTGGGAAGGTAAAGACTTCAACTTTATAACTGTTATATACAAACTGAGTTGAGCTCAGTTCATGCTTCATGTTATTTGGATTGAGATGAGTAAAAAGAAATTTTTAGACCATTATTTGAATCTTTCGTAATATGAACTTAATATGAACTTCTATAATAATGAACTTAATATTGTATTTTATTATTCGAATTTGAAATTAATTAAAATATATTTTTAAAATCCAGTATTGATTAAAATGTATTATTAAATTTAAATTTCGCAGCTAAAATTTATGGAAATGGAATTCATTATTAAATTTATTAATTTGAATTTAGTATTAACATTTGGAGTTTCCATTAATAATATTTTAGAGGACATCTAAAATTTAGTAGACTCTACACCATCCATTACTTATTCTTTTGTTTTTATGATAGTATCTTTTTAATTTCATTTACATTCCTATCAAAAACATGTTATGATATTTTACAGTTACAAATGTGGGTTAAGGGTGTGTGTGTGTGGGGGGGGGGGGAGGGTATTAAATTACAGTCTCTCCTAAAATAATATTTACCCTACATAATCATACCCTGGTTTAATTGTAATCAAATGTTTTTTGTTCTTCCTAAGTTAATTAAAATGTATACATTATAGGGGAAAATTCGGTACTGCCTACAATAGACTCCACACAATCCATTACTTATTCTTTTATCCATTATTATCCATTACTTATTCTTTGTTTTTATGACATTATCTTTTTATTTTCATTTATGTTCCTGTCAAAAACACGTAATAATATTTTACAGTTACAAATGATGGGGGATGGGTATTAAATTACAGTCTTTCCTAAAATGATATTTTCCCTGCATAATCATACCATGCTTTAATTATAAACTACGTTCTGTTCTAAGTTGATTAAAAATGTATACATTTTAGGGGGAAATTCGGCACTGTCTACAATTGACTCTACACAATCCATTATTTATTTTTTTTTATCCATAATTATCTATTACTTATTCTTTATTTTTATGACATTATACTTTTATTTTTATTTATGTTCCTGTCAAAAATGCGTTATGATATTTTACAGCTACAAATGAGGGTAATGGCGTGTGTGTGTGTGTGTGTGTGTGGGGGGGGGTTATTAAATTACAGTCTTTCCTAAAATAATATTTTCCCTGCATAATCATACCATGCTTTAATCATAAACTATGTTCTGTTTTAAGTTGATTCAAAATGTATACATTTTAGAGGAAAATTCGGCACTGGCTACAATAGACTCTACATAATCGATTATTTATTCTTTTATCCATTATTATCCATTACTTATTTTTTGTTTTTTGACATTATCTTTTTATTTTTATTTATGTTCCTGTCAAAAACACGTTATGATATTTTACAGCTAAAAATGAGGGTAATGTGGTATGGGGGGGGTATTAAATTACTGTCTTTCCTAAATAATATTTGCCCTGCATAATCATATCTTGCTTTAATTATAAACTATGTTCTGTTCTAAGTTGATTAAAAATGTATACATTTTAGGGGAAAATTTGGCACTGTCTACAAATGTACAGAAAAAAGCACCGGCCGGAAACTGGCTGCAAAATTCATCATCACCCCTAAGGCAGAGGATCGGAAGGACGTTGAAAGGGAGATGGAGATAATGCGCATGCTACAGCAGCCCAGGTTGCTTCAACTATACGACGCTTTTGATGATGGTCGAAGGGAAATGTGCCTTATTTTGGAACTGTAAGCAATTTCGGATTCTTTTGGTATTGTGAAACTTGTTGTACTAGGTTTAATTATCTTCGCGAAATTCGCATTTTAGAAAGTTTAGGTCTCATTTCAAACGTGGTCAAATGTAATAGAAAATATCTAAAAGAACAAAACAAATTTGAAGTAATTCGAATGAAGCAATGATTTCATACATTACATGAGATTAATCCTTTCTGGTCAAATTTATTTTCGCCAAGCTGCCTGCCCAGGATGTATTTAATTTTGGGGAAAACAGATAAAAACATATCAACAAAAATAATGATTAATTAATTTTTATTGTTTTTATACGTATTATCATATTCCAAGTCATCCATTTCACTGTAACTTATCCGGCTAGCACTTTCAGAATCCGCCAAAAAATCGTTAATTTTATTTTGTCGCCGCCATTTGCCTTGTTGTAGATGTCATTTTAAAGGCCTTGTTGTAGATGTCATTTTAATTAAGTAATTTGAGTGAAAAATGTTACGTCATGGCTCAACCGATATCTAACATGAAATAATAATTTGCAATGTCGGGGCACTCCCGACACAGGGCAACAAAGGGATAAATTATATTTAATAAATATAATAACGAAATAAATACAGATACGTATGTAAAGAAATTCATGCACAGTCTATATCATGTTTATTAATTGTCAATCAGGAAAGTTAAAACTCGTGCAAAGAGGTAATGGTGGGTTACTGCGTTCACGATAAAAAAGTACGAACTATACGATTCAAGATCACTATTAATTAAGATTAATAATTTAATCCGCAAAATAGAATTATATTTGTAAAAGAAATAAACTCCAAGTAAATGTTATCCTTTTTGTTCACCACATCTAGTAATCAAATATTGTAATATTTCTTAAAGAAACTACAGCAAAATTGGCATTTGTTAAATTTAAAACATATTTTGAAAAACAACTATCGTTCTTAGTCATCTTTATCATTAGGCTTATAACGCCGAATTTTAGCTTTTGAAATTCGGAGCAGCAAAAATGTCAACATTCACAAAAGTTTGCAGGGACCTCTACAGTTTTGAAGACCTCATATTGGCATCTTAATTCATAATGAAATAAATTTCAAAAGAATTATACTGTTGCCAACATTGACTCTCATAACATAAAATAAAATGAAATCATTACGTTTTTGTAGATTATGAGCGTAAACAGTCTTAAGAAGTTCTACATATCCACAAAGAATTTATCATAAAGAAAGTGGCAACAAGATGATTATCATAAGTTCACTTAGTAACTAAATATTTAAAGGTGCTTAAATCCATGTCCTGTCCTGAACTGTAAAAAATCTCTTGATATTTCTTTACTGGAACTAAAAGTTTAGGAAAAGTAAGTTTTATCCTTTTAATTAATTTCCTTGATATTTCTTTACTGGAAAATAAAATTTAGAAGTCAGTTTTCTTTTATTAATTATTTTTTTCTTTTGGTTGATTCCTTTGATATTTATTTATTGGAAAGGGAAATTTAAGAAAAGTCCTTTTTCTACTTTCAATTAATTTAAGATATTTTTATTAGAAAGTAAAATTTAGAAGAGGTCAGTTTTCTTTTATCAATCATTTCCTTTTTTTTAATTGCTTTGTTTTTATATTTCTTTACTGGAAATGAAAATTTAAGAAAAGTCCGCTGTTAATGTCCATCATGTTTCTTCACTGGAGAATAAAATTTACGAAAAACTAATTTTATTTTTTTAATTATTTTCTTCTTTTAATTAATTTGTTTTATATTTTTTCACTGAAAAAGTAAATTTTCGAAAAGTGCATTTTCTTCTTTTAATTAATTTCCATGTTATTTTAACTAGAAAGCAAAATTTAGTGAAAGTTAGTTTTCTTTTATTAAATATTATTTTATTTTAATTAATTTATTTGAAATTTCTTTACTGAAAAGGAAAATGTGTGTACATTCCGCTTTCTTCCTTTAAATAATTTCCATGATTTTTATTTTCTGAAAGAACAGAAAAGTCAGTTTTCTTTAATTAATTCATTTATTTTTTTTAAATGATTTCTTGTAATTTCTCTATCAGAGATTAAAATTGATAGAAAACAAGTTTTTTTTCTGTCCCTAAATTATCCTAAACTAAACTGATCAAAGTTATTTTTCAGAATAGAAGGGGGAGAGCTTTTTGAACGAGTCATTAGTGATGATTTTGTGCTCACAGAAAAAGCTTGTTCCATATTCGTTCGACAGATCTGTGAAGGAGTGGAATACATGCACACAAAGAATATTTTGCATCTTGATATGAAGGTAAAGGATTCTGTAAAGCTCTTTTAGTGAATAAAATATGGGCAACTTCTAGTCCCATTATAAGTCATACTCTTCTTTAAAAAAATAATTATAACTATTTAATCTAATTATCTTAAAATAAAAAAGTATAAGAAGCTCTGTTCTTGTTATACAACATTATTTGTGCAAATAAATCTGAAGAAAAAAAATTTTGGTAAAATAATTTGCAATAATATGAAGTTAGTCAATATAAAATAAATTGATAAATTTTAGATCGTATCAAAAGTATTTCCATATAAAAATATAAATATGTTTTTTCTTATTAAACTATATAACTGTAAACTACATTCTGTATTAACTGTAAACTACATTCAGAATTACCTAAAACGTGTTTTATTTCAATAACTATTTTAATTTGAAGTTGATGCCTGACACCAAATATTTTCATAAATGTTAATGTCGTTATTTCGTATCAATACATTGATATATGATATGATTTTGTATAACGAATCTCAATTCGTTCTTCAAAAATCTTTTCCACAGATGTTAGCAGAAATAAATAATTAGAAAACGCTTGATTTTCGTACCCCGATGTCCAAAAGGTGTAAATCCGTAAAAATCTGAGTATATAATATTTTAATCCATCGCATACTCTATATTTTATATTCCTTCACATACTTTGTAAAGTAAGTATAAATATCTCGTTGAAATAAATAACTAGAGCACAGCGTAAAATAAATGTAGAATACAAACGATCGTTTCGAAAATACTTAGAATTTCCTTCTTTAGTGCGAACAAACCTGGAGTTTAGCACCAAGTCAGAGCTAAACTATGCCGCTTTAGCAAAATGGCTAAACCAACGATCTTAATATCGCCATCTAGTGTGATGAAAGAAAAGACATTTCAGAAAAATCCAATAAAATGCGAATCGTGGTCATGCTGTAACTTAAAGGCCAAACAAGGTAATCAAAATTTTTTTGGGAATTATCGCTGCTTTCTACATTTATTTTCATATTATTACTTTCCTTATATACATAATGTATAAGGAAAGTATTGTGACAGGGTCGAGAATTCGAGTTGTGTGTGTGTGTGTGAAATTTGGTACAAAGAGCACAATCCGTGAATACTGGAAGCCTATTGTTTTTAAACACAATTGAATGTTCAGAACCCCTCTAAATTTTCGAGTGAAATTTTGAAAAAATCATCAAAAAACCAAAACCTTTAATAAACTTACGCAAGCAGACATTTCTTATGTAATTTTTCCTTAGAAAACGATTGACATAAAGTTCAGAACGCTAGCATGAACCGTTCTCGAGATATTGCATATTTTTCAAATAAATTTATCAAAATATCCCATAATTTAAAAAAAAAAAGAAATATTAACTGTTGAGAAACATGTTCACTTTTCAAATGTAATATCATGCGATAAATTTGGTGACATCATTCTCGTGGATCTAGCTCTTTCCATTCATGAGAAAAGGTACTTTGAATAATACTTTTGTATTTGAACGCCAATAGTCATTTAGCTGCTATAAGAATAACTTATTTCTCCGTCCATAACGCTTGGCAACATTTTGGCTACGAATTTGGCGGAATGTTGCCAACTTGGCGACTTTTTGAAATGTTGCCAAATTAACGAAAATATCGCCAAATAGATAAAAATGAAGCTAAATCAATGAAAATGACGACTAAATGAAGAAAATTCAATGTGTTGGAAAGAATATAAGTATCTACTATAAGAAAAACCTATTTTTTTTACTGTAAAAGTAGTAAATTCATTGCATTATATAAGGAAAGTCATGTGTTGCCCACATCAGATTTTTTTATGTTGTGCTCTATCTGTTTATTACTTGTGCGCAACGTTATGTTCTGCCCTGATGTCATTGAATTGCTTGTCGTTCAATGAAGTATACTTTTTAATCCATGACTAAAATATTTTTTTCAGCCAGAAAATATTCTCTGTGTTACCCGAACGGGAAACCAGATCAAGATAATAGATTTTGGTCTGGCTCGAAAGTACGAGCCGGAGAAGAAGCTGCAAGTTCTTTTCGGTACACCAGAGTTCGTTGCTCCAGAAGTGGTTAACTTTGATAAAGTGTCCTATACAACAGATATGTGGAGCGTCGGAGTTATATGTTACGTTCTGTAAGTTATTTTAATAACTTTTATCTAAAATTTTATAGTATTTAAACTCATGTGAATGAAAATGTTAATTAGTAAAACAGCATAAAACAATTATGAAAAGTTTTTCGTCTATGGTCGGGTTCGTCTATGGTCGGGCTGAATTAGCGTTGCCAGAATTTTAAACACTAACACAGAATTCTAAGCCTAATAGATACAAATCTAAACAATTTATACTTCTTTTATCGAAAATAGTGTACCGTTTATGAATATATAAAAATAATTTTAATACATTATTATTTTGAACTATTTTTTTTTCGATAAACTTAAAAAAGTATAGTGAATTTTCACTTCACTTTGCTTAATTTTACTCGAAATATCTTCTAACCTATAAAAACATAACTAATACTAAGCGACAAAAATGCTCAGTAGAAAATCCAGTTTATAGATCAATAATTTGTTTTCACAAAGCCCTCATAGTTTTCAAGCAATTGCGAAATTGAAAACGACTGAAATGTTTTTGTTTTTAAAGTTTGTAATGATTTTACCACGAAAACTGAAAGTGGAAGCTATAAACTGTAAGCAATTAATTAGTGGTCCTTTAAAATCTCTATAAGGATATGTAATTAACTTTCGGATTACGTTTACAGTTTTTGAAATAGAATGGTTTTAACTTTGAAATGTTAGTATTTTGCGCTATTATGAAAAAGTGGTTGAATTTCGATATTTTAGCTAATCGTGAGCAGTAAGAGAGTAATTTGTAGCCCTTTGAAATTCTGCATTGATATACAATTAGATAGTTATTGGAGTTTCATTTTATGAGGCAAGCAAAGCCATTTCGGTTCCAACTGACTGTTGCCACCACCGGTTTTTTAATTGGTTTCCATGGGGGAAAAAAGTCTTCTTCGGTAAAAATGTAACAGAGGAGTCACACTTAAGCAAAAGCAACAAACTTTCTCACGTGATTTAGACAATCTCAGGTCAGGTGATTAACACTCTGTGGGATTTTAAACTTTATCAAGTCAATGATTCGAAGCACACCGAAGACGTCTAAAAATGCGAATAGCAGCAAACTGTGGATTACAATCCTGGTGTTATGAGAACGCCTACACAGAGTCTTGATATAAAACTAATTAAACATGTATGGAACAATATATAACATGGGAAAAATCAACATGAAATTTCCATGTAAAATGATCCTGAACTAAGCATGTTCAAGAAAGGGAAAATCGGCAAAAATTTTAAAATTGGTTAAATAATAGACATTGGAGTCATAAGCAATGTCGGGGATCCAACATGATACTGTATAATTTTTTTCTATGAATGATCATAAAAAATCACGTTTAATTACTTATTAGCCCTGTTTCAGTACATTAATTTATGTTTTTCTGAGTGGAATCAGCAGTCCTATTCTTGTCTTTCGTGGTTCTACGTCGATCGACAGAATGTACTCCTATAACGAAACTAGAAATGATATTGTGTTTGTAATAGCGTTTATAGCTCCTCTATAAGAGCACCCTCTATCGATCAACGTAGAATTGCGATTGACAAACAGGGAATAGGGCCCTAGATGATGATATCAATTAGAACTCAAATTTAACATTGTGACTTTGTAAGCTTTTTAGCGTAAGTTTTGCAAATTTCAAACAAGTATTTATTTTATCCCATTTGTGCATTAAGTATTTTTTCAGGATTATATTTTTGCTGAATAATGTCTCAGTTCTTTTTGAGTTACTGTATAACATTATGTAATCATATTATTATATTATTAACGAAATTGCATATTTTGGGGACCAGCTGCTACTACATATATTAGATATGGTACGCTAATTTTAATGAAGGATATAAGAAGATGTGAACTTACTTCATTTTTTCATTATTTCAGACTATCCGGTTTATCTCCTTTTATGGGGGATTCTGATTTAGAAACAATGGGAAACGTTACAAAAGCTGAATTCGACTTCGAAGATGAAAGCTTCGATAACATATCACTAGTGGCCAAAGATTTCATATCCAAGTTACTAATAAAGGATTTGACGTAAGTTGTTTTAAGAATTATAACTTCAGCTTTATTTTTGTATAGACGAAAATATCCATAGACGAAAATACAATATTCAAATATTTAGTGCTTTTGGGCATCTAATGCCCATCTCGATTGGTAACAAATGTAAGCATATCTAAATAATTCATAAATTAATACAGTCAAAATGAATTACTATTTTAGAGGTTTTGGCCATCTAATGCCTATCTCGATTGGTAACTAATGTGAGCATATTAAATAATTCATAAATTAATACAGTCAAAATGAATTACTATTTTAGAGGTTTTGGCCATCTAATGCCTATCTCGATTGGTAACTAATGTGAGCATATCTAAATAGTTCATGAATTAGTACAGTCAAAATTAATTACTATGTTAGAGGTTTTGGGCATCTAATGACCATATTGATTGGCAACTAATGCGAGCATATCACCAGTTCAATGTTTATATTACACATGGTTTCCATCCTTCCCCTTTTTACCTCAGTTGAATAAATATGGTTATGCATAAGTTTTATTTATAGTATTATGCTTATAATATTTATAAATACACTCTAAGACAAAAAAAATCGATGCACCAAGAAAGAATTATCCAAATGAGACAAAATTTGGTACGTGCAATATGGATGTACAGAAAAAGAAATTATTAGAATTTCAGAACAATTCGATGATTTATTGCACTGAAATATCTGCACAAAGTGAGCACGACAATATGGCTTTGGTCCACCTCTGGCCTTGATACAAGCTGTTACCCGATGTATCATTGATGCATAAGTTACCGGATGGTGTTCTGAGGAATGTCGTTCCAAATGGCATCCAATTGACGAGCTAATTTGTCTATATTCTGGGATGGTCGCCTGCGACGCCCCATCTCAGCCCAAATGTACTCAATAGACAAGAGATCTGGGCATCTGGCTGGCCAAGGAAGTGTGTCGTAAGCACGCAGGCAATCAATAGAGAGGCGTGCCGTGTGTGGTTAGGCATTATCTTGCTGAAAAATTAGCCCGGGGTGTAGCGAAAGGAATGGCAATACAACGGGTCGTAGAATGTCGGCAACGTACCGCTGTGCTGTGATGGTACCACGGAGGACTATCAAAGGGATCCGGCTGTCAAACGAAATGACACCCTAGACCATAACTCTCTGTTGTCGGGCCGTGTGGCGAAATGAAACTCATCAATGAAGACAATTCGTTCTCAATCCGAACAATTCCACGTTGATCGGACCCTGGACCATTATAATCGCTGTTGGCCGTGCATTGCATACTGGTTAGTTGTAGGCGGCGTAATGGGCGCCGCGAGTGTAGATTCCGCTCCTGTAGTCTTCTATTAATGGTTCGGGTGGTTACTTCCGTGTTTCTCACACGTTAGATGGTTGATAACGACGAATCTCGTGCTGTCACAGCTGCTCTGATAACCGCAATATCTTCCCGTTCTGTCGTCGCTCTGGGCCAACCGCTGCCCGCTAGCTCCTACCCAAATGCCGAGCGATTCTCCGGTGTGCCCATCCAGCCTCATGCAGTCCGACGGCACGTTCTCTTTCAAACTCCTTCATATGCTTGTTATGGCTGCAAATTCGCCGCCGAGGCATTGTTACAATCAAGGTACTCAATTGAAATACACTGCACTTTTTGTTCCTGAAAGTGAGGTTCGCTCTTTATATACACCACCATGGTGCTCAGTTTCAATGCGCTGTAGTTCCGACTATTCATTCATTGGCTGCGACTTTTTGATCATTTGCATATTCGGTCGAAAGGTGTTTGCATGTAAAGTTTCATTACTATCGAATTATTTTGCGGGATGCGTCGATTTTTTTGTCCATAAAAATTATATCTGTGGGTCACAAATGGCCATAAAACAGTTTTCTTACATCTCCTCTCTATTACACGTATTTTAAGACCCAGAAAATCTGAATTTTTTCAGTACTCCAGTAATATGAGTAAGTACAGTAAGTGTGTAACCTTGGAAAGATAATTAGAAATCATGCCAATCATAATTAAGCTTTTCAGACAGTTTATATAAAATTGTTCTTTATAGTTTATATCTTGCAAACCATTTTACACAATTGTTTATTTCAAGCTCTTCTCCCTTGACAACTATGGGTGTTAGAGCGATTTGGTTGCTATATTTAGTTTCAAGAATATCAAAACTCTAAGAATTTCTCTAAATTCTAACAGGGAGATATGACTTTTTTTGCTGACTAGCCTTATTAGATTAGGACATAAAGTATAATTTCCAGGACATATTGAGGCATTAAACAACTATGGTATTAAACGAATTCTACAGTATGTAACATTGATTTGTCATACTTTATTTTATAACAGCTTATTTGTATTAACTCTATATTTTTCAGATATATTAAGGAGGACAAACATGAATCGAGATAATTTTCTTTTTCTTTCAGAAAACGACTGACGGCTACTCAAAGTTTAAGGCATCCTTGGTTGAGGGTAATGTATGCCTTTTTATACATCTTAAGTTACAAAAATGGTATTATAAACATAGTGAAAGGTTGTAATGTTTAACATTCCTGCATGAATAAAACAGCTAATATAGTTGAATCTTCGTAATGTAATTAATACCCATTGCTGTTAGAAAATTTATTTCCAAGGAAATTTTTTTTTTAGATATATTATTCCGCTCGACAATAATATCTATAGTTATTTACAAAGTTGCTTGTGATTGTGCAACCTACACACGAGGGATTATCCAAATATTTCCCAAAATAGCAGAATATAGAATAAACTTATCACCTCTTTGTTTTAATCCTTTACAAAGTATTCTTCTCGAAATATAATATACTCTTCCCAGTGCTTATTCCACTGATGAAAACAAGTTCATGGGGAAAATCTACAAATATTCTCCCCTTCATCTGGATTTCATCATGTTCTGAGTAAAAAAAAAATAACAAGTAGGTACATGGTTCCAAATCTGAAAAGTAAGGGGATGCAAGACGGCTGTCGTTGTTTACACCAAAAAATCCTTTACAGAACTGTACTGTATGCGCAGGTGCATTGCCACGGGGTATGGTGCAAAAGTGAGTCCTGAATTTTGCCTGGAATCTCCATCTTTAAAAATAACCTTATAGATTCTTTTAGGGACTTTTGTAATTTTCTTTCAAAGCCATTTCAATCTGTCAATCATTAGAGTCATTTAAGGAAAATTGACATCATATGCCATAATAAAATTTTAGAAGGATTTTCATTTGTTTCTTTGATACGCAGAGTCCAAAATGTACTTACTACTATCACTAAAGCTGTATAAACTGCCCTTTCTTAAAATTTTTACATCTTCAACAAAACAATATAATATACAAGCTAAGAAAATCGTTAATTTTTTAATGTTAATCTTGTTGATATTCTTTTAGTGATTTTGACATGTCAGTCTATCAGATTGGGAAACATATCTCACAGCATATTCAAAACATTTTTTTTTATTTTTAGTTTGCAGATATAGATTTTATAGCTTCCCTACAAATCGATGAATTCACACTACCAAAAATGTTTGGTTTTATAAAATCCATATAATCCGGAGAAATTGTTAATAAGAATAAAGCAATTTACTTTTAGATAAAATCATATGTGTTATTATTTGTGCCTTTCAGAAGAAAGTAAATTTTAAGCAGTGTTTAACTTTCAATATTTTGCCATTTTATTTATTTGATCACCATAAAATCATAATTCTATTGTTATTTTAATATTTTTAGAAAGGCGAACCGAAGAAAGATACAAAATTGGATAAGAAGAGATTAAAACGATTTGTGATCAGAAGGCGATGGCAGGTAAGGTGTAATTCAATATGAAAACTAATGAAACGAATGTTTTTATATAGTGTTATGTATTGTTGTTTATTTCATTGTAGATATATGTCTTATACACTATCGAAAATCCTTATGCCCCAATTTAGCTTCGGAATAAAAGGTCGCTGAGTGTAGACGTTACTATAGTAATATGATTTTGCTCAATCCAATAAAAGTCATTGCAGCGCCCAAAGCAGAGATTTGAAGAAAGTAGGAAGACAAACTCTGTAACAAAGCGTGAACGAAAAAAAATATTAATTTAATTATTAAAAAAATAATTAATTTAATATTATTATTAAAAATTAATTAATTATATAAATAATTATATTAATAATTATTGAAAAATAATAATTATTATTATTCAAAAATAATTTATGATTAAAAATAATTAAAATATTTAATTAATTTAAAAATAATGTATTTACTTAATAATGTATTAATTTAATTTAAATAAATTATTTTAATATAAATAATTTTAATAATATATTAAAGTATTATTTAAAATATATAAAAAATAATTTATTAAGCGCAGTGATTAATTAAAATAATTAATCATTGCATTAGATAATGCTCAATGCTCTGATAATAAGTAATTTTAGAGCATTATCTAATGCAGTGATTCCCAAATTCTTTTTCTTGGCGGGGCCCTTGAAATAATTTGTAAGATCTTGCCAAACCCTTAAAGTATTCATAAAATCTTGCTGAACCTCTACTTGGGTAACACAAGGTTCGAAAGTGTTGAATTATGAAACATACGTATAAAGTGGTGGAGTTCGTAAATAACTATAAACTCATATTTTTGAATAAAATATTGAAATAGTATGGCCTATTTCTATTTATTAATTTTTGTAAATAATAAAATTACAAATATTTATGTTTTACATCTGGCTTACTGCTTGATACATATGTATTATGTAAGTATTTTGTGTAAATATAATTGCTTTTCATAAAACTGTTAACAAAAAATCAAGTTACTTATTATTGTTTATGACAGATTTACATTTTTGTATGATGTAATTGTGAATAATATACTTGTTTAGTATTTTATTGGTACTGTTTGGGTTTTATTTTTTTATTCTAACAATCCTATGAGTAATTACCGTACTCGATGGCAGTGTTGGCAATGTTTAGTATTGCCAACTGAACTCCCTACTGCGACAAACATTTTTCGCTTCAACAAATTTAATCTTACCAAGTAAAATTTTCGGTGGTTAAATTTCAGGTATCACAGAAATATCTAACAAAGTTAAGCTTTCAAAATGCTTTTTATTTTATTAATAGCTCATATTAAAACTCTAATAATTTAATTTTTTTTACTTAATAACAATAAAAGGCTACAAGTTGTGCTTTTCACAACAAAATTCTCGCAGAACCCCTGTCACGAATTTACGGAAAACTATGCTTCTTAGGAACCCTGGTTTATTTAATATGTGCAATATGATTATAGGTGATTTATTTTCATGCTCAAAAATTATATAATGCACAACATTTACATGCATAGTTACTGCAGAATCTGTTCAAAATGTCGTCAGTAAGCGACAATAAGCACCAAGGTGCATCTTTCAGGGTCCTGAAGTATCTGTGTACTAAATTTCATAGTCATACGACGCTTAGATTTCCCTCTGCAGACCCTCTTCACACACGCATGCACACACGCACACACACACACACACATACTTTCAAACACACACACTTTCACACACACACTCACACGCACACACCAGATAGTTATATTATTATAGTAGCTAGATAGTTATATTATTTTGCATATACTGTTTAATTTTGCAAAATATATAAAACAATTAATCGTATTATTATATATATATGGCTTATATGAAAAATATTAATTTTAGTTTAATTTATTTTCCTTTTCAGAAAGCAGTAAATGCACTCTTAGCGTTAAAAGCTATGGGAGCTACGATATGAAAATGTTTTTACTATCGCTCAATGCGATTCCTGACTCATGGAATCAAAATATGAGCACATGTATTTACAGCTTTATAAATTGCAAGATACAAGATTTGACGACAATACTAAATAGGAAAAACTGAAATGTGACAGGATTAATGAAATTTCAGTTAAACACAGCCATATAGCTCAAGTAATATTTGCTGATGTCAAAAAAATTGTCAAATTTGGAAATTTATGTTTATGTTTCAAAAATACATACAAAGTAACTGCAGTAATAATCAAAAAGTAGCAAGCTGAAAAGAAAGTTTTGTAATTTATGTTAAAATATATTTTTTTTCACCCATAAGTCATTTTTTTAACTTTTAAAATACATATTATTTATCTTAAAGAATAAACACTTCATGATAACCGTTTTTATTTCATCACACTAACAGACGTTAAAATCACATAAAAAGCCCATATTTTGCTTTTTGAATCTCCTTTTATTACTTTCCTTATATACATAATGTATAAGGAAAATATTGTGACGGGGTCGAAAATTCGAATTCGAGTTTTCGACGGGAGAGCACGTTTCAAGCATCCCTGACCACGAATCAAACATTTTTGAGGTGAAGTCTGTGTCTCTGTGTGTGTGTGTGTGTCTGTCTGTGTGAAAGTATGTCTGTGTGTGTGTGAAAGTATGTGTGTTTGTGTGTGTGTCAGTGAGTCTGTGGAGACGATAACTGACGAACGAATGGACTGATTCGAACGAAATTTGGTACACAAATCGCAATCCTTAAACACTGGAAGCGTATTATTTTTATACGCAATCGCATGTTCAAAACCCCTTAAATTTTCGAATGAAATTTTGAAAAAATCGTCAAAAAATCAAAACTGCTAATAAAGTTACGCAAATAGACATTTCTTATATAATTTTTCATTAGAAAATGATTGGCATAAATTTTAGAACGCTAACATGAACCGTTCTCGAGATATTGCACATTTAAAAAAAAATTATCAAAAAGTTATATAAAATAAAAAATAAAAAAATTTCCTATTGAAAAACGTGTTCACTTTTCATATGCAATATCATGCGATAAATTTGGTGACATCATTCTCGTGGATCTAGCTCGTTCCATTCATGAAAGAAGATACTTTGAGTAATACTTTTGTATTTGAACACCAATAGTCATTTATCTGCTGTAAGAATAACTTATTTCTTCGTTCATAACGCTTAGCGAGATTTTGGCGACGAATTTGGCGGAATGTCGCCAACTTGGCGACATTTTTAATTGTTGCCAAATTAAAAAAAATCTCGTGAAATTGATATAAATGATGCTAAATCAATAAAAATGACGACTAATTGAAGAAAATTCAATATCATTAAAAGAGTATAAGTATTTACTATAAGAATAACGCTTTTATTAGCTGTAAAAGTAGTAAATTCATTGTATTATATAAGGAAAGTCATGTGCTGCCCACATCAGATTTTTTATATTTATCGTGACTCCATTTGTAATTTCGACTCTGTTCTCGTTTTCGCTGGAGTCTCATTCTCGACTCCCTGAGTGTTAAATCATTATCTGAATTTTATCTCTGCTGTGTCAATTTTATAATGAAATGTTTTCCATTACAATGTTTTTCCTTGTGTAATCTGGCAATTCATATTCAGATTTTGTTCGGTGTTTTTGACTGAGTATAAAAACCAATGTATCTTCTTCTTTCACAATTGCGTCTGGTGATGGACGTTTGACGTCCGAAAGTTTTCAATGTGAGTCAAATAAAAACTTTTTTTATAATGTGTTTATTCTTTAAATTTCAATTTTTTGACGCGAAGTCCCATATTTTATTACATATTATTTCTTTCAAATAACGGTATTAGTTTTAATAAATGTTTACTATGTAATATTCTAAAATATATTAATAAATAATATAAATGTATTTAAAATGCATATTGCTGTAAGGAGAAATCAATAGAAATAATAAAATAAATAAATACTAGAAAAACTATTGTAAAAATACTCAACACATAATATTTGTGTGTAATAATATTGCGTTTGAAATATGATATTTGTCTATAAATTGCTGCATGTCTCTAAGGCTTTTCTTCTAAAGCAATTATAAACCTTACACTTAGCAATTTCTTTTTAAAAAAATGTTAATGCAGTTAATATTAGACGGACATTTCTTCCATAATAATTTTCAAAACTAACAGTTTTAAGTCAAATATTTTAAGCATCTGGAAAAGTTGATGATTTATCTAATTGTTTATTGAAAATGCTTTATTATTTGTATAAATAAATTTGTATGTGTAATAGATATTCTTCATTTAATAAAACCTTTATGTATATTAATATTTAATTATAAATTTAAAAGTGAATTCTAAAGTTTTAAATGTTCATTATTTTATTTACCTATGCACAACATTTAGTTAAATATATTAAAACTTTTAGCCGTCAGATGCGTAATGAATTTGCTGACACGAATTTGTTTGATGTTTAACTTTTTATGTTAGTTTGTTCATATTTTTAAATGTATAAATATACTAATTAAATAAAGAAGCAATTTTTTATGCTATAGCCAAAAGATTGGACAGAGATCCACAGTTTTTGTGTTATGCACATTTTCATTTTATATAAAAATCTAAAATGTGTCCCTGGCATATTGATGATTTTTCTTATTACATTCAACTTATTGAAAAGATAGTTGACAAAATGTTAAACTTTGGAATAATAGGAAATATAAATATTTCAATTACGAAACTTTTAAAATTCCAATTATGGTACGATGTCTGAAGTAAAATAACTTTTACTGTAGATTTTTGCAATTGTTGTAAGTTGTATTCATTGTAAACAGTGTTTTAAAAATAAGGCAATTTTGTTTCAGGCTCGTTTTCTATTACTTCAAGTATTTCTTCTCATCATGTATTTTCATGTATTTTGGAATGTTTGTTTCCTTATGCTAAGTTAATAAATATATTTCTAACTATGACTACTCAACTGAAACTTTTCGCTTGTACTTTAATTCCTTTTGTACATAATACTAATATGTAAATATAAAAATGTGATCAATCTTCTGCTTAATTGAATTTGTAATAAAAATACTTTCTTAATAATTACATAAAAATGTGATTAAAAGTATCAACTTGTTTTGAAAGCAAAAAATAGTCACTTTCTTCGTAACAAAGGGACTGAACAACAGCAACATCAGAGAAAAAAGCGATCTGTCAATAAATAGTTGTTTTACGTGATCCAGTTTAGGAAGGAAATTATTATCAAAGGATAATTAAAAAATAAAAGGATAAATCTAGGACCAAAAAGGAACACTGAAAAAAAAAATCATATTTTCCCAGTGAATAAAACTAGGATCATACGTGTCCTAAGAAAAAAAATAGAGAAACAATCGGTTTGGGAAAATACATGAGTAATATCATCAACCTAAAAACATAGGAATTCAATTTATAGTAAAAATACTTATGAATAAGATTACAAAACTGTGTAGTATAATATAAAATAAAGAGAGAGAAACTGTTTGCTTATCTGTCCCGAAATAGCTTGTTAACTTGTCAACTGCTTGTAAAGAAGTGCTTTTATTGCAGATTTATAAGTAAACATAAGATCAGATCAGATAAAATAAAAGATGACGTACATGCTTCGTGACCAGATGTCTATTGTGTAAACCTCATCCTTAGTCAACAAGGAGACGGTTAGCAGAGGCAAAAGAAAAAATATCTCTCTGAGTTGGATCAATTATAGATCTGCTGACACCAAGACGTGTGAGGCCAGATGCGTAAAAACAAGTGCGTCTAAAATGCGCAACACACAGAATATGAGATGTAGTCTTTCCCTACTATTGACATCATCTGCAGATGGGACCTTCTTTTATTCCCATTAAATGTAGATTTCTTTTGCAAAAAAAGTTCCCGTCTGGAGCCAAACGTCAGAAGTATATTTGTAATTCTGATTCTCTTCCTCATGAGTCTCAGAGAAAGAGAATGAATCTGAAATAGCTCCTTTGTTAAGTATCTTTGTATATCTTTGACCCTCCCAGCCAACCCACAAGCTTTGCTGTTTCTTGGCCATTCTTTTGTTTAAAATGTCAGTAATCCTACAAGGGAAAATGCCACTTCATGTCCTATGAAGACTGTATCAAGCTGTTCTTTTGCAAGTGCATCAGCTTTCTCATTGCCTACTGGCACCTAGATCAGTTGAATTACCAGTTAATACCAGTTAAACTAGCTAGACAGATCCAAACAATGTTGTAGGTAATTATTAAGTGAATATTGTTCTATTGATATATGGCATTTTTCTGTTGAAAGGAGCTTCAAATTTTTGCGTAAATAAGCCGAGGTGAACCATATATATCTGAACCAATTAAATATTGTTTTGTGGAAGAGAAATGTTATTAACATATTTTATTATTTCGATTAAAAATATTTCTTCATCTTGTGGTTTGAAAATGTACTCAGAATGGCTAAAGCATTGTGACCTTCTTGAAATATTATCCTACTGATTCAGCCAAATATTTCATGTATACTATGCACAAAAGTTTATGAGCTATCGTTTACATTGATAAATGTTTATATTCATGTTATTTTATATTATTTTAGATTTAAGTGTCAAATAATAACTTCTTATGTGTAATTCGATGTCATTGTCATATTTTGCTTATAAATAAATATTTAAGAACCTTTTAAGACAATTTATTTTTGAATTACATTTTGATTATTTGTAATATTTACAGTCTCTAATAATATATTAGGTAAATTTCATTACTATATCTTCATCAAAATAAACATTTTTATATCTGGAGAGAATCAAATTATTCAACAAAAACTTTACAGGTTTGCTATCTTAGGAAACAAAAATGTTAATCTAAAGTGAGTAGCACGTAACATTTACTAGTTTTATGTGACCTTCACTGAGTTTAAGCACTTGACTTTCACGAAGCCCGTTTAGAGAAAATCACCCATATACAAATAATAAAAAATATTCAACAAGTTAAACATTTTCGTATAGGAAGATCGAATACATGGACACAATGTGTTTTTAACACTTTACAACAAAGTTGAAAAGTGTTTATGACTTTGTTCATTCTGTCTGTCTGTCTGTCTGTCTGTCTGTCTGTCTGTCTGTCTGTCTGTCTGTCCGTTAGCACGATAACTGCCGTAAAAATGAGTTTATCAAAATGAAATTTTAGTATGTTGTTCAGACGGTCTGTAGGACCTATGGGAATATAAATAAATAATATCACCCAATTAGTTTTTTATTGAACCCGGGTTGAAAAAATGAAATACATTGAACCCTATGGGACCTAATTTTTCAAACATTTTTTAAGTAAATTTAAAATTCACGAATTGCTTCGAAATTTTTAGGAAATATTCACATTATCCCATAGAATATATAAAAAAAAATTCAGTAAAATATGTTAAGTAGTTTTTTAATTAAAAAAATTATTTAATATACGGAAAAACACAAATTCAATTAAATTCTGACTTTGGGATATCTTCCAGAAAGAAAAGAGAGAGATATTATATAATAAATATCTCTCCATTTGTTTAAACGTTTTGCATATGGGAGTGGCTTCATATTTTAAAACAAATTTGGTAGATAACAATTTTTCATTTTTTTTAAATTTTATATAACTCTTCATGATAAATTTAATTGATGGCATTTTAAATGCACTTTCCTACGTCCTAGAGAGTTAAAATTTGGTACACAGCTTAAATTTGTTGAACATTTTATTCGACAAAAATTTGATGGATCTTTAAATATAGATCATACATTTTTTTCGAAATGGCCTGAAAATAATCCTCGTTCACTTCTATAAATCATTGGTGTAATATTGTTAAAAATTCTGATGTGGACAGCACATGTCTTTCTCTGCAGACTCATATTCGTTCTCTTTATTTATTCAATGATAATTTGAGTTTATCTGCACAACATAAGTATTTTAAATGACATTGAATTTACACGTTAAACTTAAATTTGGTTCTCATTTGATAGCTAGACTTATTGTCAAAGGTGGCGTAGCGAAAACGCGAAAAAACTAAAATATCTCAAGAACGGCTAGTCCTAGAGTAATGGGGTTAGTCTTATTCTTTTTGTTGTCAAAAATCACATATAATATAGGAATTTAATTGATATAATTGAGCACACGTAGTCTTTTATTTTTATATATAACGATTTTTGCTGGCCATTTCGCAAAAATAGCCCGTTCCTTTTTCCCGAATCGTAGTAGAATAACCTACAAATGATTTATATACAAAATTTTGTTAAATTTGGTATATAAATCACTTGTAGGTTATTGAAATATTATACTCCAAATTTTGTTAAATTTGGTTCATTAGTTTTTAGCTAGAGTGGATAAAGGCAATTTCTGCGGCCATTTCGCAAAGAAGGCAGATTCTTTTATTACGAATCGTACTATAATCTAATGAACATCAGGATTTCCCACAAAAAGCATACCTACCAAATTGTATGAAATTCGGTCCATTAGTTTTTCAATTAGAGTGGATGTAATATCCACACAGACACACAGAAACATACACAGATACACCCTTACACACACAGACGTCTTCCTAAAAGTAGTTTTTTCGTGTTCTAGAAGTCCCAAAACGTGTAGATACTTTGAAAATTCGAGTTCCGATCTTCGGCACGATTCCAATACTTTGAGTACATACACATACACATATATATTATCTGTGTATTATCTGTGTATCTAAATTCCGTGCCTATGCAATTACAATAGTTGTGATTTTAAATGATCCCTAAACTTTTATTATTTCTTCAAGGAAGCCTAATTTTAACATATGCAGAATGCAAATATCTCAAGCGATTGTAAGATGAATTACATAAGAATTGCTGAATTTTTTTCACACAAAATTATTTAGCTCTGGAGTCTGGAATACAAGTTATATGAATGAAATATTCATTGATTTTGCATAAAGAATCAGATGATTTATATTTCGATACAGTCTTAAATATTTAAGTATAATAAATTACTGTAGTACTGTGATAATGTAAAATATATTACCACTGAATGAATCACATTTTAGAAATTTTTAAATGAAACTACATTTCAGTTGGAAAGTGTTTCATAATCAATGCTTATGCATTATTGATCTTTCTTGTTTCTTATATTTACGTTAATTAAAATGGGGGCGATGTCTTACATTTATATAAATGTAAAACATCTAAAGAAATGGAAATGGATATGAAAATAAGAAACATTTTAGACTTGGAAAACAATGACACATTTTTAATTTTTGAATTCACAGGGTGGGGGGGGGGGGGGAGAAGGAGTTAAATGCATCAAGTATTTTGTTTTTTTGTTTATTTAAGTTTTGGAAAAAAGTAATAAATGAAACAATTTTCAGCCATACATCATCCCAACACAAATTCTGGGAAAATACTGGTGTGCCTACTTAGTGCTGCAAACTGAATATCAAGTTAGGCTTAAATGCAAATAAAACTCATATGCTCAATAAGTGAGATTACATAATTTGTCATTCCCCTGTCGTCATTCACTTGTCTTCTTGGTAGACAAGGAAATGGCATTAGAACAGGTGAATTATATGAAGATAAAATAAATAAGAAGTTAGTTTAAATATAAGATTGCAATTAATGCAAAATATTTTTTTATTTTTTAATGATATATATATATATATATATATATATATATATATATATATTATATTTGCATTAAATTAATAAATATAGCAGTTGCTTATATATATATATATATATATATATATATATATATATATATATATATATTATATTTGCATTATATTAATATATATAGCAGTTGCTTATATATATATATATATATTATATTTGCATTATATTAATATATATATATATATATATATATATATATATATATATTATATTTGCATTATATTAATATATATATATATATATACTAACAGAGATAAAAATTTGCATTTCTATTTAATATTTCCCCAAAATGATCACTGCTACTGTGTTTTTTTTAAGTTTAAACCACACATGTTAAAATATAATGCAGACAACGGGTTGAAAAACAGAAAAAAAATATATTGTAACAAGAAAGATGAAAAAGTCCGTTTAGAGAAAATCACCCATATACAAATAATAAAAAATATTCAACAAGGCAAACATTTTCGTATAGGAAGATCGAATACATGGACACAATGAGAAAAACACCCAAAATATTCAGTTATTTCCATCACTGTGTGTGTGTGTGTGGGTGGGGGGGGGAGATAAAAATATCAAAATTCCGGTTATTTTAGTTTTAAGAAAATTGAACAAAAACAGTGATACAATTTCAAGAGTTACGACAAGTGCAAGAAAAATAACGTAAACGGGTGTTTGCGAACGCAAAATGAGGGTGATGAAATGTGTGCGGGGGAGTGTAAAATATTGTATTAAGGCATAAAAAAATCAGGCGCATTGGTACTAAACGAAAAATAAAAATAATTGGCATTTTTCCAGTGACCTTAGGGGAGGATTCGATAGAAAACCAATGTTTTTTTAATTTTGTAAAAATTAACAAAGAAACAATTTCACACAATTTCCAAAGGGTACATCGTCTCAATTCATACGGGATAAATAACATGGACGATTATGGTTGATTTGAAAAAATAGAGAGGCTGGGGGGCTTAATATTTTATTGGGATAAAAAACAAGAATATTATGCATATTAGAGAATAGTACAAAAACTAGACTCTGCAAAATGTATCATATTTTATCATATTAACTCTGGAAAAGGTGTAATAAAAGACATAACGTTATTTTTTTAAATGTGAAAAAAAATATTGTACGTAACTATCTAAATTTTCTCAGAGATATATATCAAAATGTGTTATATACGGAAAGAAATTCCTGGTTGATGCAATTTGATTCGATAATGACGTGTGTACTAGTTAAAAATGTAAGAATTAGAATTTAAAATAAATCGAAAAATTTCAATGGGGGTGCTAAATGAAATGCACGAATAGGGATAAGAGAAAACTAAATATTTTATAATCTCACACTCAGCATATTAATTAACTACTTCTTTGAATGTCAGAATGCTTAATAAACAGTACAAACTCGCGTGCTTATTTTTCGAATTATTTTATGTATTTGCTTAGTACATTATAACTAGATTTTGCTTATTTTTTTCCAGAATATAGAATCGTCAGATTTTAAGACATACATTCATTTCAGACTCTAAGGGGTCCACTATTTAAATCTTTTAATGCCTATTTTAAAAGTTGGTACTTATAAATGCTTATTTAAAGGGTTAGCGTCTATAAATGCTTCTTTAACACCCATAGCAAAGATCGTCACATGTGTGACAGTGACGTTGTAGTCATGTGACACCTGGATCACAATGTGATATCATATTTGTGACTTCTATGCGACGTTACGTATTAGTAACTTTGTAACTTCATTGTGACTATATTCTGTAAAGTTTCCACAATTTAATTAACACGTAATAATGTGACGACAATGACAATTACAATGTGACGTCACAAACAAGTTAATATGCGACGTGACAAACGACCATGAAAATGACCAAAATGACTTCGCTGTGACCTCAATATGACATTGCCGAGACGTACTGCGACGTCCTGTGACGTTCCAAAGTCACAGTGTGACGTAAATCTTACGTCACTGTGAAAAAAAACTGCTGTTAGGGAAGACTTAGTTCCTATATATGCCTATTGTTACAACGTACCCTCTGAAATTCTGAGTGTACTCTTAGGATACAAGAATGGGTTCAAATTTCTGGACAACTAACACTTTTATTTAAAAGCACTAATAATCGTGAAAAGAACAATATGCAGCGTCAGATAACTATCTTATAAGATCAATAATCAACTGAAAGATACAATAAAACATCAATAGGGTGCTCAGATAATTCACAAAATATCATATTCTATTCTCAAAACACTGACGTATCTCACAATTCAATTTAGCTCCTATCATGTCAACTACTACTCCAATGATCAATGCTTTTATATACTCTCTGTAGAAACTTTCAAAAGAAGCATCCATTGGCGTAGCCAAGATGATTGTTTTGGGGGTCATCACCACACCCAGGAACCTATTGAAGTTCGGAAAAATGATATTTGAAGAAATGGAAAACGAAACATTTGGTTACCAAAACTCCACCCAAAAATTTTTCCTGGTGACGTTACTGTTAGTATCATCTAAAAATTAACAAGTAATCTCCATGTACTAAAGCTATCTCAACATATCTGGGTATATGTTTAGGGATGTGTCTAGGCTGAATTTATCAGGGAATAAGACATTGTAATCAACATGTTTATTAGTTTGGGTATTTTGCTTTTACTCCAACAAGTTCCACGGAAATAATATTTTTTACCTGTCCTGCATTAAAAATTTCGCATTATCCCATGTACAGGTATCAAATTACTCTTTGCAAAATATATATTTAGCATTATGAAAGCATTGCAGGTAAAAGGTGAGAGAAAAACATTCTAAATAACGTGTATTTCGCTACATCCGAGTTCGCTATAAGTGGGCTCCACTGTGTATCAAAAATGATATACCAGCAGAGATGTAGTTGTTGTAGATGATGACACTTTTACTTCATAATTCTTATTCCAAATTCATTTTCCATGTCACACGCTTATCATTATCTTAGTGAATTTTATACCTTCACTGTGTAAAATGGATCATACCAGCATTGTGATGTTATACAAAATTATTTTTGCTTTAGTTTTCAATTCAATTAATGTAATGTAGATGGCAGCACTAAAGCTCAAGGACCATTTCTAGCACTTTTCAACATAGTTTTAATGCGTTTATTGCTTTGTTGATTCTGTCTGTCTGTCCGTTCTTACGATAACTGCCGTAAAAATGACTTTATCAAATGAAATTTTAGTATGTTGTTGAGAGGGCCTGTGGGACATGTGGGAATGTAAAAGAATAATATTACCTAATTAGTCTTGGATGTAACCCGGGTTGAAAAAATGTAACAAGTTGAACCTTATGGGAAACAATTTTTTAAACATTTTTTAAGCGGAGTTAAAATTCACCCATTATTTTGAAAATATTAAGTAATATTCAAATTATCACGCAAAATGTATAAAAAAAATTCATCAAAATATGTTAAATAGATTTTTTAAATAATAATTGAAATAATAATGACACCCATATAATATGAAGAGATCACGTGACTCATTGCAAAAAATAAATATGCCTTCCTTTTTCTATTCGCTGTGTGAAAATCGTGATTTTTAAGGAACGTCAATATTTATATTTAGTGTTGCATCAGTCCTAAAAACACTTTATTTTTGCATATTATCTGTGTATCTAAATGTTGTGCCCAGTCAATTACAATATTTTTAATTTTAAATGATCACTGAACTTCGATTATTTCTACAACGAAGCCTAATTTTAACGTTTGCAGAACCTAAAAAAATCAAGCGATTGTAAGATGAGTTGTATAACAATTGCTGACTGTTTTTAAAGCAAAATTATTCAGCTCTGGAATCTGAAATATAAGTGATTTGAAGGATATATTCATTGATTTTACATAGAGAAGCAGGCGAATTTAAAGCATTTTCTGTTTTGATGAAGTTTTAAGTTTCCAAGTTTAATACATCATTGTAGTACTGTGATAATTAAAAAAAATATCAGTGCTAAATATATCGCATTTAAAAGATGTTTAAATAAAATTGCATTTCAGCTGGAAAGTGTTTAATAGTCGATGCTTTATGCATGATTATTAAATCTGTTAAATCTTGATCTTGTTAAATCTTATATTCCAGTTTCATTCTGCAGCGTCTGTAGTATTAAAGTTTCAGGCGTGTTTCTTGCTTGTGTGTGTTGCATATGTGTGTTGAATATGTGAAAATGTTGCATATTTATGAATGAAAAGATAAAATATGTTGCATTTAAACAAAACAAATGCGAAATTTACAAGTGAATAACTTGAATTTAAGCAACTCAGCAGCGCTGACGAATATTCATCATACTCACAGAAGACCCAATAAGAGGGCACTTCTAATGGTAGGACCAGGCTCGAATTGCAGATAACAACACCCTTGGACCAGGAGAGCGATCCTCATAGTTTACATTTAATTTTATGTATATACACTTTCGTTCTTTCTATGAATACAATGGTTACTGACTTCAAATAATATGTTGACATTTGAAAAGTGAAAAAATCTTATCGAATATATTTTATCATGTTAATTTTATGCGTTAAATATTAAAAAAAAATATATATATATATATATATATAATTTTATTTTATATATATATTTTAATATTTAACACATTAACCGTTTTGTGATACTTTACATGTAGTAGCTTTAACCATGAAAACTCTGCACTGTGTTAAAACAATTATTTAACTTATTATTTAACTTATTATTTTACTATTTAACTTATTATTTAACTTATTATTTAGCTATTTAACTTATAATTTAACTTACTATTTTACTTATTATTTATTTTATTTAGTTAAAACAAATATTTTCATGGATATATAGTGTTGAAATTTGGAAAAATATTTTTAATATTTTCTTTATTTGAATAAAGTATTTTCCTACAATGACGAGAGTTGAAATTCACACCAGCAACCGCTTGAGGATACATGTAAGAAATTTATATCTGCTGAAACGCGAAAGTCTCAATATTATTTAATTGCAGTTAATTAAATAAATGAAAAATATAAGATAGTCAACTATCGTCAGAAATATTCAGTACAATTGACGCTTAATTTAATTAGGAATAAATTAATTCCTCAGCCTAAATAAATAAATTTATTAGGCTGAGTTGCTAAATTTAATTAGGAATATCAGGACCTAGGTTGTAAATAAAATGAAAGTTAGAAATGAAAATATAGACTTTAAAATCGTTAAGGTTAAAACCAATGTATTATTGTGTGTGTTTGTAACAAATAAGCATGCTGTTTAACAAATGCACATTATTTATTCACATTAAATAAGCTTGCTGTTTAACAAATGGAATAACGGTAGATTTCAAATAATATTCATACTCTTAGACACGCTTAAGATTAAGATGATATGCATATTTCTCATAAACTGCAGCAATAAAATATACTGTATAAAGTGCTTTGTTACGTTCAGCAAATACTAGTTGAAATACTAATCAAAATGTATTACAGGTTTCGAAAAAAAAAAAAGAAAAACATTTTTTTTTAAGATCAAGACTCAACACAGCCACCTCAGTCAGAACAAAATACATTTCTGTTCCCGTATATGCCACGATATGCCATACTATAATTTCCATATGCCATATTGGTTCATGCCATACCAGAGGAAGGAGAGGATTCAGACCTCGAGAGAAACCTTTTTCATTTTAGTTTAAGTGGTTGCTCTGTCTTTCTTTCTTGAAGAAGGAGGATCTTTTTTGCTTTCAAAACTGGTTGATATCCTAATTCCAGTAGCACTTAAAAAATTTAGCTTAATTCAACTAACATTTAGCTTGTTACACTTAACAGCGTTTCATTCTATTATGTAACAAATATCACATTAACTTAATTTATGTAATTTTTCTTTATCTCTGATGTTTTGACTCGCTTCTAAGCAATATTTCTTTCAGGCATACATTCGGAAGGGCGAGGTCCCCCTTCGGAGACAATTATTTGCCCCCCCCCCCTTTACCACCCGGAGCCCTTTTATGTTACCTAGTTTCTATTTATGTGACAGTATATAGAAATATTTATAGAGGGTAAATAGACCCCCTCCTAAAGTTTCTTTTCCCCCACCACGGCTAAAAAGTCCTGAAAGAAACACTGTTTCTAAGTTGGACTTTACGTCCCCATTCCCATCCGAATATCATAATAATGTATGTTAAATTTGTAATACACTAACATATAAAAAAGATAGAAAAAAATCATTTTGGTCAGAGATAAAGTTTGTTAAATGCAAATAGTTAGATATTCTGTAACATAGCAACTACATGTCTATTTAACATAAAAGTAGTAAATGCTATGTTTCTTGGGAAACAGAACATTTTAACTACGTATTAATTGTTTCACCATATTATGATCATTTTTTTCTGCCATTTTTAGTCTCCAAATTTTAGTCTAGATGGCAGCACTAAAATTTCATGAGCAATTTTTTAAACATGTTCTATTGAATGATGTAGTGTGGATAGCAGTACCTAGGAGGAACAAACAGAAATGATTTATTTCACTGGACTCGATTATATGAAGTACACGAGCTGTGAAGAATTTCAAATTAAGACTTAATTCCACAAATAATTATGAAATTAGAAGAAAAAAAAAATAATTTCAATATTTTAGAATCCGAATACAAAAGAGCATATACGTTTCTAGAATTTGAATAATAAATTAAATATATTAGACTACAGGAAAGCAGTGAAATCAAAGTAACACATTGAAATGCCAAAAACGTGTTTAATATACATGAGTACGTTTAAATCACAATGCATGGAATTGCACACGCTTTGATTAGCTAGGTCAACGGCCCTACCGTGCAGAAAACACTGGTTCTCGTTAGATCACCGAAGTCAAGCAGCATCGGGCGCAGTTAGTACTTGGGTGGGTGACCACCTGGGAACACCGCGTGCTGTTTGCAGATTTCGGGCGCGGTAACCCGTTGGTTTGCGCGCAGGATTTGCACGCTGCCACAATTGCCGCCGTGTTCATGCGGAGTACGATCACGTTAAACATGTGGGTCCGTAAATCCTTCCGAGAGGTTGGTGGTAGGGGAAGGAGGGTACGGTCCCTGTGGATGCCTCCCCCACTGAGTTCTGGTCTAAATTGGGTGTCACTTCCCGGCCGTCCAAATGGCTACCTACACCTTCCTCGTAGGTCGGACGGTCTGGGTCTCAACAACAACAACGCTTTGATTAGCTGTTTAAAAGTTGTTATTTACTTGCCATTTGCAAGAAGTGTAGTGAGCTTATGAGGTTTAAAAAAGGGGCGTTTCACTATGCTGCAGTTTGTTTTAATTATTGAAATTGTTATTCTGCCCATCTATGTGCAATTTTTATGTATGTGTGCAAATTTTCATTTTCCTACTTATTGTAGTTTTCGAGTAATAGGGATAACAAAATTCAGGCAAATGTTGATATTGCTACTTTAGGAATGGAGAATGGACTTCGAATCGCTCGTTCCTAATAAATAGATTGTAAAATATAAAACATAAAGTTATATTAAAAGAAGACGATATAGCACTCATTGATCTAAGTGGAATCGACTTATTTGTCATTGTACTATTGTTGTGAAAGTGTAATTTTTCCTTCATCTGGAATCTATTTTCTCCGTCCTTACTGTATTTTTGTCTGTTTTGAAGACCGGCGGAGAAAAACTCTACGGATGTTTCCATGATGTGAGCAAGACGTGAATTTAGGGTTGCCATGTCTTCAATGCCGAAGGAGATTTGTCATATTTTACAATCTATAGATAATGTGGCGTCAATTGGCGACTTCCCGACCTTTCCAGAAGCATCTCAAAGTAACGATCATTTTACGTGATAGGAGATATTTCCGGAAATTTCTATGGAGAGACTATAAAAAAAGACACATCCGTTGGAGTTATTGACGAATTGACAAAATACGAGCTGCAGTGAACTGTGACTTTTGTCAATGTTTTGAGAATAGTAGAGGCGGTTTTCTGAAAGTATTTTTCATCAAAGTTTTGAGAAGATTTTTTTGATTTAGTGAGCATTTTGTGAAATTAGTGGAGTTTTTAAATGCTGTTTGATTGTATATTGTTTCTGTTTACTTTGAGCTTGTGAATAAAAGTGCTTAGATATCCAGAAATTTGGACTCTTTCTTGTATTCTGCGTACACACCTACGATTCCAGAGGAACACTTCGTAACACTATTATGGATATTAACACAAATGAAATAACAATGTCTGATGACTACTCTTTGCACAAATACCAAGAGTCCAAACTTTGCATTACACTGCAATTCTCAAACCAGAAATCTGAGTACTTGCATTGGCAATTGATCAATGGTCCCTAAAATGCTTCAAAAAAGATGCAGTTTCGAATATAGATTTATATTTCAATAAGCACTGAACGGAAGGAACTACAAATTTGCACACTAAGCTTTCCTGTAGTGCTGATTCGATTATCGTCAAAAGTTACCCACGTTTCTATTCACATTTTATTTCAGTATGTCTGTCATTATTAATAATTAATATCAAAACGTTGCTTGAAGGTGAAAAATGGTATACATTTTGTTAGGGTTATTTAGTATCATAGTAAAATAATATCTGCACGAGCTTTCTTATATAATGCAATGGATTTATTTCTTTCACAGTGAAAACATGATGTACAAGATCCACGCCACTGTGTATTTAAAAATAAATTGTACATTTTGTGCTTTTCCGAATGGCAACATGCAAAACTATTTCGAAGTACCTAATTAACTTATATTTAACTGAACCCTAAATTGACAATTATCAATATTGATGGCATTCTGAATAATCAATAAAATCCGCATATTAAAATACTTAAATACTTTATCAATTCGGCGTCAGTTTCGTTAATTTAGAGTTATTTTTGCAAGTTTTGTCAATCTGGGGAGAAATAGCGCCAGTTGACAATATTTCGCTAGATTATTCGCTAAATGTATCGGTAAGCATTACAGATAATTTGAGAGAACAGACAAAACAATCTTTATATAGAAGATATACCCGTCATATGACGGAATTAAAAATTGCAAAACATTACCACCAATTAGCGTCATTTTTATCAATTTGGCTAAATCCCGCCAAATTCGTCGCTAAATTATATGCCCAGCGTTACGGATGGACAGAGGAATGGGTTATTCTTATATTATTTACAAGATATTGATTTATCATCAATTAATCGTCATTTTCATTGATTTAGCGTCATTAATATGAATTTGGCGACATTTTCGTCAATTTGGTGATATTTAATAAATGCCGCCTAATTGTTAGACTTCAAAATACAAAACTATCCCCCAAAGTATTTTCTCTCGTGAATCTAATTCGTTCTATTCATATCTAAAGTTATCGTATAATATTGCATATGAAAAGAAACATATTTCACAATAGTTATTATTTTTTGTTATTTTATGTGATTTTTTGATAAATTTATTTAAAAATGTGTAATATCTCAAAAGCGGTTTATGCTAGGGTTATCAAGTTTATGCAAATCGTTTTCTAAAGAAAAATCACACAAGAAATGATTATTTACTTAAATTTATTGAAGGTTCTGGTTTTTCGATGATTTTTTTCAAAGTTTCATTTGATATTTTAGAGATTTTCAGAATATTCTATTGCATCTAAAATCCACATGCTTCCAGAATTCACTGATTATAATTTTTGTAGCAAATTTCATTCGAATCGCTCCATTCTATCGTGAGATATCGTCTCCACACACATACACACACACGTGCGCATGTACACACACACACACACAAACACATACACACACACACACGCGCGCACATGCACGCGCACATGTACACGCATACACACACGCGCGCGCGCACACACACATGCATGCACACACACACACACACCCGCGGCGCAAACACACACACACACACCACATCCTCTAAAGTGTTCGATTCGAGTTCAGGGAGGCTTTTCTGAGGAGAACTCGAATTCGAATTTTCGACCCCGTCACAATATTTTCCTCATACATTACACTATGTATAAAAGGAAAGTAATAGGAACGATTTTGATAGGCTAATTATTTCAGAAATAATAAAAGAGAAACTGAAGAACCAATTTAATTATGGGAACTATAAATTTCATGCAGTCATAACTCATCAACGGCTTGACTGAAATATATAAATTTCATATGAATTCGAGGTTCTTTAAATGGGAGAATCAGAATCTTTTTTTTTTTTTTTTTAAATGGCTAGGCACTTGACTCATCATCATCGCCTTTATTTCAGCGGCCAGAACGTGAACCATTTAGCCGTCCTAGGACGTTGCCCCAGAAGGGGGCGGAACACACTGCGCCGGCAACACAAACATCCATGCCTTACGTGGGACTCGAACCCACAACGCGGCGGTCGAGCGATTGCTGTGGAAACGCTCGCCTTAACCACTCGACAACCACGTCAGCAGAATCAGAATCTGTTATCAAAAGTCAGTGTTCCCCTTTAAAAAAATCAAGCTATAGCCAATTTTAATATAATGCGGACCCCTTATTCAAATTAGTTCCTTATTTATGCATAGAAACTATTGTTTCGAGTCTAGTGATACATTTAGTTTTACTGTACGACCTGAGGAGCCAGATTAACGAGCGGCGTTCGGGTTTTTTAGTTTCAGACAGTTGTTCATTTGATTGTTATGATAAGTGTGTGAATTTGTGTGTGTGTGTGTGTAGGGATGTGTGTGTGGATATATTTTAATGAAGAGCTGAGAAAAAGGGAAATAGGCAATTTTAAACGCAATTTATAGAACGAGGTACGGGCCATCCAAATTAGTGCGTTTATTGGCATTTATAGGCAAATAAGGCAAATCTGCTCTGTATAGTTATTTAACGCCTATTCTAATATTTTTATGAAAATAGATTTGTAGATCTACAAAAGTTATACTAGATTAATATTTCTCTTAAAAACTCTTAAGTTTTAAAAATCTGCGAGCTTTGTGAAAAGCAAATTTGTCTTTTTAGTAGCAACTACGCTGTGAAACTTTAAATGCTATTGGGATAAATATGCTTCGGGCACTGCATGTAAAATTACATTAAGATTAAAGTCACGTACTTTAAGTTCTTTTTTAAATCCTTGCTCTTTTGTTGCCGACAAATAACGCACAGCTTTCAATTATCTATTTTATCTGCGGCGCGATATTTTTTCTCTAAAACAAACATAAGAAAACTTGAAAACTTGTTAAAAAAATCTAATTGTTAGAGTAATAAATATGTATTATTGTTTTTGATCTTGTCTTACTTTATTGATATAAACTGAATAATTGAGAAATTTTGATATATTTAAAAGTATTATACATTAAAATGGCAATATGCAGATCATAAATTGACACTTTGAATTATTTATTTATCATTATTGACACTTTGGAGTATTTATTTATCTTTTACTAATATATATATATATATATATAAATACATATAATATATGAAAATAAAGGGTTTTGAAAAGTCCGGTGTCTTAGATAACCGTACACAAGCTGACCATGGAGTTAGAAGAAGATCTAGGTGTCACTAGTGTTAGTAAAGTAGCTGTTACTGTTAGTTGACACAGCAGGAAAGCGTATCATTTAGTATATATATTTTTGATCATATTTAAATTAAAGGTTTTCTTATTATTAGTATTATTAACCAGTATTTTTTTATAGTTGCAAGATAGAGTACAGAATATATGGAGATAAAAATAAATTAAAAGTTAAAATAACTTTGAATACGTAGGAACATTCTTTATTGTTTCAGTTCAACTTTGCATCTCGCTAATAATTTATTTATACAAAATTGCAGTTTAAATAAATATGTTAGGCTTTTCATAGAAAAATATACAACGCAGGACTACGTATCTTATCCCAACGCCACCTGAAGGATTGTCCCAAACGATATTGGTGTTTTCTTAATATGAAGTTTTAACTCCCTACTTTTACCTCTATGGTACCGACCATGGAGGTACCTTTATTGTACCACCATACACGTACATTATTTCAAATTAAGGTGACTTTTTTCGACGTACAGTCATTGTGCATTGTTGAACATAATAAAACTTACATACAGCTCAAACTGCTGCTAAATCATAAAACTGGTACATACTCTGGACATAACTGGAATATAACTCTGAAACATAAATCTTGGTTCTGGGACATAACTCTGGTTCCTTCCTCTTGCCCCCCCCCCTCCTTTTCTTCTCTCGCCGTTGACAACAACATTTTCTTGTTTCAGCTACGTTTGTAGTTACTGTATCAGTCGCCCATCTTTCTCTGACGAGTGCAGGTTGCAATATTGGGTGTTTTGACGAAGAAGTATGCTTTTGCCATTGAAACTGGTCAATACATTTAATTTTTTATCATATGTTGTTTTTAACAAAGTTATTTGCAATTTATAATAAAATTTATTCATAAAAGTTACAACTTAATATTTTACAAGTTGTTGTTCCCTGTCTGTTACATTAACACTAGTACATTAAAATATTGGATGAAGCTTTGCATCGCTTCCCTGTGAATTAATTGTTGACCCACTAGTAAGCCTTAATATCTTTAATAATTAGTAGCAGAAAACAAAAATAATTAATGTAAAAAAATGGCCCTCTTCTCAGCAAAGCAGCGTAAAACAAATATGCAAAAGGTATTGACAATTAGTTACCTCTTTCGGTGTTATTAAAATGCTGACTTCAGTAAAAGCAGGAAACTGCTTGTCAACAGAAAAGGAACGTTGGGCATCCACAAATTGACCGCAATAAGAGATACAAGAAAAACTAGAGAGGTATGACGCAGAATGAAACGAGAAGTTGAATAATGAAACAATCGGCGGTGGATTCAGTCCGATGGAGTCAAAATGTTTTTTCGTACATAACTTCTTGTAAAAAAAACCTCCTATAAATTTCACAAGTATATTTACAGTTTTTAGTCTCAATTAATCCCTTCAATACGAATAATATGGACCTATGGTACTTAATCATTCTAAGCTATGAGTAAATATCAATCGTTCTAAAAATTGGATTTCCTATTGAAAATTTTTGTTCTTTACTACTTATAGCTATTTTTATAGTTTTGAAGATATTTCGAGTAAAAATGAGCAAAATGCAACAAAATCACGCACGGCTATATATATATATATATATATATATATATATATATATATATACATATATATATATATATATACAGGGTGTTCCATAAATTCCAAATTAGTTTTAAAATTCCTAAAAATTGAAGGAATTGGTATATTTGAATGCGGTTTGCGACAAAGTTAGTTTCATGAAGGGGGATTTTTTTGGTAGAGAAAAAAAAATAGTTCAAAATTTTGTCAATAGAAGGCGCTGCACGCAAGCAATCACAGAATTCCGTGGGAAAACTACGTTTATTTGCATGTAGGCAAATGTTTACAAGCACATCACAGCACTAGAGTACTTGTTCTATGTGTCCGCCATCACCACAAATGATAGTTTGCAAGCGAGTGACAACACCGTTAACTCCAGCATGTAGCATATAGCAGCTGCAGCATGTAGCATCCGGATGGATGCAGGAGATTTCGTGGCGAATGGCATTCTTTAACTGCACTAAAGAAGATGAGCTGTTACGGTACACTCGGGACTTAACGTAACCCCGGAGCCAAAAATTTAGGGGTGTTAAGTCCGGTGAGCGAGGGGGCCATTCAATTGTACAGTGACGGCTGATTAATCGTTCTTCAGTAAAGGTTCTGCTCAGGAACTTCTTCACTTTGTTTGCGATATGAGGAGGTGCCCGTCTTCCATGAATGTCACTGTGTCAAGGACATTATGTTCCAATAAGTACGGTATCACTTTCTCCGTTAGCATTTACAAGTAGCGTGTTCCATTAATGGAGCACGTCTGCCAGCCTGCTTTTGCACAGGACTGTTCAAAGAAAAAAGAGCCCACAATAATGGACGCAGTGAATCCACACAAAACAGTAACACGTGGGGAAAGTACGGGCTCCG
>OX578145.1:43206529-43209029 GCA_951213105.1 Amaurobius ferox | reverse complement strand
AAAGTGAATACAATTAGGAATTATTTTAAGGCAGCTGTTCCGATGGAATCTGAACCAAAAAATAACGTTGTTGATTCGTGTAATTTATTTTCATATGGTTCATATGGTGATGGTAAAGGTTTTAATTATTTAGAAACTTTTTATAAAACCCATTATAAGAATTTTAGTAGATTTAAATATAGAATGTGCAGTTCAGCTAAATGTAAGCTGTGCCCTAAAACTAATAAGTTACAGATTTCCGATAATAGGAATTTTAAATTATTTTGTAAAACTTATCAATGTGTGTACTGTATTGAATGTGGCATATGTGGTAAGAAGTATATAGGACAGACAAAGAATTGTCTTAATATTAGAATTAATTTACACCGCAGTATGATATATAAATGCATTAAAAATCGCGAAAGTGATATATCGTTGGAAATTAAACATTTCGCAGTACACGGAGTAGAAGCTATGAAAGTCACTATTCTGGATATTGTAGTTGATGCAAAATTACGGTTATGGTGGGAAAATAGGCATATCGCACAGCATAGGTCGGTTTTCCCATACGGGCTAAATACTATTATGTACGGTACTACTTATAATAGGGAATATTATACAAACAAGGAGTCTAAAAGTGTGGCAGTAAATAACTTTATGGTGAAGAGTAGAAGAAAACAACGGGGAGGTCGTAAAGGTAAAACCAGTTTTGCCAACACCGTTGAGAGAATTGACAAAATATTGAGAGATATTTATGGAGGCAGTGGTAATTATGAGTCATGGATTAAAAATGGTGTATATGGGGTTAGGTTGAAGTTTATGAATGAAATATGGTGTCACTATAAGAAACAATGTGTTGAAGAAAGTGATAGAAGTAGCACGGAAATTTTGACAGTGCTTTTGGATTACATTAAGATAAGAGCTAAGAAATATGATATTAAGTTAGAAAAGGTATTCATAAAAAAACCTATCAGTGAATATTTAATTTTAAAATATATTAACAAAAGTTATGACTTCATTCCTTTTACTCGGATTTTGAAACAATTTGGATATTCTTTGCCGGTTATAGACTTGGAATTAAGGATGGCCTTTAAATACGGTATACCTTTAGGACGGAAGTTTTTTAACTATAACTTTTTAAGTAGTAATTTACACTTGTTTGATGATGGGAATTGTGAATGTATGCTATCAGATTTTCGAAATGAACATCATGGACATATTGTTACTGGGGATTTGGGTATCGTTAAATCAAATATAAGGACTTTTTTTGAGTTGGGTACAAAATTTCGTTTTCAGTCAGGAGTTTCAATTAAAAAATCTATTAATAGTGATTTATTACATTATATCCAAGGAGCGGCTGTGAAATACAGTTTACCCACAGAAACTTTTGAAGAGTGGAGAAGTTTGGTTTTAAATGAGGGTGATTCATGGAATCGATGGAAGGGGAGAAGTGTGGCTTTGAGTATGCATCAGCGTTATAATGATGGTGAGTTGAAGAAAGTGCAACAAAAATACGTCATTACTTATGTGGACAAAGTGACTTCCAATTTTACTTTTACATGTAGTAAGTACTATGTTGAGTTGTTGGGCAAAGCATATGATGATACTAATATGTATATATCGGTGAATCAATCAAACATAGAAATTGGCAATCGCATTCAGGCTTTGTATAAAAAGGCGGGCTTAAGTGTGGGAAGAATTAGATTCCCTTATTTAACATTGATGCCTAAGCTACACAAAGATCCAGTGAAGTTCCGACCAGTTACTATAGGTTACAAAACGTATTTAACTAGAGCTAATAAATCTTTATTGAATTATTTAAAAATTGTATTACGGAATCTTTACAGACATGGCAGCTATTTTATAAGAAATAGTTATGAAGTTGTTAACAAGCTGAAGGAGATGCCAAATATTAAAATTTACAAGAGTTATGATTTTGCAGATTTATTTAACAATATTAACATTGAGGACTTGGATAGTATTGTTATGGAAAATTTCCATAGCTGTGACTTACATTCGTGTATTGCATTGGGAAAATTTAAAGCATTAGTAAGGCTTGTGTTGTTCGAGACGGTTCTTTTTAATGGAAAGAGTTATTATAAACATATTAAGGGAATTCCCATGGGAGGTAATTGTTCCTCTGTGCTGGCTGATATTTACTTGGCCAAATACGAAAGGGGTACACACATCCTGAACGAAATATTGTTCTTGCGTTATGTGGATGATCTCCTATGTGGATATGAGGATTATAATTATACCTTGAATTTCGATTTTTATCCAACATCATTGACTTTACTGGAAACACCATGTAATGCGGATCTAAGTCTCAACTTCTTAGATATTACAATAAAGCGACCTTCTACTTCACAGCATTATCATATTTATGACAAACGTAAATCTTTTGATTTTGACATAAAGTTTATGACGTCATGGACCACGTGTTTACATCGTAACATTTTCAGAAATTTGATTATAAATCAATTATCACGTCATAAGTTATTGAATTCTTCAAGTTTGGATC
>OX578145.1:43199029-43201529 GCA_951213105.1 Amaurobius ferox | reverse complement strand
CATGCATCACTAAATAACACACTTAAATTTAAATCTTGTAATTAGATGTAAAACTTGTCCGTTTGCTAATAGTAATCAGATCAATTGTAGCAATAATCTTGTCTTCTGTAAAACATATAATTGCATCTACCAAATTAAATGTAAAAATGTAATATGTCATATATAGGTCAAACCAGCAACCCTCTGCATCTCCGAATTAACGTACACAGGAATCACATAAAATTTTTTTCAAATAATGCAACTACCCTTAATGAATCAAAATATGAATACGAACATTTTTCTAAACATGGGTTCGACAACATTGAAATTAGTATTCTGTGTATTCAAAAAAATTATTATGACAGATTGTTTCTTGAAAATGAATTGATTTGTGCATACAAAACTATTTTTCCATATGGACTCAATCAAATATTTAATTATCATAATATAGTTATAAAAAGTCCTTTAATTATCCTAATGAAGACCATAATATTTATAATTCCTTCAACAATCATAAAAGTAAATCAAAAAGAACTAAAAGAGCAAGTAAATATAATAAAAAATTGCCCTCATTATCTGAACTAAAAAATGCCATCCTTCAGCAACATGCAAATTTTAAAATTTCTTTTGATTGGAAACAATGTAAAAACTGGATTTTCGCAATTAAAAAACAGCAATTAAATATGGTATATAACCTTTTTCTAAGTACTGCATTTGACAACATTCATTTTAAACATTTATTCTATGATTTGCTCATTACCAGAAGTAAAAATCTTAATGTTTATTTATATATCACAGACTTAAACTTTAATGACGAATCAAAACAATATACTAAAATAAGCGAATATTGTACCTTGAATTTCACCAATTCTGTCCTAAATAATCTGAAGATAAATAATTTTTTAAAATCGGTTTCCAATTACTTTCCAGTCGAACATGTAAATCCTAAAATTGCTTATAAATATGATAAACCGCTAGGACGTTATATATTCAATTATAATCAAATTGCCAAATCAATAGATATTAATCAAAACTATGAATTGGATAAAGAGTCATATTGCCACTGTCATTTAGAAAAATACAAAGACTTCGTAGATAAACACCATGGGCATGTTATAACGGGAAATCTAAATATTATTAATTATGATGCACTAAGATCACTGATGTTACTGGGTACTAAGTACCGTATACCTACTAAATTTAAACATAAATTAATATGTAAAGGTTTATTTCTTGACTTAAATAAATTTATCTATAAAATCAGTTATAAATATCAAATCCCTGTAGAAGCCTTTAAACCCTGGAGAGTCTTAATAGAGCAATACTTAAATCATTATATATATAATCAGAAAATTAATAATTCATATAAACTTAATTCAATTAAAAATGATATTAAAGAAATACAAAATGATTTTGTCATTACATATGTCGATAAGGCAAGTGGTAACTACTCAATTATTTGTAAATATTATTATAAAAATATCCTTCAGTCACACTTACTTAATAATCAAATCTATAATTTACATAAAACTGACCTCAAAATCTTATACAATAGAATATCAGCCAAATATAAGCAAATCCATCTAAAAAATAGTTGTAATAACATTCCATATATTGTTTTAGTACCCAAGTTTCATAAATCCCCTGTTGCTTTTCGAACCATTACCAGTGGGCATAATTCTTACATTACTGATGCTGGAAATTATTATTAAAGATATTACATTAAGTATCCTTGTCAGATGAAATCTCAAATAATTGTCATATTGTAAAAAAACAGTTTTGAATTAAGAAATTGAAAACTCTTACTAATATTCATAGTATTTATACCTTTGATTTCAAAGATTTGTTTAATAATATTAATATAGATGATCTGTATAGAATTATTTTAGGAATTTTTGAAAAATATAATATCAACCTAAAATATTCAAATTTTCTTTTTAAAAAATTACTTAACTTCACCCTTTATGAGAATTATATTCAACATGGTGGTACTTTTTTTAAACAACAGGTTGGTATCCCACAAGGGGTGTGTGCCTCATCATTGTTAGCTAATCTGTATTTATTCTTCTATGAAAAAAACATTACTCCAAGCTTGCATAATATGCACATGTTTAGATATTTAGATGACATTTTATGTGTATCCCCAAATAATATCCCTATAGTATTAAACTTTTATCCAAAAAATTTACAATTAAATGCAAGTAATAATGACTCAAATGTTGCAAACTTTTTAGATTTAAATTTAAATTTACAAAATTGTAGTATGGTTATAAACTTATATGATGAAAGACAGGATTTTAAATTTAATACATCAAAAATTCAACATTTTGACTCTTGTTTGCATATATCTGTATTTAGAAATATTATAATAAACCAGGCTCTTAGAATCAATAAAATTTGTGATGAATATTATAAATTAGCGCATTTTATGGAATTATTGAGTACAGCGACTAATAATGCATATCCCCTCAAGTTTGTTATTAAAATTATCAACTCAGTGTATCAACTTTCACTCGATAAC
>OX578145.1:43080698-43195698 GCA_951213105.1 Amaurobius ferox | reverse complement strand
AGCCGTTTATAAGACCCAAAACGACAGAAACAAATACAAACTTCGTTTTAACATTGAAATTGTGTCGCTTATAAGAAACACGATTCCGCTTATAAGAAACAGTTTCCTACAGAAAATTTGTTGATTTCCTTGCGACGCGGGTGTAAAAAAAAAATCGATTTGTTTAAGGTTAACTGAAGGGCGAGTTGTTATCTCTTGTCTCTGGGCGTACGGGGAGGGGGTGGGAGTTTGCTATTTAACAAAGGATGACAGAGAATTTCTCCGTAGAAAGGCTTAGGGGGAGCAACCCCAAAACCAGTAAGAAACGAGTTTTAATCTTTTGGCAGTTAAGGAAACGTACTGCTAAGGAAAGGCATCTTTGCTTATGCACTCAAATAAGATTCGTACAGCTTTAGTTAGTAATTTTATGTTTTGCTAGTGGAAACATGTCTCAAAAGAGAAAAACCCTTACTTTGCTTGAAAAGCAAAGTTTACTTAAAAAGTATGATTCTCTACCTCCGTGTAGTCAAAGAGAAGTTGCTTCTGCATTAGAAATTCCGCACTCAACATTATGTAAAATTCGGAAAGGCAGAAATGAAATTTTGACGCCAAATTGTAATCTTCAAAGAAAACGGAAGCGAGAAGGAAAGGCAGCTGCTATAGAGGAAGCACTCTTACAATGGTTTTCTAACGCCAGATTAAAGAACGCTCCTATCAGTAGGGCAATTTTACTGAAAAAAGCAGAAAATTTTGCGGAAAAATTAGGAGAAAAAGAGTTCCGTGCGACTGATGGTGGTTAAGCCGCTGGAAAGAACGAAATAACATTGTGTACAAAAAAAATTATGGAGAGAAGCAGGACACGGACTCCGAGTCGGCATCTTCATGGATTACGCATAGCTTACCATCTCTATTAGAAAAATACGCTCCTCATCAAATTTTTAGCACTGACGAGACTGGGCTCTATTTTAGAGCGATGCCCGAGTATACAATGATGTTCAAAAATGATCTATCCTCCGTTGGAAAAAAACAAAAAGATCGAGTTACAGTTCTGCTAACAACTAATATGACGGGAACTGTAAAAAACCCTTTAGTTATTGGCAAAAGCAAACGTCCTCGCTGTTTAATTGGAATAAAAAAATTGCCAGTGATCTACGAAAATTCAAAGAATGCCTGGATGACAAGTAGAATTTTTGAAGACTTTTTGTTAAAGTGGGACAGGGAACTGATGGGAAAAGAAAAAAATCTTTTAATCCTTGACAACTGTTCGGCTCATCCTGTAGTACAGCTGACAAACATTGAACTTTGTTTTTTGCCACCCAATACAACTTCCATCATACAGCCTCTTGACCAAGGAATTATTAAAGCATTTAAAACTCTGTATCGATCAAATTTGCGACAGTGGATGCAATTGATGAAGAGAAAGGATCGGCTTTCGAAATAAGCAGGAAAATAACCTTGCTTGATGCTATCCATATGATCGCAGGCGCATGGAAAAATGTTTCTGACATATGCATTTTTAATTGCTTCCGTAAAGCAGGATTTTTGAAAAATAATGTTGACATACCAGCAGAAGATGAAGAAGAATTAGAAGCACCTCTCGAAGAATGGATTCACATCGACGAAAATTTACAAACATCTGAAGAAAAAAGTGATGATGACATAGTTGCGAAAATTCAGAATGTTTGCAACGAAGAAGAAAATGAAGACGACGTTCCACAAGAAGAAAATTTTTCTACAGCCAAACAGTCGCGAGAAGCCCTAACTATAATTAGAAAAACTCTTGAACATAGAGGGACATCAGAAAAAGTTTATGGACTATTTTATGATTTAGAAATGGATGTACGTAAACTAATCACAGACTCGTTAGCACAAACTACACTGGATAATTTTTTGCTGTTCCTCAGTAACAGATTACGGTATGTATGAAAATGTACTATGCTCTTATACATAAATGAACGAACTATGAGTTTTACTTTTTATTCTTATTTAACTACATACTAGTATATGCATATAGATAATATTTTAAGTTGTAAGGCTTAATTCGTAAAATAAGAAATATTTTTGAATGCAAAACTCAATTTACAAATGTATTATGTACGTACTAATGTTTTACTTATATACATTTATCTTTTAAATTCTGTAAAACTGTGTTCAATAGTTAGTATTTACAATGGAAGAACGATATTTAAAAAATTTCCGGATTTAAGAAACAACTGCTTATAAGAAACAAAACGAGCGAAACGAACGTGTTTCTTATAAGCGGCGGTCACTGTAATAGCATTTTGAATCATCTACGAGCATATGGATTTTTATACGATAAAATCTCGTTTTCAAAGTTATTCTTGTCTTACTGTTTGAACGTCACATATAGTTCATGCCTAGAAAAAATGATTTACGTACATATTATAATGAATGTACGTTTTTTTATACATCATTTCCACTTTTGTTACTCATTTTACATAATAAAAAACGCAACTTCTTTAAAGCAAAGAAATCTTACCTTTTTTCGCAGATAACTGACTCATATGTTTAACTGTGACTGTTATGGTATATCAAATATTTAAGAACTTTATACAATGCGAGCTAAACATGTCGGGTAATAATCCCATTAAAATAGTGCTTTGAGTGTCAGCAAATGCGTGCTTTGCTTGGACATTGTAATGAGGTAATTAGCACGCTCTTTTTCTGTTGCGGATTGTGAGATCTTAGTTTATTGTTGTCCATAGAATTGTAAAAACTCATTTTAACTTACTTAAAATAATACGTATTTTTAAACGTTACTTATTAGATATTTTCAGCTTTTATTTGTGTCATGCTCATTTTTTTGTTCATTTCGTAAAAGAATATCTTTCAAAAATGTTCTTTTTGCAAAGTTGGTAAATTTAGAAAAATTGCACAATAATAAACAGCTAATCTAAAAATTTCTAAATTATTAAGTTATTTGAAACTAGAAAATTTTCGCAACGTCTCTCGGGTCCCAAATAAGCGTCCAATATTTAAATAATCGCAAAAAGGAAAAAAAATTCCCCGAAAGTAAAATTCGCAAAGTTGATTGTTATCTTAGCGAATTTTTGAAGCATACTTAAAATATTAAAATAATTCTATGCTCCAAAACTTGAAAATTCCTTTTTTCGGATTCGCTAATTTAGAAAATTGCTGTATTCATTACAGTCCATATCTATACAGAGAATTTTCGTTTGCAGCTCAGAAACGCAAACACTGAATATCGTCTGAAGCTGCGATGGGTAGTTAAATTTACACTACCATGGCCATATGACTCCTCCGACGATTTAGAGTAGCAATTGGACAGTGGAGAGAAATTTATTAAAATTTAGAATTTTATAATTGAATTAGATACCCTTTATTCAGTCAGTAAGTTAAGAAACATCAAACAACAATTTAAATAACATGAAGCAAAAAATAATTTTTGAGGACCAATTAGAAACGCCAATTTTACGCCAATTAGAAACACCTAATTACAGACAATACAACTAGTACATGAATAGGATAGGAATCAAATCATAGCATTCATAAAATGATAAATGACTATAATTACATTGACCAAGAAATCCTTTTAAAAAAAATCTGATGTGGGCAACACATGACTTTCCTTATATAATGCAATGAATTTACTACTTTTACAATAAAAAATAGGTTTTTCTTATAGTAGATATTTATATTCTTTCCAAGTTATTGAATTTTCGTCAATTGACGAAAATTCAATTCTAATTAGTCGTCGTCATTTTTATCGATTTGGCTAGATTTTCGTTAATTTTGCAACATTTAAAAAAGCCGCCAAGTTGGCGATATTCCACCAAATTCGGCGCCAAAATCTCGCCAAGGTTATGGACGGAGCAAATAAGTTATTCTTCTAGCAGATAAATAACTATTGGCGTTCAAATGCAAAAGTATTACTCAAAGTATCTTTTCTCCTGAATGGAACGAGCTAGATCCACAAGAATAATTTCACCAAATTTATCTCATGATATTACATATGGAAAGTGAAAATGTTTCTCAACAGTTAATATATATATTTGTTAATTTATGGGATTTTTTGATAAATTTATTTTAAAAATGTACAATATCTCGAGAACGGTTGATGCTGGCGTTCTAAAGTTTATGTCAATCGTGACAAAATGAAAATTACATAAGAAATATCTATTTATGTAACTTTATTAAAGGTTTTGATTTTTTGATGATTTTTTTCAAAATTTCACTCGATAATTTAGGGGGGTTCTGAACATTCGATTACGTTTAAAAACAATAGGCTTCCAGTATTCATGGATTGTGATTATTGTACCAAGTTTCATTTGAATCGCTCTATTTGTTCGTGAGATATCGTCTCCACAGACTCACTGACACACGCACGCACACACATACTTTCACGCACGCGTGCACACACACACACACACACACACACACACACACACACACACAGACTTCACCTCAAAAATGCTTGATTCGTGATCAGAGATGCTTGAAACGTGCTCATTCGTCGAAAACTAGAATTCGAATTTTCGACCCCGCCACAATACTTTCCTTATACATTATGTATGTAAGGAAAGTAATATAAGGAATTATATAATTGAATTATATAAGGAAAGCCATGTGTCGCCAAAATCAGATTTTTCATTTATAAATATACTTAGAAACGTTATTAATTAAGATTGTCGTCTCACTAAAGTATCTTTATACATAATTTGCGAAACACTTATGCGATAATTCCAGGGATGAATTCAATCCCCGGCTTTTTGATTTTCTGATATCAGCAAGACAAAGAGGTAGAAATGTTATTGGATTCATTCGAAGGTATGCTACATACAATCGAAGAACTAAAAATAGCTTGAAGAGCAACATTTAATAGACATAGGTCTAATAGATATAGAATGTTCTCTGGACATGAGACAATTTAAGAACCAAGTATTCTCCAACTGTTTAAGACAAAATAATCCTTTAGTAAACTACATGTACGCAAATTTACTACATTGTTATTTCTATCCAGATTTAGTATTTGATCGTCGTACAATGAAATGTCACAAATTGCAGATGTATAATTTTTTCTGGAACTGAAATACAAGAATTTATCCTACCCGTAGACGTAAATGATTGACTTTCGTTCGATTGATTGACTTAGAGTTCGCGAGATGAGAAATAGATGTGATGTCTATCAATTAATAAGAACTATTGTGTCGTAGATCTTATACATCGTTTTTTCACTGTGAAAGAAGTATATTCATTGATTGCATTATACAGGGTGCCACAAACATTGACCTCGGCTTTTATTCCTTAAATATTGATCTTGAACATATATAATAAATTACAAATTTGCGTAAATAAAAGGTACAGAATTTTATGAAATCGATAAAATTTTTCAGGGGATTAAATTTGAAGAAATACAAAATTAAAATATTTATACGGCCCCCGAACAAAGACATTTTCAATGAGTAAAATGTGCCCCATACTCTAAGAAGGTGATGTGCAAAATCTCAGCATTTTATCATAAAAAGTCCCAGAAATATGTTTAAACAAAGTTGGTGAGGGATTAATCATAAATTAAAATTTAAATTTTTACAGCAAGAGTGCAAATGACGCAACGCAGAAATGTATCATAGGCAAGTAATATCTGCCTCTTATCTTTAATGGATCTTTAACATAGATGGAAAACATTTTGAACAAGCTTTGTAATCTTCGTGTAAAGTTATTATTTCTACACAGTGTAGATACTTTTGTACCATTAAATAGCAAAATTATTATTTATCTATGCAATCATTGTTTGCTTTCGTAATTTGTGTATGACCCCAGAAACGTGATCTGCCGACATAATTTTTCCTCTCTGAGAACCCATGTCGATGTATCGAAAAGTACTCTAAGTCATCATTATTGCCTTTTCATATCTCTGGGACTTTTTATGATTAAATGCTGAAATTTTTTACATCACCTCATTAGTGTATGGGGCACATTTTACTCATTAGAAATGTTTTTGTACGGGGGCCGTAAAAAAATTTAAATTTTGTAGTTCTTAAATTTTAATTCCCTCGAAAATTTTAATCGATTTCATAAAATTCTGTACCTTATTTTACGTAACTTTGTAATTTATTAAATATGTCTAAGATTAATGTTTTAGGAATAAAAACCGAGGTCAATGTTTTTGGGAGACCCTGTATAAGGAAAGTCATGCGCTGTCAACATCACATTTTTTATTTATAAATGTACTTAGTAACAATAGTCTTACAACACAAATGCGCAATAAATGGCGCCTGTAGAAAAGTTAATGAATAGACAGAGCCATCTATTTCTCATCTCCCGAACTACTTTTCTTCAATTGATTTGCTCTAAAAGAAATAGTTTAGGAAATGTGTTGAAGATGGCAATCGTAGTGAAGTCAATGGCGCCATCTATTTCCCATCTCGCTAACTATTATTTCTATTAGACCGATTTTGCTACTAAGAGAAATAGTTCAGGACATGGGAAACAGTTGACGAGCGACCTGGATAAACACACAAACTACCTCACTCAATAAGTCTTCGGTCTAACTAAGAAAAACAATTGTTTTTCAGAAATTCGACTTTATTCATCAACATACTCTCCTTCAAGAGTGATACATTCATTCCAATGTTCCTCTAACTTTTCGATGCCTTTTTTGTAGAACGATTTGTCTTTGCTCTCAAAATAGACCTCAGTTTCGGCAACCACTACTTCATTTGAGCCAAATTTCTTTCCCTGGAGTATCTTTTTGACTCAGGTGTGTAGTAATGGATCCATGTTTCATCCATTGTCACATACCGACGCAATAAATCCTCTCATATCGCTTGAACAGCTCCAAACAGCGCTCTGAATCGTCGACGTGTTGTTGTTTTTGGTCCAGTGTGAGCAAACGCGGCACCCACTTTGAAAGCAACTTACGCATGCTCAAATTTTCGTGTAAAATTGTAAACACACTACCTTCTGATATCTTTAAGGTGTCAGCTATTTGACGCAACTTCACCTTACAGTCTTTCTAACCTTTTTTGTGGACTTTTTTTTATGTTTTCCGAAACAACTGCCGATTTTGGGCGACCATCATCGGTGGTGTACGACCGCGTTTAAACTCAGCATACCAGTCAATAATAGTTGATTTCCCTAGTGCAGAGTCTCCATAACGCTTATCAAACCACTGTTTGGCTTCAACAGTATTTTTCCCATCAAAAAACAATGTTTAATCAACACACGAAATTATTTTTTATCCATTGTTATGAAAATTACAAAACTGGGGTCACTAAAACCAGTGTAACCTATAAATTAATTGTCAGAATGTCATGAAATTTTGACACGTGTCGTTTGAAGGTTGGTACTATTCAGAAATCATATGGGTATGTTAACAGTGTGTGTTGCCATATATGTGTCAGACCGGAGACTTATTGAGTGAAGTGTTTACATATGGTGGTCTTAGTGGGGTCATTATGGTCTTGGTAGGGTCTAAAAATATTTACCAAATCTACAAAATTCTCACAGTTAGGCTCAAAGGTTGTAACTTGGCATATTTATACAGAGGAATATACTACGAAAAGTGCCATACAGTGTTAAAAATAAACTTTGTAAAATAAAATTTTAACTGTTGAACTGAATTTTAATGTTGAACACAAGTTGCCTAGTCTTTGAATGGTTCAGATACAAGTGTACTACGCATGTAAATTGAAAATTTTAATGCCAAAGCTTTTAGTTAAACTCAAGAATATTTTAATATAACTAAGGTCTCTCTGAATAAGATTATTCAAAATTAACTGTGCAGAAGTTAAACATTCATCGAATTCAACTTTAATACCCATCTCCATTAGAGAAAATTCAATACCCGTATTTTGTGTGCAAAGCCTCTTCAAAGTTGCAGTTTAAATTTCTAAGAAAGTTCCAATTGTTTGTAAATTGAAGCAAACACGTGAGATACATCTTGATGCAACGAAACTCAGTCATTTCCGAATTCTGAAGTTGACGCAGAATAGTTTTCTCACTCGTACTCCTATTTTCTTTCCGCTACATACGAAGATGTTGGAAAGTGGAATTCAAGGTTAAATACATATTGTGTGCGAAAGTTATTTGAGAAAGTTCATGTAAAATAAAAATACTTTGCTAGTAACAGCATAATCAGTTGATTAAATGTGTAAACTGGCTTCGGTTGCAATGAAAAGCCTCTTTACGACTCGGAGCTGATCAGCAAAGAAAAAAAAAGTTTGTTCCGTCTGTCGGAATAAATTGAATTCAAAGCTGAAAAAAATAATATTTTACATGCTACGTTCAAACATTTCCTTCCTATTTGCGTCAAAAGCACACTAATAATAATAAAATAATTCTATGTTTCAAAAATTGAAAAATTATCTTTAAAATTAACTAAATTAGAAAATTGGAAATATTACAGCACTCAATGTCTAGACAATGAGTCTGAAAAATTGTATGTAGAATACCTATTTTCATATCGTTTGCATTCGGAAATCGTCTGCTGGAATAAATGGATTTTGAAGACGAAATTTTGACTTATTGTCTGGTTTAAATGTTCAAAACCTTTAAACTAATTTGAATTTAGAAATAAAATGTCGCCGAGTTGTATCGTATGGGAATTTGAAGTATCTCTGTTTGGAATATCTCGTCCGTCCAAAGCTTCAATTATCCGCTACAGACGACTCGGGAATAAATTTGACATATACATATGTAAGGGATGTATCAGACAGAAGAATTTAATGAATAACATTTTAGCATAAATTAACAAAGGTTTATTTAATCACATCGTAATCATCGCATACGGGCATCAAGTGGCGTACATCGCCTGACTCACTGAGTGCTGCTAGAGCAAGGTTACAAGAATAAAATGAATACGAAAGAAACTAGTTCTCGGTTGAGGCTTACACATACAATCACAAATATTTTCTTTTATTACATAAGATACGAGTATGACAAAAACGATTGAATTTGTCTGCTTGTGACAGAGGTTCATACAGTTATTGAACTGCTTACGCTGTTGTTAATGTGGTATTTATGTATTTTGATGTTATGTAAGACAACCTTTTGAGCGATAATCTGAGAAAGTTAATATTAAAATCACACATATCACATTCCCTACAATACAACAATGCATTATAAACGCAAAGACATAATGTTGTGATCTTATCAAATGTTTGACTTAGGAGATTTCGCTGGATTGATGTGATGAGTATCCTCTAAAATAAATCAACGTTTCATCAATGACGTCCATAGGTAAGATCTTGGGATCTCAAGTTTTTGAAAATCGTAAAATTTTTACAAAATTTAATTATATAGTAATACAAATATGTTCTAGAAATTGCCATTTTACATGCAATATTTTGTTCTTAAACCAAGGCGTCACTCATAGGATGTTAGCATAAATCGTTCTCTAGTTTTTGAGATACTTGTACATGCTTACGATATACAGGGTTCCTAGCTAAGTCCTTAAGCATCGCAATAATTTTGGAAGGAAATGTTCATGAGTGGTAAATCAAAAGTAAATCAAAAATGAGGTAAATCAAAAGTAAGGTAAATCAAAAGTCAGGTAATTCAAAAGTAAAGTGATCATGCCCAATCGAATGAAATGCATTATCGGCCACTAGTGGAGAATTTAAATAGTTAGGATCGTGAACTCGGCAGCAAAGTGAGATAGGCTAAAAAAGTTATAAATAATTTTTAATGAATAGGAATCGACAATTAAAATTCTACAGTAGGCAATTATTTAACACAATACGGTTATTGGTGAATGGTTGACCTATTAAAAAATCTGATGTGGGCAGCATATGACTTTCCTTATATAATGCTATGAATTTACTACTTTTACAGTAAAAAAAAGTAGGTTCAGATATACACAGATATAATGATATACATAAGAGTAGTGAATGGCAGTCGGCCAGTTGCAACTTCAAAAAAAAAAGAGGGGGGGGGACTAACTTGCAAGTAAATTTTAAATAACAAAAAATAAAAAGAATCAGTAATCAAAATAAGTAAATAAGTAAATAAAGTAAAAGACATATATGTATAGCACAATAACAACAAATAAATACTTCACCATATACAAACCGGGCGGCCTTGATGACAGGCATTTGAATTAGGGTGTTCAGATCGTTGATATTGCTGCAAAATATTTTTTAATGATCACAATAAACTTGATGACAGGCAGCGAATTAGGGTGTTCAGATCGTTGATATCGCTGCAAAATATTTTAAAATCATGACAACGGATGTTTTAAACAGTGAAAGGATTACATTCAAAGGTATACAATCAAAATAAATAAATAATAAAAAAAAAATAGAGAATATTGTAAACAAAGCTTTAAAAAATAAGAGCAGCTCCGCTAACAAAAAAAAGAAAAAAAACAGCTGACAGCGGGCGGAAGATGGTCGGAAAAGGCAATGCTTTTCAAACTCCAAAAAGCTCGGACTCTCGGTGAGAAAAAACTGGTTCCGAGGCAAAGTAAGCAGGCGAAAATTCAAGGTCATTCTCTTCAGCGTGGGAGAAGCTTTAACATACGGGTACTTTTCACAGATAGGCTTTGGGAGGGGAAATGCTTTCAAAGAAATTGTAAGAAATCATAGAAAATAAAGAAATAATTAGGTACAAAAATATAAAGAATCACAGAGGAATAACAATATACAGATTTTAATATAAATATAAGTGAATGACAATAAAAGATAAATTAAGAAAAAAAATATAAATAAATACAATAGATATAGCTGCGTTAGAAGCATGATTCATGGTAGTGAACCAATACAGGTATTTAAAACGCGGGTCGTTCAATTTAAGTATTAAACATTAAAATTTAAAAGGTGTCCTAGGTAAATCTATAGAGGTTACTCAAAAAAATTGGGTTAGCTCGTGAATACATGCAAAAATGCGCCGAAATAAAACATAAAATAAACATTCAAATCACATGAAAATAGACGTAAAATTATATTAAAAATAAGTAATAATAACATTGTGAAAGAGAGATCAGGGATTGTTGTTAACACAATATCAGTGTATGTGACGATTTGGATTTCCCGCCAATGTAGCACGCAGGTCAGATGACAAAGAGAATGAACTGACTTGTAAAAATTAGACAGCCAAAATTCATTTCCACATCAAATGACTCGCGTAAGTGTGAACAGTAGAACATGCAAAAAAAAAGACATGCAAAATTTACTTACCTGCTTGTGGGCTTGTGAAACATTGAGAGAACGGGCGCGCGCAAATGACCAGCACATTTTTTCTATCGAATGCAGTGTGCGAAGAAAGAAAGGGTGGGCGACTGGACTTCCGGTTCTACTCGCAGTTCGGGGAAAAACCAGTTCCGCCGTTGCCTGGCGACGAACATATGTTTTGAGATAAACAGTGGGGGGAAAACGCCTGGACTGACATTTGTTTGTTTTGGTCGTATTGCATTGTAAATTAAAATGTGTAGAGTATAAAATAGTGAAATTATACGAATGTAGATCAGATAGTACTTGTTGTGTGAAATGTATATGATTCGAATTGTAAACAAAAAAAAATTGTGAATTGTGAGAAAAAGTGAGGGAAAATCTGTGAACAAATAATGATGATGTAAAGTGTACTGTATAATATTTTGTAAACCTAGCTTGACTTCTTTTCTGTTCAGGGGGGTGAAAATATGTGATACGGTAATCACATATCTTGATACGTAACCCTGGAAAAAGGGAATGGTGTAAATATATTGAAATGCATACTATGTTTTTTTTATTTATGTTTATAGCTAGGCCTTTGCACAGACGGAATTGGGATTTTTTGGCGCCTTTGGGTTGTGTGCGCACTGACATGGATTGTAAATATTCAGAGATTTAATTGCAGCAAAATGTCAAAGTTGAGCTACAAATCTTTGAAAATTTATAGCCCTGTCAGGTGTGGCGCGCGTCGGTGTCCGGTATTTTGGACCACCCTGGTTTTGTATGCCCTCTGGTTCTTGTTTTTTAGTGGAACGCATAAAAAATTAGCGTCGCTTCTAGACCAATGGTGAAGCATTTTTTGGACCTCCTCTTTTTTATAGCGTTTGGGAACAGCGAATGAGAGTTGGGGGGATTTCCTCCCTGTTTTGTGTCGTTCCCCTTGTTTGTAAAGTTTGAAAGTTTTAGAAATGTAAAAAATAGTTAGTTGCTTTTCTGAGCTCGAGTAGAGAGCACTCCAAGTGCGGGGCACTTGTATTTCGGTGTAGCCGATCCGGCATGTATGTTTGATGCATCTCTGACCCGGCATCCGCGGTCCCTATCTCGGGCGGCAAATGTCTTGGCCGAGGAGCCGACGTAGTGAGTCCGGAATAGATGCCGACTCGTAGCCAAGACGAGCCGAGCCTAACTCAGCGCGAGGGCGCATTTTCTTCGGGCAGTTCGACCAGAAAATGGAAGAAGGCCGTCATGTGTTATTTGGTTGCAGTACACACAGCTCTACCACCAAAACGGCGCGGTGTAGGACCTTTGCTCCTTTAGCTGCATTTAAGCCGTGGTTACGTAAATGCTGTGTGCACGGAATAATTTGCGGAGCATCAATCCAGGGCTCCTAAGCAGCAGTCAATCTCTACAAATAAAGTATCCGCTCTCCACTCCTTAGGCAAGGGCCTGTACGCATGCTCACTCAAGAGCCGCTGGGTCTAAGCCGCATTAAGAGGAGGAGAAGGAAAGTGAACAGTATGCCCATCGTCATTTTGTTTTTGTTAGTTGCAGTGCAACACAGCTCTACCACTAAAACGGCGCGGTGGAGGACCTTGCTCCTTTAGCTGCATTTGAGCCGTGGTAACTGTAACACTGCGTGTAGGGAGTGTTGAGGAGCATCAATCCCGGGATCCTAAGCAGCAGACAAGCCTCTACGAAAACGTATATATATTTGGCAAAACCTGTACGCATGCTCACTCAAGAGCCGCTGGGACAAGCCATCGTTTAAGAGGAGGAGAAGGAAAGTGGACAGTGTGCCCATCTCCAAAATAATACTTGGCAAAAATTTTCGTCACCTGAGGACACGCACTGTGTAATCAGACTGGCAGTGTTCCCATGAACTATTCAACTAAATGAATAAACATTCAATTAATTGTGCCACCCTTTCCTACGTGCAGAGGTCAGCTACAGCACTCAGTGAGAATCCTATGTATGAACCTTTGCTTTGAAATTATATATTGATTTTAAAATGTGTACATGAATGTTTAAGTAACTGATGTAATCCAATAGTGTAAGGGCAGGGTTATGATAAATGGGAGTTTTTGCAAAATTGAATATACATATTGTGTTCTTAACAAAAAGTAATTAATTACAAATTTGGATTTTATAAATATGCAAATTAATGCAAAATGAACTGTGCACCCCGAGGTCAAGTTTAGGTAATTTGGGAACTCTTTTGTAATTGTGTATTTTGTATATTAATGTTTAAAATTGAGATTTCATGTGTTCTATAAATAAATTGTAGTTGGCCACAAAATGGGAGTGATTATTTTGTTGTAGTAGACGCAATGTACTTTGGTCCAATCGGACCCCACTATACTTTAACGCGCTTGAGCCTGGTGGAACTATTTGGTGAGTATCTTTAATGTATTTATGTGTTTAAGTTTATTGTATTTATGTGTAAAATTCACCTCACCACAGACCTATTAAAAAATCTGATGTGGGCAGCATATGACTTTCCTTATATAATGCTATGAATTTACTACTTTTACAGTAAAAAAAAGTAGGTTATTCATATAGTAGATATTTATATTCTTTACAAGATATTGAATTTTCATCAATTAGTCGTCATTTTCATTGATTTAGCGTCATTTCTATCCATTTGGCGGGATTTTCGTTAATTTGGCCATATTTAAAAAAGTCGTCAAGTTGGCGACATTCCGCTAAATTCATCGCCAAAATCTCGCCAAGCGTTATGGATGGAGAAATAGGTTATTCTTACAGCAGATAAATGACTATTGGCGTTCAAATGCAAAAGTATTAATCAAAGTATCTTTTCTCATGAATGGAACGAGTTAGATCCATGAGAATGATGTCACGAAATTTATGGCCTGATATTACATATAAAAAGTGAACATGTTTTTCAACAGTTAATATTTTTTTTTAATTTATGGGATTTTTTGTTGAATTTATTTGAAAACTGATCAATATCTTGAGAACGGTTCATGCTATCGTTCTAAAGTTTATGTCAATCGTTTTCATAGGAAAAATTACATAAGAAATGTCTATTTGCGTACCTTTATTAAAGGTTTTGATTTTTTTGATGATTTTTTCAATATTTCACTTTCACCATGGTGCAGGTCCTGATGATATGATTTTTTGGCAGATATTCATTGCCTTCTATTTACGCGTTTCTTTCGTTGTTGATGTCAATTTCTATTCATTGAATGATGTTCTATAATTTTGCAGTTGGCGTTTTTATTATCTCGCTTTGTTGACTGAGGACGTTGTCCCTACTTTTTAATTTCTCCGCAAGAGGCGTTGCAATAACCTTTTTCCGATCAGGCATGGCCATTTTGCTTCTGTGTGCGCCGTCAGTAGTGGAAAACCGAAACTTCGGACGGAGGCAAAATTCGATGGTTCAGGGACGATACCGCTCAGATAATTTTTTTTAAAAATCAAAATGTCTTATGTACAAATTGTCTTTCAAAATGTCTTAGTTATTTCATGTTGAAACAATATTTTGATCGATTTTCACAAAAATTGGTTCCTGAGTGATCGAAAATATTATCACAGAATTTTCATCTTGATATCTTCAAAAAGATCGATGATCTTACGAGTGTATGGGCTGAATCCGCAGTATAGTTTTTCCTTATTTATATATTTATTTTTAAATGCATCGAAATATGCATTTTTTATTTTTGTTAATTTCACCGCATCAGGAAAAGAAAGATTAGCACGGTTCTATAGTGTGGCAAACATCTGGGTGCATATTTTGTAATTCTATTCATTCTATTAATTTTAAATTAAATTATTTTTTCTCACTTTTCAAACAAAAGCATAAAATTTGAGATTTTCGGTTAATATTGGCGAAGTTGAATATTCTTCGGTTTAACGGTTGCTAGGTGCTGGCAGTTGCAACTGGCGCCACAACCTGTCTTATTGCTGTGAAATGCAGTGACGAATTTATCGCAAAACGTTGGTGGGTTTTCGAACATTCAGAACAGAAGATAAATATAAAATGACATATTTGTCGAGACGGGAAAACCGTTGTTTATCCTAGTGGATTAATTTATCGGTTTTCTAACTTTGCGAATTCGAAATCTACCAATCTAATTTTTACATATAAAATTATGTTATTATTATTAATATTGTTATAAAAATGGTAAAGTTCTGGTGAAGATTTGCTGATATATATTTTAATTTGCTTTAATATTACTGTTTTTTTTTAATGTGCGATTTTCACAACGGTTAATTTCATTTCTGATTTTAAACAGCGGCATTGGATGTTAGTTCCATATTTTGTTTGTATACTTTCGTTGTAGCTATCACCCCACTTTTACCACTGGGTTCGTTTGGTAAGCGCATGCGCACTGGCGTTGAGGGTCGCAGCTAAAACAGAGGAGCCATACGAATTTATGAGAAAGTTGAATGGAAATTCATACTTTATATTCATATGTAATTTTGCAGTTAATTATGATGCACTTTCTTTTCCGTTAATTCAATAAAATTGCGTTCTTTTGGAATTGGTTTTATCACATCTAATATATATTCTCTTATAATTTCGTATTTCTATGAATACATTATCTTATTATTCATAAAATGCATTTAATCACCAATACACATAAAAACGTCTTTACAGCATAACCATAATTTTAAAGTTAGTTCCACTTTTGTTCTAAGAACAGTTTCATACTACACGTGGGAGTCATTTCATATATTCCAATAATGCATATTTTAAAATATGCTATGCAGTTATAATAAATAAATTTTCTGGATTTTATGTTGGTGCGTAGGCAAAATGTCGTTCGTCAACTTTTAAATTTTTTTTGGAGTTGTTTTGCTATTTCGATGGTATTTTTTCATGGAATGATAGAATAGAGTTTATGCATAAATTTCTGAAGTATTTAACAAAATAATATTTCGTTGAACACAGTATACACGATTGGATGAATAAAGATACCATACGGTTTCAAAAGCAATAGATCTTGCCAAGATAATTGAGACAATTCAGCAATCTCTTCAAGAAACTTCAACAAGCAAGAACGTGTACTTTTGGTGGTTCTTTTTTGTGTTCCGTCTCATTTACTCTGACGAATAAAGTTTCTTTTTTGCCTTTGAAACAGTTTAATACATTTATTCAACCTGTGTTTACGAAGTTTCTATTTTTCAGACAGGAGGTTGAGCTACGGTTGCCAAATAAACCATTTAATTGCTAGATTTTTGGAACATTCAACACCTAAAATGTCTAAAATAAACCACAAAATAGATACGTTTGCAACTACTTATAAAAAATATCTTTGAAATCTATCTACATGTTGTCATTTCTTGCAACTACGAGGTCTACCTAAGAGCTAGTAACACGGGTTTTAAGAAATCTATATTTTATTAAATAATATTCTACTGTAAAAATATTGATAGTAAACAATGATGGTTTAAAGTGACTTTTTTGAGGGGTAGTATGGGACGAATAATGTAACAGTTCATTAATATATGTTATTAATTTTAGTTGTGTTCGCAACTTTATGGAATTTTATATAATCAATACCAAATGCTGTATTATATTTTACTTTTGATACTATAGTATAAAGAAATAATGGTTTTCTTAAAAATGTCTGAATTCGAGATTTTGGATGCAAATTTGAATTCATTTCAAACACTTAATAATGTTAATCTGTGTGTTTCATGTTTGCATAAGCATCAAAGGTAAGATTACAACCGATAAGGGGTTCATAATGCTGAATTGAATTTTCTAATATGGGCTTTATGTAAATTTATGTCATCAAAATCCAAAAACTTGTCCTTTTCGAGCATTGAATGCATTCAGAACGATGTTATTGGATTTATCGTACAATTTTAAATTTTTATTTTATTTTATGTAGTGTGTTTGATAAATTTAGTAGAAGTACACAGGGAGTGCTTATCCCAGGCATGACCGACTTCATTATTTTTACTTTGCTCTGCGCATATGACGACATGGGAATTAAGAACACGGCGCATTTTGCTCTGGTGCTCACAAGAGAGACCGAACTTGTTTTACTGCGATTGCCATCTTACTATAACTACGCCACTAAATTTCCTTGGGCATCACTGGATACTGTGTGCACAGCACAATTTAAAATCTTTGAGCAAGTTGCTTACGTCTGGATATTGCCACTTTAAAATTAACACATAATTTTTAACCGTAATATTGGGAACTTTGTGTTTTCACAGCTCCTCTTAAAAGTTTTCTCTGGATCGTGACATCATGAGTAACGAAACTAATTCCCTTTACATCAAGCGGACAACGTTTTTATTGGTTGCCGGGCTGAGTGTCCAACCTTATATTTAAGAACCTTGGATATACCCGCAATTTAAGACGGATCATGCTTTGTTCCGGTATGATGGTCCTCAGATTTCTAGTGAAGAATTTGATATAAAATGATTTTTTTTTACTTTTTTGATAATCAGTTTCTTCTTAATTTCTTTTTAGGAAATTGAGGATCTGTAATTCTTGATCACATTTAACGAAACTTATAACAAACACTGTATAGTTCAGTAAGCGTGTGTTAGAGAGGCAATAAAAAGTAAATTCTATAAAATTCCTTGCTAGAAACTGAGAATGTAGTTCTTGTATGTGTTCAGAAATATAACTAAATGTTAGTGCATTTAATGGCAAGTGAAAGCAGTTTCTTCATGCCCTTACTGCATACATCCCACCACTTTGTATTTTTCTTTATGTTCTATAAATTTTTTACAGAGCACTGACATTGGGTTAAGTGAAAGAAAAAAATACTGTAGCATAGGAATTTAAGAAATGGGCTTCGAGGGAACAATTTACAGCTCTGCAAATTGTTTTCCATTTGGAAACAGCATGTAAGAGGTAAGCGCGGAAGTTCTTTATCCCAACAACAAATGAATTTTGTTCTAGATCAGTAGTTTTCTTTCCATTTGAAATTTTACATTGCTATTATTTTCCCATATATACAGCGCAATGTACAGTAAAATTAATGTGGCATGGGTTGAAAATTTAACTTTCGACAGATTTACATACTTTAAGCAGCCTTGACATTTCTGTCGTGGCTGTAATCAAACATTTTTGTCGTAGTCGTAAAAAATCAGTGAAGTCAATCATTTTAAACTAACATTCGTTATATGCGTAATACACTATAAGAAAGAGAATAGAGTTTTCGAGATATTCAAATAACTTTATCAACAAAATTTAAGACATTGTTAAAATTTTAGCTTTCCATATTCACTATTATGTGGTATGTTCATTAATGCCCTTCCCATGGATTTAGCACGTTTATGATAAAATACATTAATTTTGTGTTGTAGCACAGCCTAATTCACCCCAAATTCACTTATTTAATTTGAACTAAGTAAATTTGGGTGAAATTTTGTACCAATGTTACGGGTGGCAAAAATTTTGCAATGCATTTTGCTAGAAATTTTTTGTAACAACAATTTCTCAGAATGTTTCTGAAGATATAGAGCTTAATGACTGATATGGATTTAGCAGCAAATTCTGGAAAAGATAAGGGATTTCACCAAGTATTTCCACTTTCGGTTCTTCTTCTATTTCTGATTATCCCCTTGAAATGTCTATTTTCTCAAGATTGTCTTTAAATAGAGGTTAGATTATAACTCATATGGATTAAACATCTGGATGATGTAGAAAGTTTTTAAAGAATTCTACTTCAGGTTTAAAAACTTTCGTTGAAACATATATTTCTCTGAATTTTTTATGTTTAGAGCTGAGATGATGACTGATATGGATTCATCATCAAATTCCGCATGAGGTTGGGGGAGAGGGGCGGTCACTAAGAATTTTTCACTAAGGAATTCCTTAAATCATCATCATCCCATCCCTTAAATCAGTGGTTCTCAACCGGTGGGTCGCGACCCCCCCATGGGGTCGCAAGTTTAAAAAAATACAAATTTTTTTTTATAAATAATGTATTATACAATAATTTTACATCTAGAATTGAAAAAAAAATCAGTATATGTTACTTTACTTAATAACTTGTTTAATATACGCGCCATCGTTTTTAATGTTAATACATAATTTCAATACTAGCACGTTTTCGTTGCAACAAGCTAATGAGAAACTTGTGCTTGTTTTGATTTAACAATATTTTTAATGTCTGGTTAGATTCCTGTCACACACATAATCAAGTCATTTTCCAGGTCTAAACGATTTCTTGGTTTAGTTTTTAAATGTAACATAGTCGAGAAGCCAAGTTCGCATAAATATTCAGTTTCTTTAAAAATCCATTAATTTTGCCTTGTGCTTTGTGTATAGTTATATTTCGACCTTGTAGCTCTGCATTTAGCTCATTCAGGTGCATAAATATGTCTGCTAAGTATGCGAGTTGAAATAACCAAGTTGGGGAGCTAAAATGCTATTCGGCTAGTTGTGGGTTAGCATCTTGTAAAAATAGCAGTAGTTCAGATCGCAGCTCAAATAACCTGTTCAAAACCTTCCCACGGGATAGCAATCGTACCTCCGTATGCAACAGCAGCGTTTCATGTATTGAACCCATTGCATTGCAAAGTTTTTCAAACAGTCAGCACTGTAAAGGTCTGTTTTAATAAAATGCACTATTTTTACAGCTTCCGTTAGGACTTCTTGAAGTTCATCATCATCACTGCATATTGCTATGCACTTTCCCCAATCTATTTTAAATCTTTTCGTAGCTTCCATAAATGACTCAAACATTCCCCCGTTGTGTCGTCAGGCACAGATTTGCAAAACAAAATTTCTTCTTGTACGTATCCATCTACCTCAAACCGTATAAAACACAAAAATTGTGCACAATTTGACACGTCTGTAGACTCATTGATTTGAATGGAAAAATATTCGCTTCGTTTTATTTTTTCAGTACGATGTTCACGTACAATTTCAGTCATTTCAGAAATACGTCTTGCCACAGTATCATTCGATAATGTATTGCAGTCAATTTTTCAGTATCCTCCGAACTGATCATACACGACACCACATCTGTTGCACATGGAAGAATAAGAAATTCAGCAATGGTATGAGGCTTCCCTTTTTTCGCAATCCTTAAAACCACTAGATAAGATGCATGAAATGCCATTTCACTTACATTACCTATTTTTGTAATGTGCATCTGTTGATTTTGTAAAACAGAAAGTTTCCGGCGAAAAAATTCAATCGGCTTACCTTTCACTGATGAATGTTTTGTTTCAAGATGGCGCATCAATTTTGAAGGCTTCATGCTTTCTGCAGACAAAACATCTGAGCATAATACACACTGTGGGTGATTTCCGAGCACTGTAAATCCGAAATTTAAGTACGAATCATCGTACTTTCTAACTTTTTTTAGTTTTCTCACTGGCTTCGCGTGAACATGAGGGTTGATTTCTTTTTAAATACCTATCCATAACTGTTGCAATTTACTAAGAACGGCGTCAACTAAGATAGTAATAAATCACGTGCCGTCAGCGTCGTCTTCAGCACTCAGAAACTGAATGATGTAATGGCCTTTATACCAGTGAGGTGGGCGTCCTGCGGTTTATGCGAACTTCAAATGCAATTTAGTGGTGCCATCTATCGTGAAACACTTACATGAATTGATAATGTTATTGCAAATTATATTAATGTTAATTTATTGGGGGGAAAGTAATGCCTTCAAATATTGAAACCAAATACAGTCAATAAAGTGTATAGTGTGTGCGTGTGTGTGTGTGGGGGGGGGGGCGAAGTTATTTTACGGCGATAGAGGGTCGTCACCTACAAAAGGTTGAGAACCACTGCCTTAAATAATACCAGTGATATCAACTTATACCATATAAAATAAAATCAACTTAAATAATATTAATAATACTTTAAAATGTCTTGTGAAAGTTTTTCTTATACACAGATAATGACTATAGAGTGGTACAAATCAATCACATTCAAACTAATTTTTCAAAGAACTGCCTACATTGGGCATATTACAGAACATACTTTCTCGTTAGGTTTTCAGATTTACTGTGATTGTGAGCTCTTGAAGTCTAGGTGATGAAAAAATCTAATTATTATTTACTTATTTCATGAAATTGTTTATGTTAGTAAACATTATGAGAAGGATTGACATCTTTAAAGGTACTCGCCTACATGGGTGCACATAGAAATTTTTTCAGGGGGTACAAACCAATGACACCAATGGGGCAAACTCAATGATAAGTTGTACAACATCCGCTAGACTGATGTCCACCTTTGTGACATGGAACGTTCAGGAAGGGAAGGTGCCATCCTCTATGTGCACCCATGCTCACCTACACAACAGTGGCGAATAGAAAAGTAAAAGTAAACTTTAATCACGTACGAAATTAAACCAAATTGAGAGTATAGGCAGATAAAATAGCTTTAACAATTTTGAATACTATTAATTTCGGTTATTGATAAGATTTATATAGTATTGCTTAAATTTAATCTTCTTACACTCTCAATTTGATTCAATTTTATGTGTAGTTAAAATACATTTTCTACCTTTCCGCGCACCACTGTGTAAACATTGAAAACATGTTGTATTTCGCTCATAATTTATTTTTACTCTTTAGTCTTCATTTTAAGTTTTAGTTTTTCCTTCTAATCCACCCTTTTAATATATTTTTACGTAATTAACGTAAAATGAAAACCTATGAAGTACAGTGATCGATTCGTTAGAACCAGGAGAACTTTTTATCTGAAGAAACACAACGATAATTTGCGAATAAAATGCATGAGAAGGTAACATAGGCATGACGGACGTAAGTGACGTAAAGACATGACGTAATGGCGTGAAAATGCGACAGATCCGAATGTTCCGCGAGATAAAACTGAGCGCTGAATTCCAACTCTATATCCTACAGGACTCGAAAGAGATCCCGTAAAAGTGGAATATGTAAGTGACGTAACAACGCAGAGTAATGACGTGCCAATTTGAGGAAAATATTCCATGATATGAAACTTAAAGAATATTGATACTGGGAATCGAACCGTACGGACATCGCCCTGAAAATAGCAAAAACATGTTCAGGAGGTTCTAAAATTGGTCCGAAATGGATTTTCGTACTGGCCTACTAATGATCTACATTTGAACTTCGAGAACGGAATCGAAAGCTCTTTTCTTTGAAGTGGACTATGCATTCTCAACCCTCTAATGTCATATTGATGTTCAACTGACGATATGATTGATCACTTCCTGCTATTTTTACCTCTGGTAAATCTCCTGCTGTTGTTTTTATGCTCCAGGTTAGCTTCTGCGTGGTCTTTGACCAACCGATTAATCGGCGCTAAATATACCACTGAATCCGTACTGGCGTAACTTTCAAATCTTTTACATATTTGCACTAACTGACAGGCTTGATTTGTTTGGCCACCATTGTATAAAGCTTTGCTATTCCATCCGGGAATCGAGTTAAAAATTTCGTATTGGCCAACTGACGGGCCAGCTACTGGGACGGAATTTCAAACTCGTTGAAGTGGATTCTGCAAACTGTGTTCTGATATCTTGCTCTTACTTGTTCTGAGAGTCGAGAGCAAGTCTGTCATAGTCTCTCATAGACTCTGTTGAGCGACAATAGAGGTAACGTTAAGTTAATAACTGTTGTAGGTAAAACGTAGCAACAAATATTCATCACCAAATCTCCGCTTATCTAATTTTTATTTATTACTCTTTAACACGGTTTTCAAGATAGGATTAATTTTTACCGTGTGCTGTAAATTGTATTTAAAAACTTCACGGCGTATGAATATTTAGTAGATCTTTTAACTTTCATTATCTAATCTTTAAAATTTAAATCGGATGTCCCGAAATATCAAATCCACAAATGCAAATCTCTATTTTTATGGATTAAGGTTTTTTTCAGATCACACCAGATTGGGAGGACATATTTACAATTATATAAAGTACTTACAAGATGCCCCTAAATTTATGCCCCAGAAACCTGAACTGTTATAAAACAGGATGAAAAAGATCTTTTGAGCGAAAAATGCGCGCAATATTTTTGGTGGAATTCAGGAAAATGTTATTTGGAGAAGAAAGTGACATTTCGAACTATATAAATTATATTAAGATTCTGACATAATTAAATGCGTTGAAAACAGCAGAATTCAATGAGCAGGACATTTACTAAGAATGGATAACAAAAGACTCATAAAGACATTTTTTTATGTCCACACCGACCGGAAAATACCTAGAAATCCCTGCTGCGAACATTGCCATCTTCAGAAGTTCTGAAGATCTTCTGAGGATGGCAATCAATGTTCGCAGCAGGCTGTTGGGCCATTGATGATATCGGTTCTGACAGATAAAGAAATACATCCGCCATGTAGGAAACCCTGTTTTTCTGTTTAATACATACACGGTTTTCTAAAATTCCTATATTTTTATGCATTCCTTTAATTTTCAACTGAAGTGCTCCAGAGCTGCATAAGCAGGGTTTACTAACAAAGCGACTATGAGCTATCGATTGAGAAAGTTTGCAGCGCTTCTAACGGCAAATTGAAGAAGTTAGAATTCTTGTCTTGAAGAATTTATTACAAGATAGGCAAACATTTTAATTATAAAGTTGTAGAGCACTCTCTATTTATAAAAAAAATATATTTAGTTTGCATGTAACATGCAAGCAGAAGATAGAAAATGATATCAAGGAAAATGGATAATCATTGGACTGCATTATTTGTCTTTCACTTTTATACCAACATCTATTTTTACTACAAAGAGGACAATTCTAAATAAATTAGGCTATTAATTTTTGCTATTAGCATGGAAAACTATTTCCTGGAGGAAAATCGTTGACATTTACCAACTTTTCCTTTTCAAATTTTACGAAATTTTACAGTAACATTAAGATAGGATTTTTTTTCAGAAAACAATTTATTAACTATTCATTCGTGTTTCAGGTATGACTTACATCATACAGGATGTTTACTAGTTAACATTCCATTTTACACATGACAACGCACTTTATCCAGTAATTTCAATTATAAGCTATTTCGTGGAAATACAAAATGCTGAAAATCATTCCAACTTCATCCAATACGAGGTATGAAAGACCCTCGACTTTTATACTTTAGCAAAGGACCTTTTCTACCAATCAATGAACTAATCGAAGACCTTCCAACTCTCGGCATAAAAATTGCTCTCTTTTGTTCCGGATATTCGCGGTACATGTTACTATCAGCAGCAATTTCAATAGTTTGCTCATTTTCATCTAAACTTAGGTCCTGTTCTTTAAGTTCGTCAGCAATAGATCTCTTTTTCCGACCAATGCGAGGTATCAGCTTTATGTTAGGTCTCTTTTTCATGTAATGACTGATAAGGACATTAGGAAGAATGTCTTTTAGTCCAGAAGCAGGATGATCTACATTGGAATTGAAGATGCCATTGTCAAATGACTCAAAATCTACTACTCTTTGAACTTGAGGATAAGGAATGGAATTCTTCTGGAGTATCCAAGATATCTCGCGTTCGTCCGGATTGGTGTTATCTCTTGCTTTATAATTTAAAACTTCTAACAGACTCGGTTTCTTGAGACGATCAAGAGGAGCTGTAACTTCATGTTCGTCATATTTAGAAATGTTAGAACCTGTATAAAAGGAACAAATAAAATGGAATTAACAGACTTGTAAATCAAAATAAAATTTAAAAATGATGTAAATTGCTTTTTGACGTTATATTTGCAAACATTTGAATAAAAATTCTATTTTGTTATATGTTTCAATCGTGTATACTATTAGCTTCAATTAAACATGAGTTTAATTCTGTAAATTTTTCTAGTAAAAACAGAACAAAATAGATATTTAAAGATATAAACTGGTTTAATATGCAAAAAACCTACTTTGCCAGAATAAATGAGACATTGCAGTCGTTTTAAAATAAAAGAAAATATCAACAGAAACAAGCCAGTCAATCTGAAATGTCAAATGATTTGTCTCTTCAAACTCTATTTAATTTTCACATCATGTAATTAATCCAATTTAAATAGATTATTAACAAAATATTACAATTTTATATAATCAGAGAGTCCAGCATATAGTCAATTTCAAAATCCCGAGTCTTAAACTTAAAATTACCTATGTCTGGTCATATGGCCGATTTGTCACCAATTTTTACCATTTCTCAAAATAAAAGAGTAAAATAAATAACCTTCAATGCAGATATAACATTTTCGATTTCATTAAATTACCTTAAACATGATCATGTTTCAAATTTTATCTACATAAATTTTTATTTTTCACAAATTTGGACATGGAAACCCACAGTGAAGCCCCAACCACCTAAATTTGATGCTGAATTCTTAATTAGTAGTTATCATGCAAGCTCTTTCTATAGCCGATGCTGTAATATAGATGTTGGAAGGAAAACAATTGAATCGAAAAGTGACATCTGGAGAACGGGAAGTAGAAGTACACCCCAGGTGATGTGATTGTCAAATTGATTTAATTGATACTATGTCAAACTTGGCATCAATTGAAGCGTTTTTACAAGCCATTTAAAATGAAGGATAACATGCTCTAATTATGATTATTTGAATCAACAACACATATTTAAAAAAAAATTCTTGTAAAATTTGCTCCAGTGAAATCCAGTGAATTTTTTGTTCTAAGCAGGTATAGGAATGGAGAGGGGCGTTGTTGTTATTGGCGAAGTTGGTGAAGGATGTGTTTCGATTTAAATTCGGGAATACTCCGGGTAATTCGTTCTAGTAAATATTGCTTTCAGTATGGAGTAGTTTTAAATGTAACATCATGTTGCGTGAGGGGAGAAAAATGTTATTTCACAAAAGTCCATTGAATTTACTTTTATTTTTCCCAATAAAAATATTTTAGAATCAAAATGGTGGTCAATTTTTTGAAGGGCGATTTTTACTTGCGTTATATTTTGCGTTCGGTTAAGAAAATGTAACTGCACTTTAATCTAAAACGCCTAAAAAGTAAGTGAACTTGTCCCCATTTCTGATCCATATGGTCTGGACCTCTGCGCTCTTACCATTAGATTAGCATTGTGTGGCGTTCTATTTTTATTTACATGTTTTTCAAGTTTCATAGCTGGTACACATTATTTGAGTGCTATAAATTCAATGTTTTGTTATCGATTTAAGTAATAAAATCAACAGATAAAATCCAATACAGTAACCACTGAGTATATATTGAAAACAAAATAAATTAACTGGAATATGGTTCAACTCGACTGTCTCATAACAGAATCCACTTTTAAGTATCTTGTAATTTTTTTTTTTTTTTTTTTTGCAAATTTTGTAAGAAATTTTTTGAAAAAGCTATACACTGTAAAACATTCTGCAACCTTTGCTCATTTTATTCAGCTACTTTTTTGATAATTTCGGCAAACTGATAAGAAAAGCCATAATCGCAGGAGTTAATGAAACTTTCAGCTTCATTTCCGAAATATCCAGCTAATTATAGTATGCCGAAGCGTTATTTTTTATGTTTTTATATATGTGTTATCATAACTATCAGGGGACTTTACTCTCCATTACGGACTGCAGATTCCCCTGAAGTTTTCAGTAACATGCTTGCAAATGTTTTACAGTGTATTGCTTGTCCAAATAATAACATTTATAGCATGTTACCCTTTATTTCAGAGGGCTTGAAAAAATATTTCGATTGATACCAAGTTTGACAATGTACCCCTTCATGGGTAATTTTCTCCTTGAAAAGTGGAAAATTACTGCAATACGGATTCTATCCACGCGACATTACCCCCTAATGATGTCACGAACACAATATTCGTATCGCGGTAAATTTAAACTGCAATGATTGAAACTTTTAGGCTTCGAGATCACTGAGCCACAAATAATCCCCCTCTTATGCATAATTATGTCAAAAGTCCGATGTTGCCATGTTAAGAAAATATAATATTTCGAATAAATTTCGAAGTTTTCACTCAAATTTAAAAATAATTCAATCTAGTTTTACCTTTTTTTAAAACAAATCCGGATAAAAAGTTTCATGAAAATCCATGAATGTTTGTGGCAGCTATAGTGTACACACATGAAATCGTCCACAGATAGACGACAGATAGACAGTTGGATATCACTCTAAAAATAATCAAAACGTCTTCAAGGTGTATTTAAACATATACTAGCATCAAAATCTCGAAATCGGAAATGTTTGTGAAAATAATACTTTCTATATTATATATTCAATATAAGAAAGTAAAAATAACAAAGAAAAGAAGCAAACATACTAGACTGTAAATGTGACTAGTACATAAAAAAAGCCTTTTTCAATCTGGCTGATGACATAATAAAAAACATTGGTACAATCAGTTATAAATACATCAACACATTTGTATAGTGGTGGCATTTACTATAATTGTATTTAATAGTAGTATTGTAGCAATGTATTCTGTTGAGTATTGGTGCCATGAGTATGAAAATCTGATGTGGGCATCACTTGACTTTATATACTCAAATTCTCAATGTGTTAAATTGAGTTTAATTGCACAAAATAACACGGATAATTATTTGATGACACTTAATTTGTGGTTTTGATTTAACTTTCGTTTTTATTTTGTGACTGAGCGTATTTTCAAAGTAGACGTTGTAAAAAATGCCCTAAAAATGAAATTTCTAGAGCACAGTTAGTCCTAGAGTAATAGGATTAGTCTCATGCTTTTCGTTGTCAAAAATACGTATAGTACAAACAATTAATTGATATGCTTGAGTATATTTAGTGTTTTAGTTTAAATTTTAACGATTTTTACGGGATCCTTTTGCAAAAAATGCGGGCTCTGTTTTCCGAACTTACCATATTCTAATTAATGTCTGGGTATCCTACATGTGATTTCCCTACCAAATTTTAGGAAATTTGAATTAATTAGTTTTTGAGTTAAGAGTGGATACACACATACAGAGAGACATCACGCTAAAATAAGATTTTTCGTATTCTACAGTACTTAAGACGTTAGATCTGTCGAAAACTCGAGTTGGGATTTTCGACACGATTCCAATACTTTCCGTATACATTACCATGTATTGTATAGAAGTAAAATGTAATATATAACAACAAATCGCTTTGTTTGATAATTTATTACAGAAAAAGATGCCAAGATAATTTTCGTTTTTTCTTAGCGACACTAAATCAATTTTTTGACAAAGTTGAACAGTTAGTAATTTATAAGAATATTGCTTTAAAATTCTGTAATAAAGAGCACGTAAAAGTTTATTTCGGGCTAATTCAATGAGTTGAAAATACAAGTGGGTCCCAGCTTATTGGTTTAACAATGATTATTATAATGGCAAATAATTTTTTCAACATTGTTGAAACAATGAGACCGTCTTAAAGTGACATTTGTCACTGTTAAGTTTTTGACAGCGACAAATGCATATGGAAGTTAAAAGTATTATTAAAAGTGACACTCTGATCAACAAATTGTATGCAACGATATTATGTTTGTTACTTAATTTCTGCCTAGTAATAATCTTACTGTATTTTAAAACACTTGAAATTCATAGTTTTAACTGAAAAGTTTAATAAAATGAATAAAATGTATATTAATATGTAGAAGCAACCTTCAACGATAAGAAGGAACATCATTAAAATTGATTGAGTGGATGTTAATGCCATGCAAGATTTTACAATATTTTCTAAAATCTCCTTAACACTTATCAATCAAATCAATATTATTGAATTCGCTACATTTCGTTAAGTACGCAACATTATTAAATGGTATTGTCTTAATAAAGGCGGATTTAATATAATTTGAAACACAATTAGCAATATCAATATCACTAAAAATTCAAGAGTATAATATTTCATTGGTATGATCTTATGATAACTAACCTGTACAGTAGTTCCAAAATTTTTTAGGATTTTCTATTTAGTTTTAGTCAAATTTTGGTGATATTTTAAAAATCTGTTTTGATTACCTCCATACCCAACTCGAATAGATTTATCACAAAAACTAGGTTTCCTTTGTCATACTATAGGATAAAATATAGAGAAAGTTTTGTATTCATGAAAATTTTCGATTTCTAAATTTTGGTGAAAATTTTAGGACCTTCTGAACATATTTTGACTATTTTCAGGGTGTTGTCCGTCTGTCTGTCTGTTTGCGGTCGATTTGTATACGATAGCTGCCCCAAATATTAATGGATTTTCACGAAAGTTTAAATTCGAGCGAAAACTTGGACAATTATTCGAAATTTTATATTTTCTTAACATGGCAGCACAGGATAAAATCTGACATAATCATGCTTAAAATGAATTATTTATGGCTCAGTGATCGCGAAACTTAATAGTTTCAACATGGTAGTGAAAATAGCCGCGATACAATTTTTGTGTTCGTGACATCATTAGCGCCCTCAGGAAAAGGGGGGGGGGGCATGGTTCACCCAAAGGGGATACAATGCCAAAATTAGTATCTTTCCAAAGATTTCTTCGAACTCTATAATTGGGATTATTTCTACCACCAATGCAGATTTTTAAAATTGTCCTTTTAAAATTTGCATAAAATAAAAAAAAATTAAAGGGAAAAATTATAACGAAAACATGCATTGCACAGACATCCACACACATACGTTATGCTCAACGATTTTTGTTTTCTAGACTGCTGGAAACGTGCAGATCTGTCGAAGATTCGAACTGCGATTTTCGACACGATTCCAATACATTCCCATACATTACTATGTATTGCAGAGAAAGTAAACATTATAGATTTGTTTGATAAAATTCACGAAATGGGATTATTTCTACCAACAATGCAGATTTTTAAATTTGTCCTTTTAAAATTTGCATAAAATAAAAAAAAAATTACAAGGGAAAAATTATAACGAAAACATGCATTGCACAGACATCCAAGCACATACGTTATGCTCAACGATTTTTGTTTTCTAGACTGCTGGAAACGTGCAGATCTGTCGAAGATTCGAACTGCAATTTTCGACACGATTCCAATACTTTCCCATACATTACTATGTATTGCAGAGAAAGTAAACATAGATTTGTTTGATAAAATTCACGAAAAGCGAAACTTCCATTTCTGAAATCTGTAAAGGATTTCTTTTTATATTTTACACATATGCATTATCGGTCTGTTTAATTTTTTAAAGTTTAATACTGAGCATACATCATAAACAGTACAGAGCATTTAAAAAGGAATGATAGGACTTATAACTTTTGAATCCATAATGCTAAATACGTACTATTTCCATCTAGAAAATTATAAATTACTTTATATGTTTTCATATCTTGTTTTATATGCAGTGGGATTAAACACTAAACATCATTCAATTAAATATTGACACTTTTAAAATAATAAAAGTAGTTTTTTTACGTTATAAGATATTTACAAAATACAAAAATTGCCCAAGCGCTTTCGGGCGTATGGCTCTTCATCAGAAGCATAAAATATGTAACAGTACAAACGGGCTATAAATACAGCCTAACCTACTTGTGGTGTGAATTTTAATTTGCCAGTTGAACTGCATTTATAACTTCATTGTACTGTTGTATATTTTATACCGCTGATGTAAGGCCATACACTCAAAAGCGCTAAAGCGATTTCTGCGTTTTGTAAACGTCCTATAACATGAAAATAAATTGTTCTTATTTTGAAAGTGTCAATATTTTATTTATATCTTACCATTCAAGTAATAAACATCGTTTAATTACTTACCCGACCTGAACGGTAGCAACACAGAGAACACGAATATTTTGAGAAGTGCGTCAGATGAACACCAGGTCATTTCACTTGACTTCATAAACAATTCTCACTGGCAAGATAACTCTGTAAATTTTTTCCTCCGAGGCAAATTTGGTAAGTTTCAAAAACCGAAACTCTACTATCGGTGGCCTCTTACAACAGTGTTTGGCGATCTTTATTTAAACATGCTATCTTTTATAGGGCTTTGAACCTCATCCAATATATTATGATGAGTAAATCAAGCTGTGACGTCAAGCATGTAGTCAATTTAAGATCTAGATCTTGCACACTATAAAGCTGCTTACATCATCTTTTAAACGCGTTGGTGGAACCCCATATCCCCCATGAGGATTAGAGGATTTTTATGGGAATAGCAGGGGGTTCCCTAAGTGAAAATATATTAGGTGATATTTTATAATTTTAGTCTAATAAAAACGAAGTTTTAGCTCTGGGGAAAGTAGTTTTGATGGCAGCAAATTTTAGAACAAAATTATTGCGCCATTTTGCATTATTAAATTAGTTAAGATTTTCGCTTTATACCGCGATGACGTTGCTTCAGATAATTTTAGAATATTTACTGCATTTTCGCCTATTTTATTCCCATTCAAGACCCATATCTCAATGCGTTTGACAATAAATTATCGTAAAGTGAACTGAAGCCGATCATTCTTGGACAAAACACATTGACTTGTTCGTAGACAGATTCTTTATCAAAATGGAATTAATATACAACTAATGGACGATATGGTTGGGGTCGAAAAACAAAACTGTTAGAGAACATTACAGTGATGTGACTTACGTCTCAAAACCGGGTGATAGGCAAATAAAGTGCTTAATTAATCGCCTTTCTCCACCGTTGGACCATGGTATCCTGTTTGTTAGTAGGGGGTGATGTGAAGTTGAGCACTACTTTGCTATCATTAGAAATGTTTGTACATGTAGAAAGTGTTGCGTCTACCGGAATGATGTTGATTGGTTTAACGCATAATTTTAGAATAAAAAACCCGCAAATTTTATGATATCCGATATTTTTCTAATTTTATGATATATGTATTCAAAAAGCGTACAAAACCTCAAGAACCGTTCATGCTGTTCCAAAATAGTTTTTATTCGCTTTTTAATGATAAATTAGGTATAAATGATTGTTTAACGTTATAGACTGTCTCTATTTGCATTTTCCCTATATACATAATATAATGTATAGGGAAAGTGTTGTGACGGAGCCAGAAAGAAAAGCACGGTTTAAGCATTCATGAACTCAACTTGAACGTTTTTGAGATGATGTCTGTGTGTGGGTGTGCACGTGATATCATGCGAGCGAATAATGCTCTTCGAGAATAATTTGGTTTAATCATTTTAAACAATGAAACCTGAAAGCTTATAGATTTTAAAAGTTATCAAATGTTCGAAAAACCCAGTAATTTTTTAAATTTTTGAAAAAGTTATTACAAAAACCAGGATCTTTAATACTGTTAATTAGCTAATCATCTTATATGTAGTGTTTAATTAAAGGAATGGCACAAAATTAAAACCGCTAGCAGGGTTGTTTTCGGGATAGTCCACAATTGTCAGAGTATTGTACAACAAATATATTAACATTGTTAACGCGAATCAAGTTATTCCAGCCGCAAGAGAAGTAACTGTTTCTAACAGGTTTTCATTTTGACGCCTAAGAATTCGCTAATAGTTATGTATTTCACCGGGTATTATTTAGCTTCTAATTGCATTTGGAAGACTTTACAAGTGAGTATGAGTAAGCCAATTTATTTAGAAGTTTCCAAAAGTGCCTAATTTCGATTTACGTGATGCTGAATCAGTGCCAAAAACATTGGGCTGTGGATATTGTATACCATTAATTAGCAGTGAAGGAATTAAAGTCATTGTGCTATATAGGGGGAGTCATGTACTGCTCACATTAGAGCTTTTATTATTTCTTCAAAAATCATATTTGAAACGTATGAATATTTCAGAGTTGATCAACTCGTGTTAATTACCCCAAAACTTGAAAATGAATTTATTTTTATCGTATTTTTAGTACTTTATCCTCATATCATGCTTCGTACCTATAGAAAAGAGTGTTTTCTTTAATTAGAGAAATAATCTGATGCTGGCAGCACATAATTTTACTACATAATGCAGTGACTTATGTCTTTCACAGTAAAGTAATGATGTACAAGAACTACGGAAATTGAATTTTGACGTTGAATTGTTAAATAAAATTAGGCGTTTATCTGGATTGCAGCATGCAAAATAATTTTATAGTAACCAATTGCATTATATTTCACTCAATTATAATTTCGCAGTTAGCAACATAAAAGAAATGCTGGCGTATTTTAAGTAATATCATCCATATTTTAATAACAAGAAGTTTAGCCAATCATATACACGCGCCTGATTGCACCAGTGTTTTAATATCCTGAGATACATACGAGATACGCATATCTCCTAATCATAATTCATAATTTTTATACGACCCCCTATCAAAACATAGTTACAACACCACTCCTTTAAAAGTACAATTAATGTACAATACCCTAGATCTCTCTACGAAGCGTACATGTCCCCAAAACAGGGAAACTAACAATATTTACAATCAAGAATATCAATTTCCCCAATGCTACAGATATTATTAAATAAATTGAACTTAGTTTTCTAAGGTATTGAATCTTCGTTAATTTGAAGTCATTTTAGTTAAATTTATGTTAATTTTGTCGATTTGGCGACAATTTCGTCAATATGGTGACATTTTCAAACACAAAATCGCCGAGTTGGCAATATTTTTCCAAAATAGTATTGATTTTTAAAGTGGGAATATGTAATAATACTTACTATTTTAATTTCACTTAATTTTTTTTTTTAGAAAGTTTGTTAAAAAATGTGCAATATCTCGGATGTGAGCGTTCTAAAATTTGTGTCAGTCGTTTTCTAATGACAAGTTGCGTTACATATAAAATAGCTATTTATTTAACTTTGTTGAATGTATTGATATTTTAGAACTTTTTTAATAATTCATTAGAAAATTGGACGGAGGTTCTTATAAATGTTCGACGGCGTTTAAAATTAATACTATTCGTTCTAAATTACATTCAAAAAGCTTTGTTCGTTCATGAGATATATTTTCCGCAAACTCTCACACACACACATCCGCCCACACACTAAGCTACTATTAGCCCTAGGGTTGGTCGTGTGGTCTGGGTCTTCAACACACACACACACACACACACACACACACGCACACACGCAGATACATATATATATATATATATATGTATATATATGCGTGTATCTGTATATGTATATATACAGATACACACGAACATACACATGCATACATACATACACACATACATAAACACACAGATATGAATGTTCAATTTGAGTTAAGGAAGCTTAAGGAAGTTCTGTTCCGTCAAAAATTTGAATTCGAATTTAATTAGTCACAAAGCTTTTCTTATATATTACTATGTTGGGAAAGAAAGTGTATTTATTTATATCCCAAAGCGCCTTCTAGACTTTCAATCGAATATTTCGTTTAAAATTTGCAAATTTATCCCTTTGGCGACGGTTTTTGTATATTCCATTCTGGCCTTGGCTTATTTTCTGATGAAATGTCTTGTGATGCCAGATAGTCACTGAGAACAAATGGCTTCCATATTAGAGTCCAAGAAATTTTTCCCAATGGAACCATTTACAGATCCTTACAAATTGCCCTTACAAATTGTTTGCAATTTATTAGAAAAGAAAATACGGTTAAGAACTGAGTTTATTTCTCGATATTTATTGTCCTGGTTGTAAGATATTCTAGTAAATGTATTAATGTCAGTACAGTTCAAGGGCTCATGCAGATTTTTGTTTGGATAAATAATGATCGATGTTGCATTGATTTTTTACCTTCTCTACAATGCGTGGTAGTTTATAGGGAAAGTATTGCTGTCATATCGAAAATCGTGACTCGAATATTTCACTAAACTACACGTCTTGGGACCTCTAGAACACGAAAAATCTATTTTTAGAGTAATGTTCGTGTGTGTGTGTATGTGCGTATATATATATATATATGTGTGTGTGTGTGCAATGTATGTATTCACTCTACCTCAAAAACTAATTCACAAAATTTCATAAACTTTATAGGTAAGTCACATATGGGTTATCCTTGCGCTTATTAGATTTGGGTAAGATTCGGGATTAAATAACCTGCCGAAATGGCTAGCAAAAATCCTTACACAATGGTCCTCAAAAATCGTATATTTCCATTCTAACTGAGAAACGAATTGATCATCTTTCACAAAATTTGGTAGATAAGTTACATGTGGGTTAACCCAGAGCTGATTAGATTTGGGTACAGTTTGGAAAAAAAAATAATCTGCTTTTTTGATCAAAATGGTCAGCAAAAATTTAAAATAAAAGATTACATTTGCTCAAATGTATCAATTAAATGCTAGTTTTATACGCAACGTTTGATGACAAAATGAATAAGACCAACTCCATAAATCCAGGATTAACCATAGTCGAGAAATTTTACTGTTTTTCACATTTTTACCCCGTCACTTTTGAAAACATGTCCAGTCTCTAAACGAAAGCGAAAACTGAACTAAAACTTCAAATTTAGAGTAATTTCAATTAAATATCATTGTTATGTTGTGCAATTAAACACAATTTAATGGATTATGAATGAAATAAAGTGAAATTGAATTTGAGTTTGTAGAGAAAGTCACATGCTGCTCACATCAGATTTTTTAGAAGGGGGCGTTCTCTCGCAGGGAAGTCGCATCGTCTCGTTAAGCAGCTCTGTGAGCTGTAAAGGCTAAACAACCCTTTTATGAATGGTTCCTGGAAGGGAACTTAAGGACCTGAATGACTTTGTGCGGTAAGGTCGACGAGTGTACAAGTTATTTACTGTAAAGTAACCATACTCGATCGAGTAAAAGGGACGGTTTACAACTCCCCTAGAGGAGAACTAAATAAGTTAGGATAATGAACTTAGCAAAATAACGGAAAATACAATAAAAATAAAAGAAATAAACGGACAATTAAAAAGTTGTAGAAAATTGCCTAATGAGTAAAAATCGACGTCAGGAAATACCGAAACACGTATACAGAAGTCAATAATTACCTATCCGTGATAAACAAATATTAATATTACGTGCATAACTTAGAGGGAAAAAAACCCGAAATAACACACTATTACCTATCTCTTTGCACGAGTTCCTAAACATAATCATTAAATCAAAACACTACACATTAAAATCCACATATTAACTTTTAAAATAAATATTATTTATTCACACCTCTATTATTGTTATACTTAAAATTACATTAATTTTAATAAACGCTTAAGGAGGAGAAACGCACCATGTGAGACCAGGTCGTTTGAATCTTATTACAAAGATTAACAATTGACCTAATCTATATAAATAAAATTGAAAATCTGTCTGTCTGTCTGTCTGTCTGTCTGTCTGTCTGTCTGTCTGTTTGTCCCATCATCACGGGAGAACGGCTGAACCGAATTTGATGAAATTTTGTGGGTAGCCTAGAAATAGCCCCACTTAAAATTTAGTCTATGGTTGGAATTTCTACGACCAGTGGTTCTCGAGATATTAGTGAAAAACGAAACTTTCGTTTGTCTCATCATCACGAGAGAACAGCTGAACCGAATTTAATGAAATTTTGTGGGTTGCCTTGAAATAGCCCCCCATAAATTTTGCCCAAGTTTCAAGTTTCTAAGACCAGGGGTTGTCGATATATTAATGAAAAACGGAACTTTTTTTATAGGCGTTCTACTCTCCAACTCCGTGGTTTATCCAAACGGAAAGGATAAAAATCGTTTGTTTAAAGCGTCAAAGGGAATTAAAACTTTATTTTTGAGTTTGATGCAGGATTTTTGCATTAAATAGTCACTATCTGAAAGCATGAATTGTTGGAAACATGAATTTAAATGGAAAAATCTACCTCCATGTTTTTACATGTATTAACCTCCATGTATTTCACAAGCTTTTACTCAACGATTAGAAGTATAAAGAAATTAAAATGGTTATTTAATTTCGCATTTTATGAGGAAGATTCTATCTTATATCAAGTTGCTCGGCAAAGGAATGGAATTAAATGTGTTTGTTAATGATTATTATTATTTTTTCTATTTGTATAATAAATAAATGGATGTAAAAATATATTTTATAAATGAACGGTTTAATTGTTCTTTTAATTATATATATTGCTGACTGCGTACATTACTTTTATTTATTTTAGCAAAGAGGTTTCAAGCTCATATATTGTGTTTAGCTAATAAACTCATAATAAATGAACGGTTTGATTGTTCTTTTAATTATATATATTGCGAACTGCGTACATCACACTTTTATTTATTTTAGCAAAGAGGTTTCAAAGCTCATATATTGTGTTTAGCTAATAAACTCATATATTGTGTTTACCCAATAAATTCATTTAGCCGATTGTTGAAGCAGAAAAAGAGTAGAACGGATGTATATATCTTCTAATACAATTTTACTGTTTTCCTTTAGTATATATACAGACGGGATATGGATATTTTATTCTTCAGATCTGCAAATTTAGAGCTACGAATTTAGCGGAATATCTCTAAATAACTTGGTAACTTTTCTTAAACTTTACCAAATTAGAGCAAATATCTCCAAATTAATAAAAATGACCCAAATCAATGAAATTAAATTTGTTTTTTTAGAATAGAGTACTGAAATGATGTTTCTGTAGCATTTGTCGGTCAGTCCATCCATCCTACTTAGTAACGCATTTAAATAATTTTTTTAATATCACTAAATTGATAAAAATATTTGTAAATCCATAAAAATATCATGGAGACGAAAATGTCGCCAAACCTTCCATGGAGATCACATTATTCAGACGACATGATTTCCATCAATTTATTTGAAGCAGATGATATCATGTCGCTTAGCAACGGATCCAATGTGTTATGTGTCATACGATTTTTATTAAATCTAATAAAAATATGTATATAAAATAAATTTCATTGACATTGCATTTTTGACTGGATAATATCAATTACGGTCTTCAGGTTTAAACATCATTATTATTGATATTTCGGGGACAGTAGATTCAGGAATTATTGATATTTTCAAATTATTATGCCATTGTTTCATTATGACGAAAATTGTTGAAACTCATATATAGTACGTTGTACAAGTGATCTTCTAAAAATGCACGGGTATATCTTCTAATCTACGACAATATAAGTAGTACAGGTATATTGGCAAAATTTTTATATATATTGGCATATATTGGAATCAATTACGACCTTCTGGTATTAAGATTACGGGGATTTTTGATACTTTCAATTTATTACGTCATCTTTTTTATTTTGGTAAATATTTTTAAGACTCATATTACAATATGTTTAAGCTTCTACTAACACACTGGCATATTTTGTAATTTGCGACAATATAAGTAGTACGTGGTTGCATATATTGATTCAATTCTTTTTTTTGTGTGTGAATTTGTTTACAAAAGGGGCCAGGATATTTTATTCTTCAGATTTGCCCGTGAAGATAATTTTGCATAGTGAGAACAGATATTCTTAAACTTCTCTTTATGAGCAATAAATTTAATATTTTATCAGAATTTGCACATGATTGCGAATTATAAGTTTTTTTATATTATATACTCCGTACGAAGGACGGGTATGCTGCTAGTATATACTAAGAATGGCGCATACATTTGTATTTCGGATCTGCTGCTCAGCATGACTGTGCTTTTTTCCGCTTCTTTTTCTGACATTTGGAGTCAGTTTTGTCATTTTCTAAAACATTTACAGAACTCAAAATAATGACTCACTCTCTTAACTCTACTGCTCGAATCATTACAACCTTTCTCGCATCGCTTCTGGATATCCATTTTTATGTAATTACGACCCTATCGCTTTTGGATAATCATTCCATATGAACAACACTGCTTGAATTCATTCTAATATATTCGTCGACTTTTTCTTCTTATGGCCACACCAGTTGGTCTTGGGTTCAGATACGCCCTCCTTACTCTCATTGGATGCTCCTCAGTACGATATCGCATCTTTGTATCATTGGCTCTGTGAGTTTCCAATGAAGCTTGGTTTAAGTCCTGGCCCTAGGAGATCTTTGCCAGAACCACATCTGCAACTTGTGTGAAGTGAATTTTGATGTCATGACCTACCGGGCCATGACTGTCATAATACTGTGACTAAAAGTCGTAAACATCAAAACTGCATAAGTTGCCTCCTGGTCTTACACTATCAGAATATTGTATCATTAAAATCTTTAACCTGTTGACACCTGCAGTGCATGCTAAAGTACACAGCTATATTTTTTCTCGAATTCCAATGGGCATAGTCTCTGACTGAGATGATTTTAGAATGACTCTAAACTACATTTCTGTTCATGTATGTCTTGCTTATTGTATCATTCCTAAAAATGAGAGCAATTAGCCCGTAACTTTATTCTGTCAAATAAATTATGTTTTTAAATGTCTTATGTAACAGTTTCTTAGTTGCCTATTCCTACTATTTAAACAATATTCTACAAATTTATAGTTTTTTTTTTGTCTATCTCTCCCTGTTTGCAAGTTTCTACTTTTTTTTAATTCTCCACTAGTTGCGCTACCATCACTTGTATTTGATCGGGCATGGTCATTTTGCTAGAGATAGCCATAACTTGTACGCTAATGTACTTTTTCTTACACAGTTACAAGTTAAGGATGTGCGTTTAAGGATTTTTTTAGTAACTGCCTATGTACGAAATACCCTTTTCTGTATGCAAGAGATCTCATGCAAAATATTATTTCTATGATTCCTATGATTCTTTTTATGCTTATTTTTATGATTCTGAGTGAAGGGGGATTAGACCCCCCCCCAATACTCCCCTGGATATGCCTTTGATATAGTTAACTTGCAGATAAAAGACATTTAATATTTAAAGCTGAAGCTGCTATTTTTAAAGTATTAAACAGAGATTAACAAACTTAATTTATTTTTATATATAATTAAACACATAGAATAATTTTATTTAGTAAAAAATAATAATGATTTGCAAAATTTAAATGAATATCACACTTACTGAACGTATATAGGAGCGTTCACACCTTTAAGATGGCACTACAGAGAAAAGTGTGTGCGCACATAGAATGTTTACTTGTTGCCATTACACACCGCAAGAATTGACGGACTAGCGTCTGTCAAAGGCGAAACCGGTCAGTGAAAGTCGTTTTCTGCAATGAGAGCGAGATCCTAATATGAATATTGTTTACTAAACTAAATTTACTTTACGGTTTATTTCACACGACGTTGACAAATGATGACTGCTTTACTTACTATTTTTACTGTATAGGGAATGTATAGGGAAAGTATTGGAATCGTGCCGAAAATTGCAACTCGAGTTTTCGACGAATCTACACGTTTCGAGACTTCTAGAATACGAAAAACCTATTTTTAGCGTGACGTCTGTGCGTGTGTATGTGTGTGTGTATGTGTGTGTGTATGTGTGTGTGTCTGTGTGTCTGTCTATCTGTCTGTCTGCCTGTCTGTCTCTGCAGATTTTGTAACTCTTAACTAAAATACTTATGGTCCGAATTTCATAAAATTTGGTAAGTCACTTGCGGACGAATCTGGTGTTGATTAGTTTCGGATACGATTCGGGATAAAAGAACCCGCCTTTTTTTGCGAAATGGCACGCAAAAGCTTGTATCCCTCTAGTTGAAAAACTAATTGATCGAATTTCACAAAATTCGGTAGATAAGTCTCTTGCAGGATATCCTAGTGTTGATTAGATTTTGGTACGATTCGAAAAAAATAACTTGCTTTTTTTTGAAAAATGGCTGGCAAAAATCCACAAAATCTAAAATAAAAAACTACGTATGCTCAAATATATCCATTAAATGCTTGCTTAACACGCAATTTTTAACGAATAAAAGAATAAGACCAACCCTTTGAAAATGCCACCTTTGAAAATGAGTCCAGTTATCAAATAAGAACGAAAATTGAATTAAAAGTGAATTAAATTTAATTAAAATAAGGAGAACGAGAATATAAGTCTGCAGGGAAAGTCATGTGCTGCCCACATCAGATTTTTACTTTCCCTGCAATACATGATAATGTATAGGGAAAGAACTGGAATTGTGCCGAAAATCGCAACTCGAGTTTTTGACGAATTTACACGTTTTTGGACCTGTAGAACATAAAACCTATTTTTAGAATAACGTCTGTGTGTGTGTTTGTCGGTCTGTGCAGATCCACTCTAATTGAAAAACTAATTGACCTAATTGCATAAAATTTGGTAAGTCCCTTGTGGATGATCCTGGTGCTGATTAGATTTTGGTACGATTCGGAATAAAAGAATCTGCCTTTTTTTGCAAAACGGCCTTCAGAAATTGCCTGCATCCACTCTAGGTTAAAACTATTAGACTGAATTTAGCAACATTTTGTAGATAACCGAGTGAGTTAACCTAATGCTGATTAGATTTTGGTTTGATTCGGAAGCACGGAACCTGTCTTTCTTTGCAAAAATGCCCGCAAAAATCATTAAATCTAAAAATAAAAGACTACGTATTCTCAAATATATCAATTAAATGCTTGTGTTATACGTAATTTTTGACGAAGGAAGGAATGAGACCGACCCCATTAATCTAGGACTAGTCAGTCGTTCTTGAGATATTTTAGTTTTCTCGCATTTTCATTTCACCACTAATGAAAATAAGCCCAGTTGCCAAATGAAAACGAAAATTGAATTAAAAGTGCAAATTCGGTGTAATTTAAAATAATTATGGTTGTTATTTTGTGCAATTAAATTCAATTTAATGAATTATTGAAGAAATAAAGTGCACGTGAATATGAGTCTGCAGCGAAAGTCATGTTCTGCCCGCATCAGATATTTTAAAGCTATTTTCAGTAGATCCGCTCATGGAGGGGGGTACCATTCGCGTGGGGACTTGAGCTCCAGAGGATGGCTGTGACCTCAATATTTTTATTGAGGAGGAAGGAGATATAAAATAGTTTTTTTTAAGCGAAAATCGAAAACGCAAAGGGGGAGCGTTATAATTGTTAGTAGTATGGGGCACAGTGTGTATAGATGGCCTTGTATACTGGAACGATTAAACTATTTTTACTTTCTTTAACTAATATATACAGAAAAAATATTGTTTTCCTGAATCTTTTTGAAATCGAAATTTTGACGGATAAGCACGTTTTAAGACCTTCCGAATTCATTTTAAACACTTTAGGAAGGATATCCGTCTGTGTGTGTATGTGTGATGTGTGACTGCGATAGTTGAAGAACGCGTGTGCACCTATGAACCTATGAAATTTTACGAACCTGTTTATGAACCTATGAAATTTTTATGAACCTAATTATGAACCTATGAAATTATTTGTGAACCGTACCTATTTATGAACCTTATTTATGAACCTTATTTATGAACCTATATTATGAACCTTATTTATAAACCTATGAAATTTTACGTGTATATATATTATCTGAAAAACTGAAGGAAAATAGAATCCCTTCACATAAATAGAACTCGAATTTTTATTTTTTCATGGCATTATTTCTTATATAAAGTCTGGAAAGGAAAATAATGATACTTTAAAAATAAAGACAAACACAAATATTGGTCATAATTAAAAGTATTTTATTAAAATTTCCTTTTTGCGACATACTAAAATCACAGGGCCATAGCGTTTTCGGGCATTAATATGCGCTTCATCAGTCGCCACTGAAGAAGGGCATAGTAATGCCCGAAAGAGCTATGACCGTTGTTGTTGTTGATGTTGAGACCCAGACCGTCCGACCTACCAGAAAGGTGTAAGGTAACTGTTTGGACGACCGGGAAGTGTACCCAATTTAGACCGAAACCCAGTGGGGGAAGCATCCACAGGGACTGTACCCTCCTTCCGCTACCACCAACCTCTCGGAAGGACTTACGAACCCACATGTTTAACGTGATCGTACTCTGCATGAACACAGCGACAGTTGTGGCAACGTGCAGATCCAGCGTGTAAACCACCGGGCTACCGCGCCCGAAATGTGTCAACAGCACCCGGTGTTCTCAGGCGGTCACCCACCCAGCGCTATGGCCGTGTAATTTTAGTACGTCGTAAAAAGGATATATTAATAAAATTCTTTTAATTATAGCTAAAATTTTTTGATTAACTTTATTTTTAAAGTATTAACTATTTTGGCGTGTTTCCATACTATTTTATTTTAGGAAACAATAACTTAATTTACGCTATGGATACGTAATTGGTAATTATTGAAAAACATCGCTAAGTGTATATAATTCATCCATATCACTACTTTGTTGCCAACTTTAAAATATAGACTTTAAACAAATACCGTACTGTATACTACCACCAATGTTAAAATTCTCGTTGTTTTCCATAAAAATAATGCTTTGAAAATTGTAAAGAGCCTTGTTGTCCCAACCGGGAATCGAACCCTGGATCTCTTAACTGGCCTGCCGGTGCTCTACTGTTGAGCTACTGGGACGAAATTTCAAGCTCTTATCGTCTAAGTTGAGTCTGCAAAATCTTTAAATTTGAATATTTCGAGTTTTGATAGAATTAGTAAAATCTCCATCGGGTTCTAGTTTTTCACATGATATATCTACACATAGAGTGCAAAAGCAGTAGGTGCATTTGTTATTGAACTATCGTACCCACACTTCACAGATACACACACAAACAGACAAGCATACACACACACTCATACACACGAGTATGGAAATTTTTCCTAAAATACACTTGTCCAGGAGGTGATTGTTCGCCAAAATCTCGAATTTAAAATTTTTACTTGTATTTTGAAAAATATTTTTACTTGTATTTTGTACTTTATTCAAGAGTTTTAGAAAGTAAAAACATTTTCCAGGAATCTCCATATTTTATAATATTACTATATAATAATTGCATATTATCGGTAACAGTGTTCATAAGTATTATTGCGTTGTGGTTTGTTATGCATTTATATGCTTATCATGGATAAAATATTTATTAAGCTTAAAACAACCTGTACACAAAGCGACATTAGTTAAAATCACTTGAAATAAATATTTAAGCATTTGTAACTCATTGATAGACATTCCAAATAAAATATAAATAATGTCAAGTCAAGTAATCATGAAAAAACATGGTTTAAGAAATTCATTGTTCGAAATTTTAATATATGATTCGAAATTTTAATATATGATGATTATCTGTATGGGTTATTTAGAAGTTAAAATCTAGTTCAGTTCTCATACTAACGACGGAATATAGCATATTTATTTTAGCCATTGTTGACTTTTTAATAAACACAAATTCTCTCTTAAAAAAATTCAATATTTCTTAAGAAAAGTAAGAATACGTATCGAATTTCGGTAAAGAACTAAAGTTACTATTTTATTTAGGATTTCTCATTACTAAAAATTTTAGGATGCAACGTTCTTTTTACAGTTTCCCCTACTATCTTCTTTCTTGCCTTTTTTAGTTGAATACTCCCATGATTCCTTGCACGCTCAGAAAACAAATGGCTACTCTAATGGATATTAAGGAATGAATCTCAGGGGAACGATTTACCGAACTCTAAATTGTTTCTTGTTTACAAGAACACTGAGACAGATAGACCAGTTCTTTCGGTTTTATTTTGGTGTTAAAGACAAATCTTTTTATTTTACATGCCTTTTGGAATGCTATTTTAGTACAGTGCGTTTCAAAAGAATAATCCGGCTTAGAAGTTTTAAACCATTTGTTCTAGACCCATAATCCTAATTGGAATAAAAATTTGAATGTGAAGTAAAGTTTGTCTAAATTAGCTTTTAACCTTTGGAGGTATATGCATAGAACTACAAAATATAATTGTTTATACGGCCTTATAAAGCAAAATATAAAATTACTCGAAATTTTTTTATAAACGTTAATATACTGATTAACTAGTTAGCACATGTGCCTATGAATCAAAGCATGGTAAATGAAATAAAATGTTTGACATACACAAAAAGCTCAAGCTACGTAATTTTCAAAAGACCTTAAGAACCATTCACTTAATTTTAAACAACAATCTGTCTCTAAGTCGAATTTCGTTCTATATATGTTTCTTATTATAGCATTGAAGACAATTGATGCAAGCAACTACATATATGTTAAAATTGAAGCATTATGATTAAAACGAAAAGTAGGAATGATTTTGGTTAAAAACAAGCGAATTGGGAATTGAGTGGTGTTATATGTATCAAAATTATTGAAAAAGCAGATGCTTATTTAATGCAAGGACAGCACCGAACAGCTTTTTCTAGAGTTACATAAAAAGTGCTTTATTCGAGATGTTTTATTTAAAGGCGAATGTAACCATTTATAAGACACTGTATGCAAAATTAACGATATAAAATAAGTTTTTGATCTATAAAAATATTTTAAAAATAAAATATGTTCACTGTTTTACATGCTTGAAACTTTAGTAACTATTTTTGACCAGAAACTGAACAAAATTGCTTAGTTCACGAACCAATCCGGAGATATTATAAATTTAACATTTCCAGAAGGAGCGGAATATCTCCAGAAATAATTGGAGGAATTGCATTAAATTCGGCATGCAGTATTGATTTTCTGTATTGATTTTCAGCTGTATCTAGTTATAAGAAAACTCCATTATTATTTCATGACAATATCGATAGTCTTTAACCTGTAGTTAAGCCTTGTGTTGGACACAGAGATGTTAGTTTGTAGAGAACATTATGTCTTGGACACAACGGATTATTTTAACATCGCATAATGTAAAATACCGAAACAATAAAGACATAAAATTCATGATAATTAAATTATAACAATGTAATTCAACAAGAAGTAATAATCATTTTTATTGAAATTTACTAATGTTTTATACAAAATCATCAGCATTTCTTCTTTCTCTCTCATCTGAAATTGTAGTTTGAAGGAAAGAATGTAAATGGCGCATTGCTGCTGTTTAGCAGCACTTAATCGTTTTTCAAACTGGTATTAAAACAAAAAATCGTAAGCTTTCATATTAATTATATAGAACACATTTTTATTAATTATTTTCAGTTCATGGTTTTTGGACTCAAACGACACATTTCTTGCTGTGTCACAGATATTTAATCCACTCAAATGTTAATTTGATCAATCAAAAAAGAAAAAAAATACGTAATAATCAAATTAGAAACGCCGTTAATATATTTTTACTTCCCCTACAGTGCATGGAAAAGTATAGGAATCGTGTCAGAAATCGGACACGAGTTTTCAACAGATCTGTACGTTTCGGGAATTCTAGAACACTAATGGAACATTTTTAGTATGGCGTATTTTTAGTATATGTGTGCATATGCGTTTGTTTGTTCAATGCTTATTTCTACTCTAGCTCAAAAACTATTCGACGAATTTTAACAAAATTTAGTATGACAGTGATTAGATTTTGGTTTGCATAGGAAAAATGGAACTGTCATTTTAAAGCGAAATAGTCCACAAAAATCGTCAAAATCAATAGTAAAAGACAAATACGTTCAAATGTAATAATAATAGGATACATAAGTGTAATAATGTAATAAATGCTCAAATGTAATAATAATAGGACATTTTCATACATAAGTTGTGACGACAAAGTGAAAAGGATTAACCCATTTCACTAGCACCAACAGTCTTTAACATCTTTCAACATAGTTGAAAAGTCGTTATGACTTTGTTCATGCTGTCTGTCTGTTTGTCTGTCTGTCTGCCTGTTCGTTCACACGATATCTGCCGTAAAAATGACTTTGTCAAAATGAAATTTTAGTATGTTATTGAGACGGTCTGTGGGACATAGGGGAATATAAATAAATAATACTGCACAATTAATTTTGGATTGAACCCGGGTTGAAAAAATGAAATAATTAAATCACGTGGAACCTAATTTTTAAACATTTTTTAAAAAAAGCTAAAATTCCCAAATTACTTCGAAAAGTTTAGGAAATATTCAAATCATCCCATAAAAGATTGAAAAAAAAAATCAGCAAAATATGTTCGGTAGTTTTTGAAATAAAAATTAAAATAGTAACTAGACCTATATAATAAGAAAAGATCACGTGACCCAGAGTTAAAATCGTGATTTTTAAAGTTCTTTTAAATTTATAATTAGTGTTGCATCCGTCCTGAAACAGCTTTATTTTTTAGAATTTTCTGTACATCTATGTTCTGCGCCAACGTAATTACAATATTTTTGTGTTTAAATGATTTGATTATGTCTACAACGAAGCCTAATTTTAATGGATGCTGAATGTGAATAAGTGATTGTAAAATGAGTTGGATAAGAACTGCTGAATTATTTTTCACGCAAAATTATTTAGGTATGGAGGCTTGAAGATAATTGATATGAATGAAATATTCATCGATTTTACATCGAAAGTCAGACGATTTATATTTCGATGACGTCATTTGAATAAAGTTCATTTTTTTCGATGAAGTTTGAAGTTTTCAAATATAATAAATTATTGTACTACTGTGATAATTTAAAATATATTAGCGCTGAATGTATCGCAATTTAGAGATGTTTAAACAAAATTGCATTTCAATTGGAAAGTGTTGCATAATCAATTCTTTCTGCATGATTGATCTTTCTTGTTTTTTGCTTAATTTTGCAAACCAGCGATGTTTCATAATACGATAAGTCACCAGATGAAAAATTAATCTGTAGTGGCTTCAATTCGATGGAGTTGAATTGGTTTTGCTTGAATAGCATATTTTTTTTTGTGGATGGTCTGTCTTTAATAAACCTTTTCAAAGCAGTTAAAAGTATTAAAATATCGGAATTAGAACCACCCTTTCAAAATGTAGTTGTTATAATTTGGAAATTTACATTTTGACCTGGGTTTTCCAATAGGTGAGGAAGCTGTAATATTTAAAATGTACCGAGTGTTACAGCTCAGTATATTTACTTATTTCTTGATAAAATACTGGTGCCCGAGCACGAGATTCTTTGTTTCGTTTTAAAAAAATTAGGAAGTTAAATGAACTTGGTGATTTTAAATATGTTTAATGACTGATGAAGTTTGGATAAAATAGGTAAAAATATACGTATTTAAGAACGCTTTCAAGAACGTATTCATAATTTCATATTTTGACGTTTAATTTATGGTCGGAATATACAGAGGAAAATTCTATTTTAAATTTTATGGCTTTTAACCATTTTTGAGTTCCGGGGACAACTTTTAAAGAGAAAAATATAAAATTCCTACTAATGTTTAACTTTACCCTTGGTTATATTTCATTTATAAGTACAAGCATTTTAAATTATTTTAAATATCTTTCAGTTGACTTTTGTTTGTATTTTTACAGACTTTTTCCAGTGCATTTAAATTTAATTCCTTAAGTAATGTATTCTACATAATTGTGTATTTTTCAAAGGAAACTTAATGAAATGCATTTGATTCGAACGCAGATAAAAAGTATCAACAATGTGATTCATTAACCACTTTTAAAAATGTAGTTAATTAGTCTTGTGCCTCAACTTTGGCTGTTGATGACTAAAATTATTTGTCATTTTTTCTTCATAACTTTTTAAACCATTTCAAATTGTGCTTTATTTTTCTATCGGAATAAGAAATAATTATTTTCCGGGTAAATTTTACAAATTCGAGATTTTGATAGAGAAGTATATTTTGAAACATTCTGATAACATTTCAATCGCTTTCAGAAAAGAGTTTGTCTGTGCATGCGCATGCGTATTCTGGATACCTTTTAAATCTTTAAAGCACCCCAATCATTTTGTAAGGAAATATCCATGAGTATACACATTAATTATATCTGGTGTAAAGTGATCATATATATATGCCTCATTGGAAAAAGTAATATTATAAGTAATAATTATTCTAACTTCTAAAATTTTCCGCTAGGGACTTTGCAATCAGTTTCGTTTGAGCGCTTATGCACACTTTACTACACATAGACCTAACATGCTCATTCATGACCCTTTTCTTATTGAATATGTCTGTGAGGTGTAACACGCGATATCTCAAGAACGAATGTTGGTACCGCTCTAAATTTAATCTGCCGATAAATTTTATATACTTCATAACACTCTTCTTACAATTCTACATAAATTCATCTATTATCCAAAACTATAATTAAATGATATTTTTCGTGATCTGCATATTTCGACAACAAATTATTCAAAATTCATAAATTCCATAGTTCTAATTTCACGGAGAGCAACGATAGTACGAAATAACTAAAGCAATGATTTACGCTCTAGTTTTCCTGATAGTACATGAGGAGTTTAAAGTCGCACACATCAAAGTTCATTTCACTGCTGAAAGTTGATGAACGTTACTGCTGGTTCTAGCAGTACAGTACGACTTGTCACGCATCAAACAGCACTATCCATCTTTTAATTGATTTTTTCGGTGAACGCATAATATAACGGGGATTGTGGCCTCCTCGCTCTCCAGATTTATCACTCCCTGATTTCTTCCTATGGGGTATCTGAAAAATGTGGTTTACGTGACTAATCCACACACGATTGCTGAGTTGAAAACGAACATCACAACAGCCATTTCAACATCAATACTGCCTTGCTCCGCAGAGTCTTACGAAATCTGGTAAAAAGAACACGCTTTTGCATTCGCGAAACAGGACGTCATTTCCAACATTTATTGTAACACCTAAAGTTTGTCTGCTAAAAATAAAAGGTAACATTTCAACTAAGCTCTGTAATACTTTACTTTCATTTAAATTCTCATACTGGTATTTTTACGGGCAGTTAAACTTTGATGTGCGCGAATTTAAACTCACCCTGTAGTATAGTTATTACGAAAAATATGTTACAATGTGCACTTTGATATAAAGCAAAAGCATGTAGATTCCACTTCAAATATAGTAAGAAAAATATTACTTTTAGCAGGACAACATTGCAGTAGGTCAATGTTCTTTGAATCTCAATATCTCAGTGGCTCAATATATCAGTTACTCAATATCTTTGTTGCTCAATGTCTTGTTGCTCAATGTCCTAGAATCTCACCATCGAATTGACGCAATATCTTAGTAGATCAATATAAGTAGTATTAATTCGGTTAGAGCTTTGTGGTTTAATTATCCACTGAGACAAGATATCTTTACATATTTTATAAAAGTTATAAAACCTTGATATAGAAAAAACATATTTCAAATTTTTATAATTTTCACAATGTTGGCATTATTTTATTCCATACATTTTTGTGATGCATCATACTTTTCATATCTCCACGAACGTAAAAAAATATATTGAATTAAACTACGAAAAAACCAAACGTAGTTCTATTTTGATTTCAAAATTGCTGTCTTCGAATTTATAATAAATTACTTTAGCAATTTTCACTACGAGCTGCCGAAAAATATATTTCCTGGAATTATATGCAAGAACCATTTAGATTTATGTCTGTAAGAAATCAGGAAATTAGAAAGATACTGTTGCAATGAATATATTTTTTCTCACCCGCCTATTTTGTGAAGAGTATAAAGTTACCGTTATGGCTTTCTTCATTTTAGTTGCCATTTTATGAGGTTGGTCTAACGTTAATAGCAATAATTTATATTTAACTACCCAGTGAGAAGAGTGTTTGTAAACTTACTCGTATAAATAAATATGTATACATAGATATTATTTAGCACCAGTGGTAGTATCTAGAAGTTTGTGGTATATTTAGAAGGATTTGTTGTGTATTCACCGTGTTAATACCGAAATTGGGATAAATGTTACACGGTACCCATCGGATTTCGGAAGAAAAAGTTTAAACTTACTTATAATCACAAAAATTGCTGCAAAAATGGCAGTAAATAAGTAGTAGAAGTTTCAGAATAAATTAATACATATAATTCAACAAAATAAATTAAAATAGTTATCAGAATAATTTAATATAAAAATATTCGTATAACTACAGCACACAAGATAAATGTGGGTATTAACTGCTTTCGAAGGCGAATTAACTGGAGTATGGAACTGGAGTTTGGAGACGTTTTGGAACTGGAGTTTTTTTTAACTGGAGTTTGGAGAACTCAACTTTCTCATACAAGAATCTACATTTAGTAAATCTTTTTCCCTAAATTTTATATAGAATTTTAGATAGAAATATTTTTTAGAAGTCGGTAGTGTGGGTCCGAATGATTAAAATTATCGCTTGTTATAGCTTCACTTTACAAGGCTTGAAAATATTATTTCGATGGATACCATATTTAATACTGTACCCCCGGGAGAGTAACTTACTCGCTAGGGAAGCTAATGACGTCACGAACTAAAAATCTGATATGGACAGCACATGACTTACCTTATATAATGCAATACATTTTCTTCTTTCACAGAAGCGTTACTGATGGACAGACGGAGAAATGGATTATATGTAGTCTATTCTTATGTTCTTTCCAAGATATTCAATTTCCATTAATTAGTCGTCATTTTCGTTGATTTAGTGTCATTTTTACTAAGTTGGGGACATTTTTGCGAATTTGGCGATATTTTAATCCATCAATTTGGCAACATTTTTAAAAGTCGCCAAGTCGGCGATATTTCGCCAAATTTGTTGCTAAAAGTTCCTCAAGCGTTATAAACGAGAACTAGGCTATTCTTATAGTAGGTAAATGACTATTTGCGTCCAAATAAAAAACTAGTATCCGAAGTATCTTGTCTCGTGAATGGAACTTGCTAGATACACGATAATAATATTAACAAATTTATCACATAATATTACATATGAAAAATGAACATCTGCTATAATGGTAATTTTTTTTCTTTTATGTGGTTTTTTTGATAAATTTATTTGAAAATTGTGTAATATCTCTAGAATGGTTCATACTAGCGTTCTAATTTTTATGTCAATCGTTTTATAATGAAAAATTACATACGCAATGATTATTTGCGTAATTTATTGATGGTTTTGTTTTTTGAAAAAATTTTCAAAATTTCATTTGAAAATTTCGGAGTATCCTGAACAATCGGTTGCGTTCATGAGATATAGGATTCCAAAGTTCACAAGTTATAATTATTGCACCTAATTTCGTTCGAATCTCTCTATTTGCTCGTGAGATATCGTCTCCCCAGTTTCACGGACACATACACATGTATACACACACACACACACACACACATTTATTTTATTCAGATTCATTATTCTTGGTCTGGAACTGGCATTCAATCAGTAAATATATTAAAAAGTTCTTGAGAGTTTTAATTATATTAATTCGCCCGATTTCTATTTCAAGAGGCATAAAAGCAGACATTTTTATTTTTATATATATATTAAGTCAACTCAAGAATATTTCCAGTTCAGGCAGTTATGCTTAATTTTCCAAATAACCTTCTTTAAACTTACTCAAATTTTCTACTTACAATATATATATATATATATCAGACGCTTTTGTTTCTTTCTACTATTATGGCCATAAGATGAAATTTACATTTAATTTGAAATTTGGAATTACTATAAAATTCAGACCGGATCTGCTATAGGTCCGTCATGGTTAAATTCTGTATTCCATTTCTCGAACAAGCAGCGTCCTTTTTCAACCGCTACCAATCTGACATCACAGCAAATATCATGTCATTGGAATACTCCCCTATCCAAGGCGCTTACTTCAAACTGGCGCGCCGAAAAAAAAAAGAATCAAACAAAATCAAACTAATACATTTACATACAACGGACTCTAAAACGGAAGTCAACGCTGCAAGAATGCAAGTATATGCAAAGTGCGGTTTTCTTCGCAGACGAACATTTAACACAGAATATTTTGCACTTACATTCAGCACGAAAACACATTTAAAACAGAAAAATTAAGAGCTTATAAATTACCGATATTACACTTTTGATTCCATAATTATTTTCTTGGATTTAAAAAAAATTCTCTCAGCATTTTTCACTACTCATTGTCGAAAAGTTTTGCTCCCGGGATTACGTGCAAGACCATTTAGATTTATATCTACGAAAAATCAGCAAATGATGGAGATACTTTTGCGATAAATATTTTTTCCTAGAGTACTTATTTTGTTACAGGTATGCAGTTGCCGTTATGGTTTTGTGCATATTAGATGTCATTTTATGAGGTGTATGGAACATTAAGAACAATTATTAAGGTTTGCTTACACAATTATTTCAGTAAGCATTGGGTTTGCTAAACCACCAATATAAATGAGTGTGCACACATATATATTATTTATCGAAAATTGTGTTTTGAAGTAGAGGCTAGAATTATGTAGTATATTTAGAAGGATTTAATGCTTCTTCATCGTGTTAATAGTAATGTCATGATACATATGGAGCAATATACCTCGCACATTAGAAGAAAAAAGTCTAACATTACTTGTAAGTGCATTGCACGTCAACAGAAACACGTTACTACTAATAATACTTCAGCTTTCTAACAAAATCATAGCACAGCCGACAGAAACAATAAAAAAGCAATTATTTTCAACAAATTAACAAAATAAAAGATTAGATTCACAAAATACTGAGGTATAACCAATTCACTTTTATATTCTTATCACGTTAATGTATTCTCTGGAAAATGGGAATAGTAAATGCTTTCTAAAGAAGGTTCCTGAAAACCTAAGTAACTCGAAAAAGTCTTCACCAATCCACAAAATTCTGCAATTTTCCCAAAATCCCTCAAATCCGTATGTGTTATCAGGATATCGCCAAATAATTCCCAAATGTCGCCAAATTGGTTCTCGAGGTTCAGTAACCTGAACTTTTAACTAATAACAAGTGTAACCTACAGGACTTGCTTTTTAACAAAGACCAAGGAATAACCCAGGGAATGGTAATATAAGGTAATAAATTCTTTCCTTTCTACATTGACATCAGAATATCATGAAAAGGTATAAATCGTTGAAAGCAAAACGAACTTCCTTCAGCATTCAAAATAGAGCATTAACATCTGCAAAGGAATGATCGATTGCCAACATGAACATTTTCTTCGTTACATAGTAAGTATAGGTGTTGCTAAACTGGAATGGCTTCGTTTAATTCTTAAGTTTCCATTGCTTCTTCGATTGGTCAACTTTTTCATTCTTATTATTGCTTAAATTCGATTTTTGAAGTTGGCAACGCTAATGATTTTTTCGCAATCTAATGAAAATTTTCAGTTGCTTGCTTTTCTTCTTTGCTGGTGTACCTGGTTTGTTTTTCTTTCCGACATAGAAATCTGGTTTCTGTTTCGAAAGCAATTTACGACATTACATTCTTTTTTTAAAGTGCTTGCAAACAATTAAATTGTATTTAATAATTTCTCTTGTTGATATTACTTATCACTAGTAGATATTTTATCAATCGATATTATATCAAAAATTTGAATATTAAATAAGCATATGCTTTTAGAAATTTTTGATTAACTGGCGGATGGTATTTTATTATTTGTTTTTAGATCATCCATGCATGTCTTACGGAGTTAAACAAACTTGTATGAATAAATACATTTTTCTTCACATGCTCTGGTAATAAAACTCGCCAGAAATTGTAAATACCGCTTATGTATTAATAAACACTACGAATTGGATGAAATTTAAATATTTATCCAATTCCGTTGACAAAATGTTAAATCTCTGCTTTACCTTCCGTCTATGTAATACGAAGACGATTTATCTTAAATTTTATGACTCGTAACTTTCCAAAGTTTTGCGGAAAGCTTTAAATAAGAAAAATATGTATTTATTGTTGGTGGATAACTTCACGCTTTATTATATATAGTTTATTTACAAGTACATAAAGTTCAAATCATTTTAATATATTTTGTGTGACATTTGTTGGCAGTTTTACTGACTTTTGCTAATGCATTTATCATGATAAGTAATACATTTTCTATATATTTCTAGAAAAAATAAATATTATTTCACAATACTACTGTTAAGCACAATTACATTAAGAGCTTTTCTATCCATACATTTGTTGATCTCCATAATACCTATTGTACTGATATTAATATTTTTAATGTGACTCGGCCTCATTTAAAAAAATCTTGTTTAAATAAACTTGACACGTGTACTATTTAGTGTTCTTGTATTTTATGCTCTGTTTTTTTAATATTTCTGTGATTACAGTAGCTGATTTTCATCTGTAGTTGCCACGTAAATTGAATAAATAAATAAATAAAGTAAATGGACTTGACACGTATACTACTTAGTATTCTTGTATTTTATACGCTGTTTTATTAATATTTATGTGATTACAGTAGCTGATTTTCATCTGTAGTTGTCACGTAAATTGAATAAATAAATAAATAAATTAAATAGACTTGACACGTATACTACTTAGTATTCTTGCATTTTATGCGCTGTTTTTTTTAATATTTGTGATTACAGTAGCTGATTTTCATCTGTAGTTGCCAAGTAAATTGAATAAATAAATAAATAAAGTAAATGGACTTGACAAGTATACTACTTAGTATTCTTGTATTTTATACGCTGTTTTTTTAATATTTGTGTGATTACAGTAGCTGATTTTCATCTGTAGTTGCCACGTAAATTGAATAAATAAATAAATGAAGTAAATAGACTTGACAAGTATACTACTTAGTATTCTTGTGTTTATGCTCTGTATTTTTTATGTTTGAGTGATTACTGTAGCTAAATTCCATCTGTAGTTGCCACATGTAAATGGACTTGACACGTATACTACTTTGTATTATTGTATTTTATGCTCTGTTTTTCATATTTGTGTTATTATTGTAGCTAAATTTCATCTGCAGTTGCCACGTAAATTGAATAAATAATTAAATAAGTTTATGTATTTGAATTTACTTAGTTTGGAACATAGATAAAGTTTTGCGGCGATGTCGTTCAGTAATCCTTTTTACAAATATAGTTATCTTGAATGAATGACTGGTCATCGCCCGGATCTTAAATAAATTTTCGCTACGTAAATAATACAGATACAAATAACTCCACTCAATTTTCAAATTACCTATTCTGAACCAAAATTATCGCTTCTTTCATTTGAATTCAAATCTTTTTATTTTTAGCGAGTGTGAAGTGGCGCCGAATTATTTGCCACGCATGAGAAAAAAAGTCTACTTTCCCCCTGAAGTAATGCTCAGAAAACAGGAGAAAGAACGGACTGGAAAAATTTCGAATTTTATGTAATTTGTTAAAAATAAACAAAAAATTACAAAATAGACTCATTCAAAAAAATTACTTTGTTTTTAGAATGCGAAGATTCACTATTATAAAGATATAGAATATGTTTACCAAAGTATAGAATTGTATTAATCTTCCTTTTCTGGATGCGGCGAATTAAGAAACTGAAAAAAATAAGGGAATTTTGTTGTACTTGAAAATAATAAAATAATTATAAGTTTTAAGAATACCTGTACAATTTGTGATGCTCCGCTGTAGACGGATATATTTATAATTTTGGGAAATCACAACGCTATGTGTGGTTAAGCCTGTATACACGAAGTTTTTGAAAACGTTATACAAAATGTTTTTTACGAAAGATTATCAAAAATGTTGACGGATGAATAAAACACGAGTTGTTAAAAGTCGAAGATTTGTTTTCTTATTCAAATAAACCAATATCGTTAATGAACTTGAGACCGTTGATTCTTACGTATAATTTGAACCTATTTTATATTGAAACATGATATTTTTATCTGCAACTAAAATATTAAATCGTCTCCTTAACGAAAAAAGCACAAAGGATTGATTTCCTAGAAAGAGAAATAGTTCATGGCATGTGCTATAGATGTCGCAGTCTTTGCACAAATTTGTCTAAGGACTGCGCCATCTATTGCACATCCTGCAAACTATATCTTGTGGAAGCAAATCAATCATATTCCTCTTTAAGTAGGATAAATAATAGTGATATGTACAATATGTGAAGCTCCTCTGTATGACAGAAATAAATATTCATAAATTTGGAAATCACATCGCTATATGTGAGAATGTTTACAACAGTTAATACGAATGAATAAAAACACGAGTTGTTAAATGTGGAAATTTTATTTTCTGAATCAAATAAAACTTTCAATCAACAACAATAATCAAAAATAACTTTCTGAAATAAAACAATAACGTGAATGAATTTGAGACTGTTTATTCTAATCATACCATCTGAAAAAAACTAAAGATCATGAACAAAACTAAAATTAAATTAAATTTCTCTCAATGCGGTTAATTAGACCACAAATTATTTTAAATTTACATATTTCGTAGCATTACTTTTACAAAGAGCAATGAGAATTGTACTAACAGCGATCGTAGTATATTCAGTATGGGACATTCGTAATCTGCAATTTAAAATGCAAAAACATAATTTAAAAACATTATGTATTTATATAAATCAGCTGAATGCTTTGATGCTAATGGCGCCTACACGTCAAATCCTCAAATCGATCAACTTAAATAACAGAACGACAAATCAATAGAACACACAAGTCATTTTATTAAAAACATCCTTCAGACGTACAAGTTTTTAAAAAGCCAGAGCGCTTTCGGGTATTGTTTCTTCACTCAGTGGCGGACTTTTATTTGTAATTTTGACTCCGTCCATGTTTAAAGTTATGATGGTGACTCGTTCTCTATTCCATGCGAATCAAACCTTTATAAAGTCACCTTTAATTTATAAAATTTAATTTTGTATATTGATGTTTAAACTGGCTTATGACAATGCGTTTTCTCGATTTTTGTAATTTTTAAATATGGTGTATGGATGCATAAAGTATGTTTCGTGGTAATGTCAATTTCAAGATATGCAAATTCAGCTTGCCGGTAGTAGATTGTATTTAAACATGTTGGCAATTTTTCTTATTTTAACGCCACTGCGGAAGGGTATGATGATACCCGAAAACCCTCTGGCTTTTTTAAAGATTGTATATACGTCTGACGGATGTTTTTAATAAAATGACTTTTGTGATCTATTGATTTGTCATTCTGTTATATAAGTTGATTGAATGCTTTGAATTTATTGGTTTGGCTGACATGTTGCCAACTTACATACAGAAATCTATTTGTAATTTATAGTTTTTGTTACATTACTTTCATAAAGAACAATGAAAATTGCCCTAACAGTGATCGTAGTATATTCAATACGAAACTTTGATAATTTGAAATTGAAAATGCAAGTACATAATTTTACAATAATATTCTCTGACAAATCAGATGAATGCTTTGAATTTATTGATTCAGCTGATCTGTTTCCAAATTATATACAAAAAAAAAATAAATAAATAAAGAACATAAAAAAATAATGATTCACAAATGAAACCAGTTGAAAAGAAGATATATTTACTTTTACACTACATAATAATATACGTATAATGAAAGTATTGGAATAGGCTCGGAAATCAGAACTTGGATTTCCGACGAAACTGCACGTTTCGAGCACTCTAGAATATGAATCCATAACTTTTGGTGTGACGTCTCTGTCCGTGCCTGTGTGTATGCCTGTGTGCATGCTTGAGTGTGTGTGTGTGTGTGTGTGTGTGTGTGTGTATCCTGTCCAGCTTAAAACTATTCAATGAAATTTCACAAAATTTACTAGGCTAGTTACTTGTGGGTTAGCTGACTTTGATTAGATTTTGGTACCGCTCGAATAAATGAAACCAACCTTCTTTTGCAAATATCAGCAAACATCACGATAATCTGAAATAAATGACGGAATATGATAAAATCTGTAACTTAAATCCTTGTATATACGCAATTGTTACGACAAAATGAATAAAATGAACTCTTTTACTTTAGAATAAAGTGCGCTCTGGACATTTAAGTTATTGGCATTCCGTTATTTTAAAGTGAAAGGTCTCAAAATAAAAACGAAAGTAAAATTTAAACTGTAAATTCTATGTGATTTTAAATAATTATCCGTGCTATTTTGTGCATATAAACTGAATAGAATTTATTATGAAAGAAAAAAAATAGAAAATGAATTTTAGTCTGAACAGAAAGTCAAAATAATATATTGGAATAAGCAAGCGAGTACCTACATCAGCTTATTTGTTCCCATACATTATTTTGATACACATTTTCTTAAATAATGTGGAATATCAATGTATGAGAAAGTTGAGGGGCGACATTCACTCCAAATATTTAATTTGCTGTAAGTTAAGTATTTATACTGTAAGTATTATACTGTAACAACATTATTTTTCGTAGCAAAGTGTAAATGCATAAATCTTCTCAGTTTGAACATGGATAAAATTATAATTTTTATACCATAATATTTATGCTATATTCCTCCACAAGTTTCGTAGTATCATAAGGAATGACGCTTTCGTACAGGCAGAAGTTGCACTTTGTTTGAAGAAATGGGGGAAAAAATTGTAGGGTCTGCTTTATATATAGAAGGGGAAATATTCGTCTGAGTAACGATATGTCTCAGCTCAATGTCTTAGTAGCTGAATATCTCAGTTGAATATCTTAGTGCCTCAATATTTCTGCAGTTCAATGTCTTAGTACCTTAATATCTCAGTAGCTCAATATCTTAGAAGCTTAATACATCAGTAGCTCAATGTATTTTTATCTCAATATCTCAGTAGCTGAATGTCTTAATACCACAATATCACAGCAGTTTAATGTCCTAATAGCTAAATATTTCAGTAGTGCAATAGCTTAGTAGCTCACTATTTTAATAGCTTAATGTTTAAGTAACTCAATATCTCTGTAGATCAATGTAATTTAGCTCAATATATCAATAATTTAATATCTCAATAGCACAATATCTCAGCTCAATGTCTGAGTTACTCAATATCTCAGTAGCTTAATGTCTTAGTAGCTGAATATATTAGTAGCTCAATACTTTAGTAGCTCAATATCTTAGTAGCTTAATGTGTTAGTAACTCAATATCTCAGTAGCTCAATGTCTCAGTATCTCAATATTTCCGTAGCTCAATATCTTAGCAAATTAATGTGTTAGTAACTCAATGTCTCAGTAGCTCAATGTCACAGTATCTCAATATTTCCGAAGTTCATATCTCAGTAACTCAATATCTGTAGTATGCATGCATCTCAAGTCGGTGGTTTGAATTCTTGCTGAGACAAAATCTCTTTTAATTTTATTTCTAACTAGCAGCATACCCGTTCTTCGTACGGAGTATATAATATAAAGAAACTTGAAATTCATAATCATGCCCAAATTCTTATAGTATACTAAATGACATGTTTAATCAAAATATTATGTTAAAATATTTAATATAATGCTCCTAAAAAGAAGTTTAAGAATCTCTGTTCTCGCTATATAAAATTATCTTCATGGACATATCTGAAGAATAAAACATCTTGGACCCCTTATGTAAGCAAATATAAAAAAAAATATGGAATTGAATCAATATATGCAAAATAAAAGCGTTAAAATTGTATGGGACCCGTACTAATTATATACGCGAATATTAGAAAATATAACCTGTATTAGTAGCTTACATGTATAAATTGAAAATACCAATAAACCCGTAATCTTTAAATCTGAAGACAGTCATTTATTCCAATATATGTCAAAATTAAAGTGCTAAAATTATATGGGAAGATATACACGTACTACTTATAATGTACGATTATTAGTAGAAGATTACCCGTTTTGCAATATGAGTCACAAATGTTTTTTGGTAAAATACAACAGACGACGTAATAAATTGAATATATAATTAATCCCCTTAATCTTCATACCAGAAGACTGTACTTGATTCCAATATATATGCCAATATATGTCAAAATATATGCCAATCTACCTGTACTACGTATATTCTCGTAGGTTAGAAGATATACCCGTGCATTCCTAAAAGATTACTCGTACAACGTACAATATGCGTGTGTCAGCAATTTTTGCCGCAATGAAACAATGGCGTAATAACTTAAAAATATCAATAATCCCTGAATCAATAATTCCGGAAAATATCAATAATAATAATGTTTAAACCTGAAGAGTATAATTGATATTATCCAGTCCAAAATGAAATGGCAATGAAATTTATTTTATATACATATCTTCATTATTCAAATCGGAAAGGATTTAATAAAAATCGTCTGCCGCATAAACACATTGGATTTAAATCCGTTGCTAAGCGACATGATATCATTTGCTTCAAATAAATTGGTAGAAAAAATATCGTCTAAATAGTTATATTTCTATGGTCGTCAGTTTCGTCAAATTAGCGACATTTTAAAAAATCGCCAAATTTATCGCCAAGTGGGACTGTAGAACTGACAGTTCCACTTCGCGACAAATTGACGAAATAGCATCACAATACTATCCCCTAACAAAAAACAATTAATATCATTTATGTAGCGCAATTTTATCAATTTCAAGATATTTTTATAGATTTGAAAACATTTTTATCAATTTGGTGACATTTTAAAAATTCGCTAAATGTATTACTAAGTAGGATGGTTGGTCTGACAGATAAATGCTAACCAAACATCATTTCAGTACACTCTTCTAACAAAACAAAAAAAAAATTCATTGATATGTAGAAGACCCAAGCCACACGACCAACCCGAAGGTTTATGGCAGCTGTTTGTGGGTCGTTTATATCAATTTGGCGACATTTCCGTCAATTTGGCAAAGTTTAAGAAAAGTTGTCAAATTAGCGATATCCCTCCAAATTCGTAGCTTTGAATTTGCAGATCTGAATGAAACATTCTTATCCCGTTTCAATATACTAAATGAAAACACTACAATTGTATTAGAAGATATACCCGCTCTACTCTTTTTCTGTTTCAACAATCGGCTATATGAATTTATTGGCTAAACACAATATATGAGTTTAGTAGCTAAATACGATATAAGCTTGAAAACTCTTTGCCAAAATAAATGAAATTGATGTACGCAGTCAGCAATTAATATAATTAAAAGAAAAATCAAACCGTCCATTCATAAGATATACTTTTATATCCATTTATCCATTTATTTATTATTTAAATCGAAAAAAAATAATAAAAACATTAACAAACACATTTAATTTAATTGCGATGCCGAGCAACATGATATATCCTCCTAAAATGCTAAAATTTATTAACCACTAACAGCACACCCGTTATTCGTACGGAGTGGATAATTTAAATAAACTTATAGTTCGCAATCATGTGCAAATTCTGTTAAAATATTAAATTTATTGCTCCTAAAGAGAAGTTCAAGAATATATGTTCTCACTATGCAAAATTATCTTCAAGATCAGATCTGAAGAATAAAACATCCTGCACCCTTTTGTAAGCAAATTTACAGAAGAAAAAATAGGAATTGAATGAATATATGCAACCCCGTACTAATTATATTGTCGCAGATCAGAAAATATGCCAATGTGTTAGTAGAAGATTACCCGTATTACAATATGCGTCTCAAAAATATTTGCCAAAATAAAAGAGATGACGTAATAAATTGAAAACATCAATAATATCCGTACTCTTTATACCAGAAGGTCGTAATTGATTCCAATATATGCCAATATATATCAAAACATATGTCAATATACCTGTACTACTTATATTCTCGTAGATTAAAAGATATACACGTGTATTTGTAGAAGATTCGTACAACATACAATATATGAGTTTAAACAATTTTTGTCATAATAAAATAATTGCATAATAACTTGAAAATATCAATAATCCTTGAATCAATAATCCCCGAAAATATAAATAATAATAATTTTTAAACCTGAAAACCGTAATTGATATTATCCAGTCAAAAATGCTATAAGAAAAATCAAATCGCTCTTTTCTAAAATATATTTTTATATCCATTTATTTATTATTCAAATCGAAAAAATAATTATTAAAATTAACAGACAGATTTAATTTAATTGCGTTTCTGAGTAACATGATATAAGATAGAATCTTATAACATGTTAAATATGTCATGTCTTATAACATAAACTGCGAAATTAAATAACGATTTTGATTTCTCTATACTTCTCATTGTTCCGTAAAAGCTTGTTTTAAATAAATCATGAACCATGGAGATAGATTTCCCCTTTAAATCATGTTTCAAACAATTCATGTTTTCAGAAAGTGACTAATTAACGCAAAAAATCTCCCATCAAACTCAGAGATTAAATTTTAATTCACTTTCAAACGATTTTCAAGCTTTTCGTTTGGATAAACCACGGAGTTAGGGAGTAGAACTCCTAGGAAAAAGTTCCGTTTTTCATTAATATCTCGACAACCCCAGGTTTTAGAAACTCGAAACTTGGACAAAATTTATGGGGGGATATTTCAAGGCTATTCCCCAAATTTCATTAAATTCGGTTCAGCCGTTTTTCCGTGATGATGAGACAAACGAAAATTTTGTTTTTTACTAATATCTCGAGAACCACTGGTCGTAGAAACTCAACACACGGATATAATTTTAAGTGGGGCTATTTCTGGGCTACCCACAAAATTTCATCAAATTCGGTTCAGCCGTTCTCCCGTGATGGTGTTACAAACAGACAGACAGACAGACAGACAGACAGACAGACAGATTTTCATTTTTATTTATATAGACTAGCAGCATACCCGTCCTTCGTACGGAGTATATAATATAAAAAAACTTGTAATTCGCAATCATGTGCAAATTCTGATAAAATATTAAATTTATTGCTCATAAAGAGAAGTTTAAGAATATCTGTTCTCACTATGCAAAATTATCTTCACGGGCAAATCTGAAGAATAAAATATCCTGGCCCCTTTTGTAAACAAATTCACACACAAAAAAAAGAATTGAATCAATATATGCAACCACGTACTACTTATATTGTCGCAAATTAGAAAATATGCCAGTGTGTTAGTAGAAGCTTAAACATATTGTAATATGAGTCTTAAAAATATTTACCAAAATAAAAAAGATGACGTAATAAATTGAAAGTATCAAAAATCCCCGTAATCTTAATACCAGAAGGTCGTAATTGATTCCAATATATGCCAATATATATAAAAATTTTGCCAATATACCTGTACTACTTATATTGTCGTAGATTAGAAGATATACCCTTTGCATTTGTAGAAGATTACTTGTACAACGTACTATATATGAGTTTCAACAATTTTCGTCATAATGAAACAATGGCATAATAATTTGAAAATATCAATAATTCCTGAATCAACTGTCTCCGAAATATCAATAATAATGATGTTTAAACCTGAAGACCGTAATTGATATTACCCAGTCAAAAATGCAATGTCAATGAAATTTATTTTATATACATATTTTTATTAGATTTAATAAAAATCGTATGACACATAACACATTGGATCCGTTGCTAAGCGACATGATATCATCTGCTTCAAATAAATTGTTGGAAATCATGTCGTCTGAATAATGTGATCTCCATGGAAGGTTTGGCGACATTTTCGTCTCCATGATATTTTTATGGATTTACAAATATTTTTATCACTTTAGTGATATTAAAAAAATTAGTTAAATGCGTTACTAAGTTGGATGGATGGACTGACCGACAAATGCTACAGAAACATCATTTCAGTACTCTATTCTAAAAAAACAAATTTAATTTCATTGATTTGGGTCATTTTTATTAATTTGGAGATATTTCCTCTAATTTGGTAAAGTTTAAGAAAAGTTACCAAGTTATTTAGAGATATTCCGCTAAATTCGTAGCTCTAAATTTGCAGATCTGAAGAATAAAATATCCATATCCGGTCTGTATATATATTAAATGAAAACACTAAAATTGTATTAGAAGATACATACATCCGTTCTACTCTTTTTCTGCTTCAACAATCGGCTAAATGAATTTATTGGGTAAACACAATATATGAGTTTATTAGCTAAACACAATATATGAGCTTTGAAACCTCTTTGCTAAAATAAATAAAAGTGTGATGTACGCAGTTCGCAATATATATAAACAAAAGAAAAATCAAACCGTTCATTTATTATGAGTTTATTAGCTAAACACAATATATGAGCTTGAAACCTCTTTGCTAAAATAAATAAAAGTAATGTACGCAGTCCGCAATATATATAATTAAAAGAACAATTAAACCGTTCATTTATAAAATATATTTTTACATCCATTTATTTATTATACAAATAGAAAAAATAATAATAATCATTAACAAACACATTTAATTCCATTCCTTTGCCGAGCAACATGATATAAGATAGAATCTTCCTCATAAAATGCGAAATTAAATAATCATTTTCATTTCTTTATACTTCTAATCATTGAGTAAAAGCTTGTGAAATACATGGAGGTTAATACATGTAAAAACATGGAGGTAGATTTTTCCATTTAAATTCATGTTTCAAACAATTCATGCTTCCAGATAGTGACTATTTAATGCAAAAATCCTGCATCAAACTCAAAAATAAAGTTTTAATTCCCTTTGACGCTTTAAACAAACGATTTTTATCCTTTCCGTTTGGATAAACCACGGAGTTGGAGAGTATAACTCATAGGAAAAAGTTCCGTTTTTCATTAATATCTCGACAACCCCTGGTCTTAGAAACTCGAAACTTGGACTAAATTAATGGGGGGCTATTTCAAGGCTATCCACAAAATTTCATTAAATTCAGCTAAGCCGTTTTTCCGTGATGATGAGACAAACGAAAATTTCGTTTTTTACTAATATCTCGAGAGCCACAGGTCGTAGAAACTCAAAACATGGACTAAAATTTAAGTGGGGCTATTTCTAGGCTACCCACCAAATTTCATCAAATTCGGTTCAGCCGTTCTTCCGTGATGATGGGACAAACAGACAGACAGACAGACAGACAGACAGACAGATTTTCAATTTTATTTATATAGACTAGCAGCATACCCGTTCTTCGTACGGAGTATATAATATAAAGAAACTTGAAATTCATAATCATGCCCAAATTCTTATAGTATACTAAATGACATGTTTAATCAAAATATTCTGTTAAAATATTTAATACATTGCTCCTAAAAAGAAGTTTAAGAATCTCTGTACTCGCTATATAAAATTATCTTTATGGACATATCTGAAGAATAAAACATCCTGGATCCCTATGTAAGCAAATATAAAAAAAAATATGGAATTGAATCAATATATGCAAAATAAAAGCGTTAAAATTATATGGGACCCGTACTAATTATATACGCGTATATTGGAAAATATAACCTCTATTAGTAGATTACATGTATAAATTGAAAATACCAATAAACCCGTAATCTTTTAATCTGAAGACAGTCATTTATTCCAATATATGTCAAAATGAAAGTGCTAAAATTATATGGGAATATATAAACGTACTACTTATAATGTCCGATTATTAGTAGAAGATTACCCGTATTGCAATATGAGTCTCAAATGCTTTTGGCAAAATACAACAGACGACGTAATAAATTGAAAATATCATTAATCCCCTTAATCTTCATACCAGAAGACTGTAATTGATTCCAATATATACGCCAATATATGTCAAAATATATGCCAATATACATGTACTACTTTTATTATCGTATGTTAGAAGATATACCCGTGCATTCCTAGAAGATTACTCGTACAACGTACAATATGCGAGTGTCAGCAATATTTGCCGCAATAAAACAATGGCGTAATAACTTAAAAATATCAATAATCACTGAATCAATAATTCCGGAATATATCAGTAATAATAATGTTTAAACCTGAAGAGTGTAATTGATATTATTCAGTCCAAATTGAAATGGCAATGAAATTTATTTTATATACATATCTTCATTATTCAAATCGGAAAGGATTTAATAAAAATCGTCTGCCGCATTAACACATTGGATTTAAATCCGTTGCTAAGCGACGTATCATTTGCTTCAAATAAATTGGTAGAAAAAATATCGTCTAAATATTTATATTTCTATGGAACTTTTGGCGACATTTTCGTCAAATTAGCGACATTTTAAAAAATCGCCAAATTTATCGCCAAGTGGGACTGTAGAACTGACAGTCCCACTTGGCGACAAATTTACGAAATATCATCACAATACTATCCCCTAACAAAACACAATTAATTTCATTTATTTAGCTCATTTTTATCAATTTCAAGATATTTTTATAGATTTGAAAATATTTTTATCAATTTAGTGACCTTTTAAAAATTCGCTAAATATATTACTAAGTAGGATGGTTGGTCTGACAGATAAATGCTAACCAAACATCATTTCAGTACTCTCTTCTAACAAAACAAAATAAATTTCATTGATATGCGTCGTTTTTATCAATTTGGCGACATTTCCGTCAAATTGGCAAAGTTTAAGAAAAGTTGTCAAATTAGCGATATCCTGCCAAATTCGTTGCTCTGAATTTGCAGATCTGAATGAAACATCCTTATCCCGTTTCAATATACTAAATGAAAACCCTACAATTGTATTAGAAGATATACCCGCTCTACTCTTTTTCTGTTTCAACAATCGGCTAAATGAATTTATTGGCTAAACACAATATATGAGTTTAGTAGCTAAATACGATATAAGCTTGAAAACTCTTTGCCAAAATAAATGAAATTGATGTACGCAGTCAGCAATTAATATAATTAAAAGAAAAATCAAACCGTTCATACATAAGATATACTTTTATATCCATTTATCCATTTATTTATTATTCAAATCGAAAAAAAATAATAAAAACATTAACAAACTCATTAAATTTAATTGCGATGCCGAACAACATGATTTGTCCTCATAAAATGTTATAATTTATTAACCACTAACAGCACACCAGTTCGTCGTACGGAGTATATAATATAAAGAAACTTATAGTTCGCAATCATGTCCAAATTCTGTTAAAATATTAAATTTATTGCTCCTAAAGAGAAGTTTAAGAATGTATGTTCTCACTATGCAAAATTATCTTCACGGGCAGATCAAAACATCCTGGCCCATTTTGTAAGCAAATTTTCAGAAGAAAAAAAAGGAATTGAATCAATATATGCAACCCAGTACTAATCATATTGTCGCAGATTAGAAAATATGCCAATGTGTTAGTAGAAGATTACCCGTATTACAATATAAGTCTCAAAAATACTTGCCAAAATAAAAGAGATGACGTAATAAATTGAAAATATCAATAATATCCGTACTCTTTATACCAGAAGGTCGTAATTGATTCCAATATATGCCAATATATATCAAAACATATGTCAATATACCTGTACTACTTATATTCTCGTAGATTAAAGGATATACACGTGTGTTTGTAGAAGATTATTCGTACAACATACAATATGTGAGTTTAAACAATTTTTGTCATAATAAAATAATTGCATAATAACTTGAAAATATTAATAATCCCTGAATCAGTATTCCCCGAAAATATCAATAATAATAATTTCTAAACCTGAAGACCGTAATTGATATTATCCAGTCAAAAATGCTATAAGAAAAATCAAATCGTTCTTTTCTAAAATATATTTTTATATCCATTTATTTATTATTCAAATCCAAAAAATAATTACTAAAATTAACAGACAGATTTAATTTAATTGCGTTTCTGAGTAACATGCTATAAGATAGAATCTTATATCATGTTAAATATGTCATGTCTTATATCATAAACTGCGAAATTAAATAACCATTTTGATTTCTTTATACTTCTCATTGTTCCGTAAAATCTTGTTTTAAATAAAACATGGAGATAGATTTCCCCTTTAAATCATGTTTCAAACAGTTCATGTTTTCAGAAAGTGACTAATTAGCGCAAAAAATCTCCCATTAAACTCAGAGATTAAATTTTAATTCACTTTCAAACGATTTTCAAGCGTAAAATCTTGTTTTAAATAAAACATGGAGATAGATTTCCCCTTTAAATCATGTTTCAAACAGTTCGTGTTTTCAGAAAGTGACTAATTAGCGCAAAAAATCTCCCATCAAACTCAGAGATTAAATTTTAATTCACTTTCAAACGATTTTCAAGCTTTTAGGAGTTCCGTTTTTCATTAATATCTCGACAACCCCTAGTCTTAGAAACTCGAAACTTGGGCAAAATTTATGGGGGGCTATTTCAAGGCTATTCACCAAATTTCATTAAATTCGGTTCAGCCGTTTTCCCGTGATGATGAGACAAACGAAAATTTCGTTTTTTACTAATATCTCGAGAACTACTGGTCGTAAAAACTCAAAACACGGATATAATTTTAAGTGGGGCTATTTCTAGGCTACCCACAAAATTTCATCAAATTCGGTTCAGCCGTTCTCCCGTGATGATGGGACAAACAGACAGACAGACAGACAGACAGACAGACAGACAGACAGACAGACAGACAGACAGACAGACAGACAGATTTTCATTTTTATTTATATAGATTTTCATTTTAATTTCAGGTTAATTTAATTCTGTACACTTTTTGGGTTACTTTGGGATTTTCATATCTCAACGAACGTAAAAACGTAATGAATTAAAATACAAAAACATTAAAAGTAGTTCCATTTTGATTCCATAATTATTGTCTTTGAATTTAAAATAAATTACCTCAACATTTTTTACTACGTACTGCTGAAAAGTTTTATTTCTGATATTACATTCAAGGACCATTTATATTTGTGTTTACGAAAACCCAGGAAATTTCAGAGATATATTTGCAATTAATATGTTTTTAATATGCTTATTTTGCTATGAGTCTGTGAGTTAATTTGCTGTTGTAGTTTTGCGAGTTTTAGATGTCGTTTTTTGAGGTTTTCATAGCATTAAAAGTAATTACTCAAGTTTAATTGTACAATTATTTTAGCAAGCATAGTATTTTTAGAAGTATAAATATACGTAAATGTGTATGTATACATAGAATTAATTTTGAGCAAATGGTGTTTTCAAATAGTTGCTAAAGTATACAGCATATTTAGATGGGTTTAATGTGTATCCATCATTTTAACAGTGAGATTATGATTTGAAAGACATCCCTTGTAAATCGGAAAAAATATACCACTACTTAAAAGTACAAAACTATTTGCTTAAACTTTTAAAAGATGCCTGTCAATCAATATATTTCTAAGAAATTTTTTTTATTTATATAAATGCGTTTTCTATTTTCTAAAAATTATTTAGTTTTTCCAGTAGATCTTTCAGATCGACAAATAGGATGCATTTGGGTAATTTGAGTCGCTATGTAAAGTTTTAATACCATTTATATCTGTAGTGGTGAGCTTATCAACAACTCTTCGTTGTCAAATTCCGCAATAAAAAGTCAATTATCCACAATTTTATAGGATGTACTGAATTTTATGTTGATTGTTGAATTTCATGACACTAATTTTCTCAAAGTAATAGATCCCAAGATATGGCTGGTAAGATAATCAACATTTTTCAATTTAATTTAATTATTTTGTTATTCCTGTACGAAATGCCGTGAAAGTCAAAATGTGGGTGTCAAACATTAACAAACTAGATATTATTTCTGAAAAATTTTCATTAATTACTTCCAGATAATTCTAGTAATTTCTTACATGGATGGGGAAGTACAGAAGGCAGCTCATATGACCGAAATTCAGGAAGATTTTGTTCAATATGTCCATACGATATGCCCATGCATATTGCTTTGAATTATGCACAATTGCGTCTAAAATCTGCAATTTGCGCATGAGCTAACATATAATTTGTTAACGTCAGGAGAGATTTTGTGACACCTCGCTGTCATATTTGACGGAGAAATATGCAAGGTTAACAAGAAATTTATGAAATAGACTTCATAAGGTGGTTCGCTTTATTTTTGAAGCAACTATTACGCATTTTTAAACTCTTTTGCACTCTTTTATACTCTTTTTGTGGCAGAGTCATATGTATTTTTGGAAAAACTGAAAGTGCTGTGTCATCTCCAGAACTGTGAATATCAATCATTTGTGAGCACTCTAATTCCCCGCGGAATATTATACTAAGTCGACATTAGTTGTGATGTAAGTTCTATATATAGCCGATTCTAAACAATTATTGCTATAAGTAAGCTGTAAATGTTTAGATTGGAAGTGACACGTCTAGAACTGGAATTGAAAATCCTTAGTGATTCCCCCTATCCTCTTTGAAACTTCTAATCTGATTCCATATCATTCATCGTCTTAGACCTATCGAAAGTCATTCCTGAGAAAATTATGTTTCAAGGAATATTTTTGACCTGGAAGTGGAAAAGGAACAGGATGTGAAAATTCTTAGCGAACCAACGTACCTCTTTCAGAATTTGACGCTGAATCCATATTAGTTACCATCAAAACTCTATTTATAGCCAATTCTGAAATAAAAATGTTCCAAGGAAAATGAAAGATTTTGAACCGGAATTAAAAGTGATCCCCACCTCCTCGGAAACGAGATACTAAAATCATATTAGTCATCCTCTAATATCTATCCATAGTATATTCAGAGATATAGATGCTTCAAAAATTTAATAAAAACAATGGTATTGTAAATTTTTGCCATCAATCACAGAATTAATTCTTTACACATTTACTGAGTAGCTGATAGAATGCCTGTGCCCAATCCAAAGAACAAGGAATAGAAATATTATCCATTCCAGTTTAGTGTTGCTTTGAGCTTAAATTAAGTCTAAATATTTACAAAGGTGATAGATAAATAGAATAGAAACATCGTAATAAGATTTTATTTTATTTTACATTTTTAACGTATACAATATGTTAATTTAAATATATTTATTTCAACGTTATAATAGAGACATGTCTCCTTATCTTATAAAATTTCCATAATAAGTATTGCATCTAAAATCTCACCTTATAACTTACATTTTCAAAGTTTTTGTTACCAAATAGAAACATTTAATCTGATCTTCGTCCAACACGTGGAATGAAAAGGCCACGACTTTTATATTTTAGTTTAGGACTACCCCGAGCAACAGCTGTTATAAAAGAACCTCGTCCTACTCTTGGTATAAAAATAGCTCGCTTTTCCACTAAATCATTCCAGGCAGATATGTTGTTGTCAGTTTTGGGATAGATGTTTCTTGAGGACTGTTTCTCTTCGTCTAGGTCTTCACTTGATACGGCCCTCTTTTTGCGGCCAACGCGAGGAATCAGTTTGATGTTTGGTCTCTTTTGCACAGCAGGTTCTTCATTCATGAAGTCTTCGGCAATGTCGAATAGGTCTGAAGAACCGTCGTCGTCACCGAGCAAGATATCATAATCCAGTAAGTTCTGATCTGCAGCAAATCTTCCAATTCGGGGATAGGGCATAAAACCTTGTTCAGATTCCCAGATGTGTCGTCCTAAACGTGGGAAAGGTACCATCCCACCATTTTTCATCTTCTCTTCCAGGGCTTTGAGAACAGCAGCTCTGCCAATACGAGCTGAAGGAATCATGCCCTGCCGTTTTGCATATTCAAGAAGGTCAGTACCTAAAGAAATACAAAAAGAAAAAGATATAACTCAAAAATTCTGATTAAAATCATAATCATGGTCAGTCAATTCATACAGCTTCGATTCATATATCATAGTTTCATATGGCCTTCATCAGCATTTATATTTTATGCCAATATTTAAACTACGGATTTTGTGCCATGTTGATTGGTGTCTATATCTTGTGATATGAGTAAAAATTTCGACTCTCGAGTTTGGATAGAATGAAACGTTTTGAGCACTTCTGAATATGAATGGATATTATTCAATTATATCTGTGTGTCTGCATGTATTTGATAGCACGATATTGCTAAAAAAATGTGCAAATTTTGTACAAATAATGCAATGGATGACCGCTAGAATACAATTGAGTTTTGGGGATAACGGGTCATTGAGAGTTCTCCAAAATTTGTTTTCAAAAATTACTTAGTACTTCCACTCGAGCTAGTACCTTGGGTTTGTTCTCATTTGATTCGTATAAACTTTTAGATCAACGGGAAAATCGAAAATTTCAATTGGGGATGACGATGCAAAGATATTTTAAAAATACACTATTTTGCTTCTCAGAAATGATAACACATCATGTTGTATCATTTCGCTTCAACTCGAAAAAATTAAGCAATGAAACCATTTAATTGCGACAGGAAAAATATTTAGTATATTTTCCCATTTAACACGTTAAAACAATTATAAAATATTAGCTATTTTTATTCTCAAATCTGAAAATGTTTCTGATATTTATAATAGTTATTAACAGATTCTATTATGTGTGTAGGTGTCACAATTAAAGACCATTGGTCATTTTGAAAGCGAGAGGCGAGGGTGCATAATAATAACAATGCGCCGTTCATATGTAATAGTTAGTAAAAAATCTGATGTGGGCAGCACATGACTTTCCTTATATAATGCAATGAGTTTACTACTGTTACAGTAAAAAAATAAGTTATTCTTATAGTAGATACTTATATTCTTTCCAAGACATTGAATTTTCGTCAATTAGTCGTCATTTCCATTGATTTAGCGTCATTTTTATCCATTTGGCGAGATTTCGTTAATTTGGTAACATTTAAAAAAGTCGGCAAGTTGGCGACATTCCGCCAAATTCGTCGCCAAAATCTTGCCAAGCGTTTTGGACTTCGAAATAAGTTATTCTTACAGCAGAAAAATGACTATTGGCGTACAAATACAAAAGTATTACTCAAAGTATCTTTATTCATGAATGGAACGCGCTAGATCCACGAGAGTGGTGTCACCAAATTTATCGCATGATATTGCATATGAAAAGTGAACATGTTTCTCAACAGTTAATATTTTTTTTTAATTTATGGGATTTTTTGATAAATTTGTTTGAAAAATGTGCAATATCTCGAGAACAGTTCATGCTAGCGTTCTAAAATTTATGTTAATCGTTTTCTAATGAAAACTTACGTAAGAAATGACTATATAAGTAACTTTATTAAATATTTTAATTTTTTTATGTTTTTTTCAAAATTTCACTAGAAAATTTAGGGGGGGGGGTCTGAACATCCGATTGAGTATAAAAATAATAGGCTTCCAGTATTCATGGATTGTAATTTTTGTACCAAATTTTGTTCTAATCGGTACATTCGTTCGTCAGTCACACACTCACACACACGTACTTTCATCCCCCCCACCGACACACACACACAGACATCATCTCAAAAAACTCTGATTCGTGTTCAGGTATGCTTGAAACAAGCTCTCCTGTCGAAAACTCGAATTCGAATTTTCTACCCCGTCACAATACTTTCCTTATATATTATATGTATATAAGGAAAATAAAAATAATTGAGTCAGCCCCACCAAGCTATAATAGAACTTTAGTTTTAAAAGTCCTTTATAAAAATCTCCTTTTTACGACTTACAAAATTACACGGATTCTGTACGTCGTAAAAAGGAGGTTTTAATAAAATACTTTTAAATCTATTTTTTGGTTGTCTTTGATTTTAAAGTTTTAATTAGTTGACATGTTTCCATACTATTTTATTTTAATCTATAATAAACTTATAAAAATATTTTTAATTTTTAGAGTTTTGTAGAACTGGGGTAATTTTAAATAAGTTGAATCGCTAATAAAATAAAATTATTTAAAATCTGGAATTTTATATAATTCGAAGTGTGTATTCAATTCATGTATACTTACAACTTAATTTAGTGGATACAAATAGTAACTAAATAAAGAAGACTCTTTGAGCCTGATGCCGAAGTCATGTGGTATAAACATATTTCTCTGCGTTAGATATATGCTATGAAAGTATTCCTAAGAACGTGTTACCAATATATAATGATGGTATATTAAGCATTTCTTAGTTATCGAATTATTTTGTGGCACCTAGTGGACATAAAACTAACTTAATCTTATCTCTGCTAATGCTCATTATGCTGGACCATTGAGTGGTTTTCTCAATACGAAATTTGATTTGCAGTTAAGAAAAAAAGAGTCAGAAGTAAGGTGAAGAGGATAAATTGTATCTCCGTCCCGAATTCTCCTCCAAGCTTTTATCATGATTTTTGAAATGGAAGCAAGAAACAATGGAGCATGGAGAGTGACATTAGATTATTTTAGTGTTATGTGAGAATGAGTAAAATATGACTATGTCATTTAGCTTATTACGAAGGATGTGACTGCTCTTTTAGTGTGGAGTTGTTGTCATCTAGTTTTGTATTTTGTTCATAAAAGTGTACGTATAATTTTTATTACAACCACATAACATTAAGACATGGGTAAGATGTTGTTATATATTAGTTTTAAGCCAGTTGTTAGAATTGGGACTGTAACAATAATTGTTATATTTGTGTTGTGTTTTTTACCCTCAATTACCCAACATAAATAGGTTGTTAACTTGCTGCACCAAAAATTTGCTGAAAAGCAAAAATTTAATTTAAGAGACCGAATAACATTAAGGGGCACAGCCGTCCTTCTCACATTGTTCTTTTTGAGGCTGACCTGCAGTTGCCCCAGACTAAAAGACAAGCTGGTCTTGTTAAATATTTTAATAAACTCTCTAGTTATGGACTCTGCAATAAAACCTCCATGTATCTTAATACCTGGAGAATTCATCAAAGATTAAAGAAAAACAGCCCTTTCAGCCAAGTTGCCTCTCTACACCTACCTAATTGCGCAATCGAACCCCACTCTTTGCAAATGCTGCTTGAATCCTGCGGAGGGACTCTCTAGGGTCTACTTCCACTTTAACTTAAACTCTCAAGCCAACAAGAAACACTTTGTCTCTGAACACCTCAGGCAACTGACCTTGGAAAACTTAAGTCATATACCTAAAAATGCCATTAAGATCTATGCCGATGGCAGTAAAATTGACGATCTTGCGGGTAGTGGCATTTTTATTGAGAACCCTCGGAACAATTTGACTCTTTGTCGTCGTAATCCTAATTTCTGCTCAGTCTTCAGAAGTGAATTGATAGCAATAGATCTGGGACTCGAGGCTACCCCCCCCCCCCAGAGAAGGATTTTGCGACTTATGGATTTTATCTGATATCCGCAGCTCCCTCCATCACCTTTATAATTGGATACTTGTAGGTGACAGGACCAGTATCTCTATCCTGCTTAAGCTAAAACTGATCTCGCTATATCATGATGTCCAGTTTCAGTGGATTTCCTCTCATGTGGACATTCATGGTAAGGAGGTAGCGGATAAACTTGCTAATGAGGGCTGCAGTCTCTTCACCCCTTCCTCTTCCGCCTTGACTATTCTGGAATTATATACTTGGGAAAAGTCAAAAATTTTGGTGGACTAGAGAGAGCCCTCCACCCATCATTGGTATATGGGTAAAAAGCCGGGACTGACTCTAGACCTCCCGTGTGACAGAGGCTCCCAAACTGTACTTTCTAGACTAGCAAGAGGTCGCATCATGTGCCTCTCTTTTAATGAGGGCAGGAAGGTCTTCGCCGCCTGCACCAAGTGCCACGACCATCAGGCTTCTGCAGATCATATAATGGATTGCATGAGTCTCTCCAAGGAGGATATCTATAGCAATCCACTTCTTGTGCTCGACTTTCTGAGAGTCAACGGACTTATGGATCTCGTCTGACCTCGTCAGACACTGGAGGATAAGCAACAACAACAAGAGACTGAATACTGACACGATTGGTTGTAATTTAAAATTGTTTATTAAATCAATTTTCAAAAAATAGAATTCAGTTAAAATCAAAATTAGTTTATCAAAAATTCATTTAAAACAATAATCATTTTAAATCAAATGTACTTTCTCAATAAATAGAAAATATGTTTACTTAATAATAGATTTCTATTCAAATTTACGAGAAGTTGTAATTTGAAAATTGTTTATTAAATCAATGCTCAAAAAATAGAATTCAGTTAGAAACAAAATTAGTTTAACAAAAATTCATTTAAAAGAATAATCATTTTAAATCAAATATACGTTTTCAATAAATAAAAAGAAATCTGATATGGGCAACACATGACTTTCCTTATATAATGTAATGAATTTACTACTTTTACAGTAAAAAAAAATAGGTTTTTCTTATAGTAGATACTAATATTCTTTCCAAGATATTGAATTTTCGACAATTAGTCGTCATTTTCATTGATTTAGCGTCATTTTTATCCATTTGGCGAGGTTTTCGGTAATTAGGCAACATTTCAAAAAGTCGCCAAGTTGGCGAAATTCCGCCAAATTCGTCGCCAAAATCTCGCCAAACGTTATGGACGAAGAAATAAGTTATTCTTACAGTAGATAAATGACTATTGGCGTATATATACAAAAGTATTACTCAAAGTATCTTTTTTCATGACTGAAACGAGCTAGATCCACGAGAATGATGTCACCCAATTTAACGCATGGTATTACATATGAAAAGTGAACATGTTTCTCAATAGGAAATATTTTTTTTATTATTTTATATGACTTTTTGATAATTTTTTTGAAAAATGGGCAATATCTCGAGAACGTTTTATGTTAGCGTTCTAAAATTTATGTCAATCGTTTTCTAATAAAAAATTACATAAGAAATGTCTATTTGCGTAACTTTATTAGTGGTTTTGATTTTTTGACAATTTTTTCAAAATTTCATTCGAAAATTTAGGGGGGTTCTGAACATTCGATTGCGTATAAAAACAATAGGTTTCCGGTATTTACGGATTGTGATTTTTGTACAAAATTTGGTTCGAATCGGTCCATTTGTTCGTTAGTTATCGTCTCCACAGGCTCACTGACACACACACACATACACATACACACACACACACACACACACAAACACATAATCACTTAAAAAATGTTTGATTCGTGATCAGAGATACTTGAAACGTGCTCTCACGTCGAAAACTCGAATTCGAATTTTCGACCCCGTTACAATACTTTCCTTACACATTATGTATATAAGGAAAGTAATATGTTTACTTAATAATACATTTCTATTTGAATTTACGAGAGTTGTGAACAAAGTAATGATGACACCATAAAAAAAATAAAATATTAATCTCTTGCGTAACTTTAAATTTTTTTTTTTTTTGCTTTAAAATCATTTTTCTGATACTAATATTGAATGTCATAATTTCGACAAGTATGAAAACACGGCTTAAATATTATATTTAAAACAGCAAAGATTATATTTTCAGTAAAAACTATTTTTAATATTATACCATTTAAGACTCTCAAATTTATTATAATTAGACCAGAGCGCTATCGAACGTCATAACGCCCTTCATTAGTTGCAATGCAAATAAAAGATGAAATGCATGAACTTTTTAATACAGCCAGAAAACCACGAAAATATTTTTTTAATGGTCCTTTTTTCGTTCATGCCTTTTTTGTAGTGTCATTTAGAATCCTTGGAATTTTGATCTATTTTAGCCCTACATCTCCGATTAACATGTAATTTTCACTATTTAATAAATATCACGCACATTATGCAGGTGTACACGTATTGTATGAAATTTTTACTCTACTTTAGGGATATCATGTCTGTTGAGTGGGTTTATACTTCGTATAACTGTTAGAACGTAAATTTTTCAACCTGTTACGCACGGAATCTAATCAAGTAACGGGTTTCGATTTAAGTTGTGCCCGATAAGGGAATTTGCGCATTATATTCGGCGATCTGTTCAGAAAAGTATTGGAAGTATAGGAAATATGTTATTTGCAGAAGATTATCCCAATTATGTATAATTATTGAAATGTCAATTTAATTTGTATCCAAATGGACCTACTTGACCTGTTATCGCTAAAGCTAGACCACATTTGTTGTTTTGCGATTTTTGCGCCGGCGCAAAAAGAGAGGCGGTAGGACGTGATCTTCGTTTAAAATCTTCATATTGTTCTATTTTAGCAACTTTTGCTCCGATTTTGATGTAAGATTTACGTTGATTATCTACTCTGCAATGAACCCATCCGACCTGCTCACACTAGACTTTGACCCATTTTTGTTGCTGTGCAACTTTTGCACCCTCAAAGCGTGACCAGAACGTACTAAAACACTCATTGCTATAAAAACTGATTGATATATTTAGTGACCGCTGGTTGGAAAAGCTTGCTAATCTATTTTACATTCTGTTAATACTTTTTTATATAAAAGTTATTAAACAATTCATTACCTACCAGCGGTAACACGAATTTAGTGAATCTACTTGCGCCAACATGTATCCATAGTGTATTTTGTCACGCCTACATTTGAACACTCCCATTTTTCTTGATTGAAGTTCTATTGGGGCGTTGAAATAGTGTTTCTTTACAACAAATGCGAAAAAGCGGTGGGGTTCTAAATGTTTAGGCAGATGGTTACTTCCGAATCAGTATTTGAGCAGGGTCTAAAGTGATGAAAGGAAATTTTGAAATGTCTTTTTGTGTGGATTTCGTATGGACACTAATTTTGCTAGATCGTGTGGCACTTTTCAGTTGAGTTACCTTTCCTTTTTATGCACATCGTTATGCTCAGACTCGTTGTATAGACAAATTGAAATATTACACTGAACTTAAAACTTAACTGAATGGCATTTTAAGTAAAACTTCAGCCAGCATCTTTCAGACGGCACTCTAATTGAATTACATCGTAACAGAATTCTTAGGCTGCAGACTGTACAGTTAATCGAACCTGAACTGAAATTGAACTCAACTGCACTGAAATAAACTCTAAAAATAACTGACTTTCTTTTATCTGCTGCACGACAGTAATCTGTGAGCTCCCTCTGGATGTCAGAGAACCTCTCATGGGTTCTCCGCCATCTGTCTGCCCATTGGTTCACATGCAACTGGGAGAGACCTAGGCCGGGCTTCCATTGGAGAGTTCGCGGTTCCATTTGAGAGTTTATGATTCTTACATGACGTGGTGTTATCATATATTGTTCAGCTCATACATTATTGGTTGACCCATAATATAAATTGGCGCCTTCTTGTCTAATGTCTGGTGCCATCTTGTCGTTTTCCTATTTTTAACAATCTGTAAATACTTTATACGATCACTGTATCACAGACAGCATACTAATAATTCTTCCCAGTCATCGTTATGCCTTCTAAATACAATTAACAAGTCGACAATAATTAAAAAATTATGGTAATTCTTTTTTCAATTATATAGCTCAAATTTATTCTACAATGTATCACATAAAGTCGCAAGTATGCAAATTCAGCCTATCCCTGCTTATTCCTCAAGGACGTACCTCATATTGAAGAACCACATGCAGAAGGTAGTAGCCAGGTACTTGGGTCGGCGGTGTACACACACACACACACACACATATATATATATATATATATATATATATATATATATATATATATATATATGTATATATATCAAGACATTTTTTTGTGGTTTCGAAGTATCATTTTGAGCGAAATGTCTGTCATTTAGAATAGGTGTAAACATTGATGGTAGTGACAAAATATTTCATAATTAGGTTTACATCGTATACACTAATATTCGATTTTGTATTTATGTGTTAACATGCTATGCATCATTCAAAAAAAAATTAATCAATTATATTGAACAGTTGTTGAGAAAACATCACTTTTTGGCATGTAAAGATAATTTTGGATACATGCCAAGGTATGACGATCGTACCACGATCGTCACCAACTCCTGAAATGACGATCGTACCACGTTTGGTATATTTAAACCTAAAATGGCGTTTTAAATATAAATACATGCTAACATACATACATATGAGCTATATTGCATAAAAGGAGAAGTCGTCTCTGTGTATTTCTGTCGGCTGCTTAGCGAAAAATCGTAGCCTAATGACCCATCGTTAAGAAATTCGGAACAATTACAGGGATAGTTCGGGTTAAGTCTCCAGATTCCTTGGCGAATTTTTTTTAATTCTAAATAGATTTTCACTTATTTTATATTGACGTGCGATTTCGAACAATGTCCGCACAAATCGGTTCGTTAGCGATCGAAAACAACATTGTTGCTTGAAGGAAAATTTTGAAGGAAAATTCCTTCAAATGTAAAAGTAAGAAAGATCAATCATTCACTAAGCATTGATTATGAAACACTTTCCAACTACAATGCAATTTTATTTAAACATCAATAAAATGCGATACATTCAGCGCTGACATTTTTTAAATTATCGCAGTACTACAATAATTTATTATATATGAAAACATAAAACTTCATCGAAATAGAGAATGCTATAAAATCGTCTGCTTCTCTATGTAAAATCAAAGAATATTTCATTCATATCACTTATAATCCAGACGCCAGAGCTAAATAATTTGGCTTGAAAAAAAATCCGCTATTCTTATTTAACTCATCTTACAATTTGATCTTGATTTGTTTACATTCTATATACGTTAAAATTAGGCTTCGTTGTAGAAATAATCAAAGTTTAATGATCATGTGAAACCAAAAGTATTGTAATTGAGTAGGCACAGAATTAAGATACACAGATAATATGCAAAAATAAAGCGGTTTTAGGACGGATGCAACACTAAATATAAATAAAAGTTTCCCTTAAAAATCAATCTAAGCCAAAAAAAGGGATGCCATATTTTATTTTGCAATAAATCACGTGATATCTTTATATATTATGGCCGTAATTAATATTTTACTTTTTATTTAAAAAACTATTTAACGTATTTTGATGAATTTTTTTTTACACATTATACTTGGTAATTTGAATATTTTCTGAAACTTTCAAAGCAATTTGTGAATTTTAACTCCACTTTAAAAATAATTGAAATATTATGTCTCATAGGGCTCAGTGTATTTCGCTTTTTCAACCCGGATTCAATCTAAAAGTCATGGGATGATATTATACTTTTACATTCTCATATGTCCCACACCCAGTCTGAATAACATACTAAAATTACTAAAATTTCATTTTGATAAATCTATTTTAACGGCAGTTATTGTGCGAACAGACATACAGACAGACAGAATGAGCGAAGCCATAAGCACTTTGTAACTATGTTAGAAAGTAATAAAAATGAAAAACAGTGGAACATGCATATTTTGAGCTATTTATTATATTTTTCTCCCATAGGAGATTGGGTATTCAAACGATTCTAATTCTTGGGATGAATATGAAGTAATATCTTCGTATTCCAAAACAGAAAATAATAATAAAAAATAATAGATATATGCATATTAAAAAAGTTGTAATTTCATTATTAATGATTTTCTTTTAATTTTTAAGTGGGTAATAAAGAGCTGGCATCTGCAGTTGAGAAAATTTGCTATTTCACCATTTCCGTTGTTGATTTCAACTGAATAAAATGCGAAATTAGAATTATTCTATGTGAAAATATATAATATTAAATTTATATAAAGATAGATCGACACAGAAGGCATTGATCTAAGCTAGCGATACTTGAAATTTACGAGTTCCATGACCCCTTTCATATGATATGCAGTTTGCAGGGCTCTTAAGCAGTAACTTTATACTTTTTCTTGACGTAAGTTGAGAGAATGTTTTCGTGATTACAGGCTATTCATTTTTCACTCTAAAAATTAGTACAATTTTAGTTATATTTGCATGGTATTTTTATTATAATTTTCAAAACAAAATTAAATAGCGAATCAAATTTTAGTTTGAAAAAAAAAGACCACTTGCGATCCATGTCTATTAACTATCGGACCCCCAGGGGTCCGCGAACTACAGTTTAAAAATTGGTGATCTAAGTAGAATCGTCTTCCAAATGTGTAATTTCACTTTAAATGATAACTTTTTCTAAGACAAATGCTGTAACAATGTTTGGCTACTCTTTGCTTGAATACTAAGAGTCCAAACGTTGCATGGCATTGCAGTTTTGAAAAACAAAATTCTGAATATTTTCCCCTAGCAATTGATGAATGGTGTCCAAGAGCTTCGAAAAGATGCAGTTTTGAATATAGATATTCATTTCAATAAGTACTGAAAGGAATGAAGTAAATTTTTTTCCAAGGTTTCCGACAATGCTGAATCGATTGTATTTAAAATTTACCTACGTTTCTATTTATATTTTTCTTTCAATATGACTTTTGTAATTAATAATTAAAATTAAAATTTTTGAAAATGAAAAATGGTACAATCTTTGTTTGGATTTTTTATCACTATAATCTATATAATAAAAGGCAATGTCTGTGTGTGTGTGTGTGTGTGTGTGTCTTATACACTATACGTTTCGCGACCGCGCGTCGGAGAGTTACGAAATTTGGCAATCGGAGACCCTGGGGGGTGGGAAGGGGACACGTGAAAACCGATTTTCAAAATTCTAATTATTTTTTTATTTATTTAATGTTTTATGCGATTTCGACCTTTTTTTGATCTTTTTGCCCTTTTTTCTCCTCGATCCAGACATCGTAGAAAAAAACAAATCACACCATCGGAAAGAGCAGAGAATTTCGAGTAAAAATATATCAATTTCAAATCTCCATTTCGATTTCTAATATTTTTTAAAGATTTTAAAACAAAAGTCACTTTTGGCTCAAGAAAACGATTTTTGGTTTTTAAATTCTCGCATCGTGAAAAGTACTCATAATTTCGACCAATAATTTACATTTTCAGAAAGGTCAAACATCTGGCATTCTTACAAGTCTAATCTGGTCCAGAAATAATGAAAATTGCCTTCAGGATCGCAATTTTAAAGACGTCATGATTTTAAATTTCTCGCCGTTCCGCTCGGCGTTCCGTTCGTTTCTCCCCCGCTGAAGCAGGGAAGGTGGTGGGTGGGGACGTCAAGGTGGAGGTGACGTCACGGTTCTGAATAGACCGCCTTTGCTCTATATAAATTATTATATTTATATTTTAAATGATGGGACGATCTGGATTTTTTAAATGTATATTTTAACTTTTGGATATTTTAAATGGATATTTTAATTTTATGGATATTTTAAATGATGGAACAATGAAACAATGGAATGAGGATGATGGAATTAAGCATATGGTCATTTTAAATTGCAAATTAGCGCGCGGGAAGTTAGCGGTAGGCCCGGGTTCGATTCCCGCCACTGCCAAAACTGCCGCCGTGTTTACGTGGAATACGATCACGTTAAATATGTGGGTCCGTAAGTCCTTCCGAGAGGTTGGTGGTAGGGGAAGGAGGATACGGCCCCTGTGGATGCCTCCCCCACTGGGTTCCCGTCTAAATTGGGTGAATATGTAGAAAGTTATGGAGATTGTCGCGGAGGGCGCGGCAGCCCAGTGGTTAGCGCGCGGGAATTGCACTCAGTAGGCCCGGGTTCGATTCCCGCCACTGCCAAAACTTACGCCACGTTCACGCAGAGTACGATCACGTTAAACATGTGGGTTCGTGAGTCCTTCCGAGAGGTTGGTGGTAGGGGAAGGAGGGTACGGTCTAAATTGGGTGAATAAAAAGAGAGTTATGGAGATTGTCGCGGAGGGCGAAGTAGCCCAGTGGTTAGCGCGCGGGAATTGCACGCGGTAGGCCCGGGTTCGATTTCCGCCACTGACATGGAGTACGATCACGTTAAACATATGGGTCCTTATGTTTTTCCGAGAGGTTGGTGGTAGGGGAAGGAGGGTACGTTCCCTGTGGATGCCTCCCCCACTGGGTTCCGGTCTAAATTGGGTGGCACATCCTGGCCGTCCAACCAGTTACCAGGCCCAGGTTCGATTCCCAAAATTGCCGCCGTGTTTACGCGGAGTACGAGCACGTTAAACATGTGGGTCCGTGAGTCCTTCCGAGAAGTTGGTGGTAGGGGAAGGAGGGTACGGTCTAAATTGGATGAATAAAAAGAAAGTTATGGAGATTGTCGCGTAGGGCAAAGTAGCCCAATGGTTAGCGCGCGGAAATTGCACTCGGTAGGCCCGGGTTCGATTCCCAAAATTGCCGCCGTGTTTACGCGGAGTACGATCACGTTAAACATGTGGGTCTGTAAGTCCTTCCGAGAGGTTGGTGGTAGGGGAAGAAGGGTACGGTCCCTGTGGATGCTTCTCCCACTTGGTTCCGGTCTAAATTGGGTGAATAAAAAGAAAGTTATGAAGAATATCGCGGAGGGTGAAGTACCCCAGTGGTTAGTGCGCGGGATTTGCACTTGGTAGGCCCGGGTTCGATTCCCAAAATTGCCGAATAAAAATAAAGTTATGGAGATTGTCGCGGATGGCACGGTAGCCCAGTGGTTAGCGCGCGGGAATTTCACTCGGTAGGCCCGGGTTCGATTCCCGCCATTGCCAAAACTGCAGCCGTGTTCACGCGGAGTACGATCACGTTAAACGTGTGGGACTGCAAGTCCTTCCGAGAGGTTTGTGGTAGGGGAAGGAGGGTACGGTCTCTTTGGATGCCTCCCCCATTGGGTTCCGGTCTAAATTGTGTGGCACTTCCTGGCCTTCCAAGCAGTTACCTTACACCTTTCTGGTAGTTACCTTACACCTTTATGGATATTTTAATTTATAGATATTTTAAATGGATATTTTAATTTTATGGCTATTTTAAATGATAGAACGATGAAACGAGGATGGTGGAATTAAGAGCCTAGCATATGGTCATTATAAATTTAAATTAGCGCGCGAGAATTGCACTCGGTAGGCCTGGGTTCGATTCCCGCCACTGATGCGGAGTACGATCACCTTAAACATATGGGTCGATAATTCCTTCCGAGAGGTTGGTGGCAGAGAAAGGAGGGTACGGTCTCTGTGGATGCCTCCCCCACTGGGTCCTGGTCCAAATTGGGTGAATAAAAAGAAAGTTATGGAGATTGTCGCGGAGGGCGCGGTAGCCCAGTGGTTAGCGTTCGGCAATTTCACTCGGTAGGCCCGGGTTCGATTCCCTCCACTGACAAAACTGCTGCCATTTTCACGCGGAGTACGATCACGTTAAACATGTGGATCCGTAAGTCCTTCCGAGAGTTTGTTGGTAGAGGAAGGAGGGTACGGACCCTGTGGATGCCTTCCCCACTGAGTTCCGGTCTAAATTGGGTGGCACTTCCTGGCCGTCCAAACAGTTACCTTACACCTTTCTGGTAGGTCGCGCCAGCGAGTTTGCAACGATCAGAATTTGCCACCGTCAGAATTTTCAAGGGTAGCGAACAGGCTGGTCGCCAAAGGCGGCTAGTAAATAATAAAAGGCAATGTCTGTGTGTGTGTGTGTGTGTGTCTGTCTGTCTTATACACTATACGTTTCGCGACCGCGCGTCGGAGAGCTACGAAATTTGGCAATCGGAGACCCGGGGGGGGGGGGGGAAGGGGACACATGAAAACCGATTTTTAAAATTTTAATTATTTTTTTATTTATTTAATGTTTTATGTGATTTCGACCGTTTTTTGCCCTTTTTGCCCTTTTTTTCTCCACGATCCAGACATCGTAGAAAAAAATAAATCACACCATCGGAAAGAGCAGAGAATTTCGAGTAAAAATATATCAATTTCAAATCTAAATTTCGATTTCTAATATTTTTTAAAGATTTTAAAACAAAACTCACTTTTGGCTCAAAAAATCAATTTTTTGTTTTTAAATTCTTGCATCGTGAAAAGTACTCATAATTTCGACTAATAATTTACATTTTTAGAAAGCTGAAATATCTGGCATTCTTACAAGTCTAATGTGGTCCAGAAATAATGAAAATTGCCTTCAGGATGGCAATTTTAAAGACGCCATGATTTTAAATTTCTCGGCGTTCCGTTCGTTTCTCCCCCGCTGAAGCAGGGAAGGTGGTGGGTGGGGACGTCAAGGTGGAGGTGACGTCACGGTTCTGAATAGAGCGCCTTTGCTCTATATAAATTATTATATTTATATTTTAAATGATGGGACGATCTGGATTTTTTAAATGTATATTTTAACTTTTGGATATTTTAAATGGATATTTTAATTTTATGGATATTTTAAATGATAGAACAATGAAACAATGGAATGAGGATGATGGAATTAAGCATATGGTCATTTTAAATTGCAAATTAGCGCGCGGGAAGTTAGCGGTAGGCCCGGGTTCGATTCCCGCCACTGCCAAAACTGCCGCCGTGTTTACGTGGAATACGATCACGTTAAATATGTGGGTCCGTAAGTCCTTCCGAGAGGTTGGTGGTAGGAGAAGGAGGATACGGCCCCTGTGGATGCCTCCCCCACTGGGTTCCCGTCTAAATTGGGTGAATATGTAGAAAGTTATGGAGATTGTCGCGGAGGGCGCGGCAGCCCAGTGGTTAGCGCGCGGGAATTGCACTCAGTAGGCCCGGGTTCGATTCCCGCCACTGCCAAAACTTACGCCACGTTCACGCAGAGTACGATCACGTTAAACATGTGGGTTCGTGAGTCCTTCCGAGAGGTTGGTGGTAGGGGAAGGAGGGTACGGTCTAAATTGGGTGAATAAAAAGAAAGTTATGGAGATTGTCGCGGAGGGCGAAGTAGCCCAGTGGTTAGCGCGCGGGAATTGCACGCGGTAGGCCCGGGTTCGATTTCCGCCACTGACATGGAGTACGATCACGTTAAACATATGGGTCCGTATGTTTTTCCGAGAGGTTGGTGGTAGGGGAAGGAGGGTACGTTCCCTGTGGATGCCTCCCCCACTGGGTTCCGGTCTAAATTGCGTGGCACATCCTGGCCGTCCAACCAGTTACCAGGCCCGGGTTCGATTCCCAAAATTGCCGCCGTGTTTACGCGGAGTACGAGCACGTTAAACATGTGGGTCCGTGAGTCCTTCCGAGAAGTTGGTGGTAGGGGAAGGAGGGTACGGTCTAAATTGGATGAATAAAAAGAAAGTTATGGAGATTGTCGCGTAGGGCAAAGTAGCCCAATGGTTAGCGCGCGGAAATTGCACTCGGTAGGCCCGGGTTCGATTCCCAAAATTGCCGTCGTGTTTACGCGGAGTACGATCACGTTAAACATGTGGGTCTGTAAGTCCTTCCGAGAGGTTGGTGGTAGGGGAAGAAGGGTACGGTCCCTGTGGATGCTTCTCCCACTTGGTTCCGGTCTAAATTGGGTGAATAAAAAATAAGTTATGAAGAATATCGCGGAGGGTGAAGTACCCCAGTGGTTAGTGCGCGGGATTTGCACTTGGTAGGCCCGGGTTCGATTCCCAAAATTGCCGAATAAAAATAAAGTTATGGAGATTGTCGCGGATGGCACGGTAGCCCAGTGGTTAGCGCGCGGGAATTTCACTCGGTAGGCCCGGGTTCGATTCCCGCCATTGCCAAAACTGCAGCCGTGTTCACGCGGAGTACGATCACGTTAAACGTGTGGGACTGCAAGTCCTTCCGAGAGGTTTGTGGTAGGGGAAGGAGGGTACGGTCTCTTTGGATGCCTCCCACATTGGGTTCCGGTCTAAATTGTGTGGCACTTCCTGGCCTTCCAAGCAGTTACCTTACACCTTTCTGGTAGGTCGCGCCAACGAGTTTGCCACGGTCAGAATTTTCAAGGGTAGCGAACAGGCTGGTCGCCAAAGGCGGCTAGTCTATATAATAAAAGGCAATGTCTGTGTGTCTGTGTGTCTGTCTTATACACTATACGTTTCGCGACCGCGCGTCGGAGAGCTACGAAATTTGGCAATCGGAGACCCGGGGGGGAGGGAAGGGGACACGTGAAAACCGATTTTTAAAATTTTAATTATTTTTTTATTTATTTAATGTTTTATGCGATTTCGACCGTTTTTTGCCCTTTTTGTCCTTTTTTCTCCACGATCCAGACATCGTAGAAAAAAACAAAGTACACCATCGGAAAGAGCAGAGAATTTCGAGTAAAAATATATCAATTTCAAATCTGAATTTCGATTTCTAATATTTTTTAAAGATTTTAAAACAAAACTCACTTTTGGCTCAAAAAATCAATTTTTGGTTTTTAAATTCTCGCATCGTAAAAAGTACTCATAATTTCGACTAATAATTTACATTTTTAGAAAGCTGAAATATCTGGCATTCTTACAAGTCTAATGTGGTCCAGAAATAATGAAAATTGCCTTCAGGATGGCAATTTTAAAGACGCCATGATTTTAAATTTCTCGGCGTTCCGTTCGTTTCTCCCCCGCTGAAGCAGGGAAGGTGGTGGGTGGGGACGTCAAGGTGGAGGTGACGTCACGGTTCTGAATAGAGCGCCTTTGCTCTATATAAATTATTATATTTATATTTTAAATGATGGGACGATCTGGATTTTTTAAATGTATATTTTAACTTTTGGATATTTTAAATGGATATTTTAATTTTATGGATATTTTAAATGATAGAACAATGAAACAATGGAATGAGGATGATGGAATTAAGCATATGGTCATTTTAAATTGCAAATTAGCGCGCGGGAAGTTAGCGGTAGGCCCGGGTTCGATTCCCGCCACTGCCAAAACTGCCGCCGTGTTTACGTGGAATACGATCACGTTAAATATGTGGGTCCGTAAGTCCTTCCGAGAGGTTGGTGGTAGGAGAAGGAGGATACGGCCCCTGTGGATGCCTCCCCCACTGGGTTCCCGTCTAAATTGGGTGAATATGTAGAAAGTTATGGAGATTGTCGCGGAGGGCGCGGCAGCCCAGTGGTTAGCGCGCGGGAATTGCACTCAGTAGGCCCGGGTTCGATTCCCGCCACTGCCAAAACTTACGCCACGTTCACGCAGAGTACGATCACGTTAAACATGTGGGTTCGTGAGTCCTTCCGAGAGGTTGGTGGTAGGGGAAGGAGGGTACGGTCTAAATTGGGTGAATAAAAAGAAAGTTATGGAGATTGTCGCGGAGGGCGAAGTAGCCCAGTGGTTAGCGCGCGGGAATTGCACGCGGTAGGCCCGGGTTCGATTTCCGCCACTGACATGGAGTACGATCACGTTAAACATATGTGTCCGTATGTTTTTCCGAGAGGTTGGTGGTAGGGGAAGGAGGGTACGTTCCCTGTGGATGCCTCCCCCACTGGGTTCCGGTCTAAATTGCGTGGCACATCCTGGCCGTCCAACCAGTTACCAGGCCCGGGTTCGATTCCCAAAATTGCCGCCGTGTTTACGCGGAGTACGAGCATGTTAAACATGTGGGTCCGTGAGTCCTTCCGAGAAGTTGGTGGTAGGGGAAGGAGGGTACGGTCTAAATTGGATGAATAAAAAGAAAGTTATGGAGATTGTCGCGTAGGGCAAAGTAGCCCAATGGTTAGCGCGCGGAAATTGCACTCGGTAGGCCCGGGTTCGATTCCCAAAATTGCCGCCGTGTTTACGCGGAGTACGATCACGTTAAACATGTGGGTCTGTAAGTCCTTCCGAGAGGTTGGTGGTAGGGGAAGAAGGGTACGGTCCCTGTGGATGCTTCTCCCACTTGGTTCCGGTCTAAATTGGGTGAATAAAAAGAAAGTTATGAAGAATATCGCGGAGGGTGAAGTACCCCAGTGGTTAGTGCGCGGGATTTGAACTTGGTAGGCCCGGGTTCGATTCCCAAAATTGCCGAATAAAAATAAAGTTATGGAGATTGTCGCGGATGGCACGGTAGCCCAGTGGTTAGCGCGCGGGAATTTTACTCGGTAGGCCCGGGTTCGATTCCCGCCATTGCCAAAACTGCAGCCGTGTTCACGCGGAGTACGATCACGTTAAACGTGTGGGACTGCAAGTCCTTCCGAGAGGTTTGTGGTAGGGGAAGGAGGGTACGGTCTCTTTGGATGCCTCCCCCATTGGGTTCCGGTCTAAATTGTGTGGCACTTCCTGGCCTTCCAAGCAGTTACCTTACACCTTTCTGGTAGGTCGCGCCAACGAGTTTGCCACGGTCAGAATTTTCAAGGGTAGCGAACAGGCTGGTCGCCAAAGGCGGCTAGTATAAAATAGGAAAGAGTTTGATAGACTTATTATTTCAGAAAATATAAAAGAAAAACTGTAGTTCCAATTTAGGAACTAAAAATTCCAAACAGTCATATCGCCAAACAGTTATTAAAAGTCGAAGTTGCCTTTTCGAAAAATCGAGTTAGAGCAATGTTTAATAAAGACGACGGTTTATGCAAATTAGTTCTTTATTCACATATAGAATACATTATTGCGAGTTTGACGATGCATTTGGTTTTACCGTACGACCCAAGAGTCCGGAACAACAAGTAGTCTTCGGATTTTCTTCGTCTGACTGTACATTTGTTCATTTGATCGCTATAATTGAAGTTATTTAACTGCTGTTCGTCTAGGGTTTAATCTTAACCAAATTAACTTAAATTTTCTTATCTACGTATACAGGAATCTTACATGATACGCTACTAAATACATGTACTAAATACATGTGGTACGCTACTAAATCCAAATCATGTATATATCTAGTTATTTATATTTATAAATCTAAAGCTTTTTATACATATGCTTCAAAATATTGTATAAATTTGTTTCAGTGATTTTTAGCTTTTAAATATATTTATCTCTGCTATATATAAATGCTATATTTCCTTTTAACAGTATAATTATTAAAAAAAATTATATCTCAGTTGCGTTAATGTTTCATTAATTCAATTAAAATTAAACTTGAGAAACCTGTGAAACGTTGATGAAAAAACTAAATACATTTTAGGTTTAATTTCCTGTATTTGCTATGGCGCTTTTCTTAATGTAAAAAACGCTGCATATTTTGCTAGAGAATTATAATTGGTTTTAAAATAGGATATTTATTATTTAGCAGAAAGGATTACCCAGCGTTGCCTAGGTCGTAAATATATATATCCGCTACTTAAATAATACATTTACAGATAATACTACTCAATTCCCTTTATATCGTCACCAAATTTCCACGCACGCTATCCACAAAGCAAAAAAAATATATTCCCAATCTCTGGAAGAGGAACGTAGCAACAGATCTTGACGATAGCTGTTAGATCGTGACGGTAGCTGAAGGGTCGGTTACAGTTAGATCGTGACGATATCTGTTTGATCGTATCGGTAATTGTTGATTAGCTGATGCCAGTTCTAAAAATTCGTTTAAAATGCTTATAAAATTTTTTGAAGAAAGCCTTTGAGGCGCATCGGACAAACAAACAGACAAATCCTTTATTTTATTATTATGCATTTTTGGCCTTCTATTGACAGTTTGGGATGAGATTTTTCAAACTGGGTAGATCAGGATATAAATTATTCGATTTTCTTTTTTGTGCTATTTGAAGAGATTTGTATAATAGACTTTTCTGGTGAAACACAAAAACACCATACTGTGACAAGAAAGAATATAAGCAAAATTATTAACAAAACAATTATATTTTACACATGTTTGAAACAGAGATTGCACAGTGTTAGACTATTTACTTACCTAAAGAATGTTGAAGAAGCAGTGTAACTAAGCATACTTTGCAATATGCATTCCTAAATCTCCAAAACATTTCCCCGAGATTCGTATAAATATTTTCCGCCAAGAAGTTACTTTCTCAATTGGTATCCTTAGAAACTAGATGTGATGCGTTCAAGCTGATGATGTGTTCAAGTGAGCAATTCTTTTACTATGGCTGCACAACAAGTCTTGGCTTTTATAATCACAGCCTGAAATCCACCATAGTTGTAGTTCGTTAACCACACTATGACGTCATCGATATTCTCCAATAGAAACCAATTTTGATTTTTATGGGGATTATTTCCTTAGACGTCTGCACCAAGAAAGAAGCCAATTTAAACTCTCGTCAGACTTTATATCAGTAAACACAGGTCGTGGCTAGTTCTGACTTAAATTAAATTTTGGTAAGGGATGGTGTTATGGGTCTATTGGATTATGAAGCATAGGAGATGGATGTTATTGGATTTTTGAATGTGTCTATCATTGGATTTTGACAAATTTAGTTATTTACGATGGCAATATAAAGTGTATGGTATTAGCTGAATGCTTTTAGAAAAACTGGTTTATAGAGCAAGATTTTTTTAAATTATGTAGCTTTTCATTCTATACCACGAATATCAGAACTGGCAGTCCCAATTGGACTTGCATATACATTCATATTCCATAGAGATTAATTTCAGTTCCATCGAAATCTTTATTCGAATGAAAAAGTCGGCGGTGGCTTTAGTCAGGTGGAGCCGAAAATGTTATGCGTGAATAACATTTTGTAAAATAAAACTCAACTTTTGCAAAACTCTATCCAAAATGTGATTATATACACTAATAAAGTTTCAAAGAGCTACACAGTTTTGTTTATTGTTTATAGCTATCACTTTTAGTTTTTAAGATATACGCATTACAAACTTGAAGAACGTAAAATTTTCATATTTCATTAAATTTACAAGACGATTACTCGAGAACCATAATAGCCTTTTCTTTAAATATGGATTTAGAAACTAAATTTCCTCATACATATTTTTATCGCTAACTATTTATATCTATATTTTATTGTTTAGAAGGTACTTCGAGTGAATGCATGGAAAATGAAAAAATAAAATTCGTTTGGATAGATACATTCAATTTTTTTTTCAAGAATGAAAATATAAACCAAAGTTAAATTATATACACTAGTATAACTTTCAAAGAGCTATAAATTCTTGCTTATTGTTCAGAATTAGTTCTATCAGTTTCTGAGAAATAAGCTTTACAAACTTGAAAAACAGAAAATTTTCAATCTTCTTCAACTTGACCGAAGGATTACTCGAAGTTATAAGATCTTATTTTTAATAATATAGATTTCAATACTAAATTTTCTAGTACACATTTTTGTCGGTTACTATTTATATCTACATTTACAGTTTACTATGTATTTCGAGTGAAAGTTAGAAAATGAACGAAAAAATACTCTCTCGGAGATCTACACTTTTAAGTTTTTCGAAATAATGTTTAAAATATGAAAATATTGAAATTACTTTTATATCATCCGCAAATGAACGAAAAAGTACCTGAGAATGCAGTGTGGGAACAAGTGTGGAGTGGCAACAAATGTGGACAAGTGTGGAGTGGACGCAGATTCTCCACTGAATGTGCATGTTCAACATCAACAAAGAGGTAATGTACCTTAGCAAATATTTCGTGTTATCTTGAGGATATGTTTTAAAGTAACAAAATTATTGAATCTAATGGTGCTACATACTCTCCTTAATTTCGCTAAATGTTATAAATATAATAATGACCATAATAAATAATCTAACTGAAATACGAGATCTAACTAAAGTTTCTTTTCAGAAGAACTACGGTAAAGAATTGAATGTTCAGTAAAATGTATGTTTATAACATAGCGCAATTTCACCTATCTATCATAATAAGAGAAGATGCCTGTCTCTGTTTGTGTAGAAAAATCTCATCACTGTATGGCCATGAAATTTTGTGCAGCGGTGACTTGGTTCCCGAGACAAAACACGCCACATCGAGATTATTTTCAATTCAAATTACGTTTTCGTTATTAAATGTTGAGGTACCATTTTAAGCGATTTACGACATGTAATGTATAGAAATTAAACCTTCATGTTGTGTTAATCAGTGTGCACTCTTATCCCTTTGGAAAATTTTGAATAGTTACAGTAATTTTGAGGCAAATACATAATACTGACATGAGCATTAAAATGTATATTAAAACATATATAAATGTATATTAAAACGTGTATATTAAAACACGTAGCTGAGATACAGGTAATTGATCGACTTGATGTGTACTTGGATCTCTCTTAAGTAATAGAGAGGGAACCGCGTAAAGCAATACTATGCAAATGCCTCGTTTACTACAGAAGTATGTACTGTTGAAGAAAATGGCGAGAAATACGCAGGTAAAAATTATAATTTGTGTAATAGGATATTTGGAATTATACTTATTGATATAAATATTAAATGTTTTATAAAAATTGCAGACAAGTTATGTAGTACAAACTTTTTAATGGCCTTCTTGATAAACTAATCATTTGCCCACATAACGGCCGGAACGTGAACAATTTTGCCGTCACATGAAGTTGCCCGGCACACTGTAGGAAACGGAGCGTATTATACCCTTAACGGGCACTACATCAATGAATGCAGCTGGGTTCGAGCCCACAACTCCGGCAGTCCAGAGAGTACAACGTCTTACCTTTGAAACCTACAAAATAAAACCTACAAAAATGTTATACTTTTATTCTGCATTTTGTCATAAATCAAGTAGATATTAACAATATGGAATGTAAATATTCAAAAAAGTCGAATTTTCTCCACACATGTTAGTCATCATTTATTGATAAACTTATTTTGTAATAAATACTTTTCGAAGACTTTCAAAAGTGTACTTAATTTGCTTTATATTTTGTACTTTAAATATTAATAAAATTCATTCAATTATAAGAGCGTTTTTGAACTTTTAGTATTTGACAGCGGTTTACAATGTTTCTCTAATTTCATTGTGTAAGTGGAAAATGGATACAGTGATGCTGCCCAGAATTTAAGATGCAGACATTCGATTAAAATTACACCTCTTATAACTAAATAACTAGAAAAAAGACGCAGCTACACCGATTAGGTCGGACGGTCTGGGTCTCAAAAACAACAGCTACACTGATGGTGTTCAGATAGAAACTTTACAAGATTATGTCGCGGCATTCTATCGCAGGGAATTAAGCCTTTAAATATACAAAAAGTATATATTTTTTAAAAATTCCAAAAACCCCTTTATTAATAGTATTGATTCCTTCTTAAGAACATTTTTCGATCCTTCAGATGGTGTCAAGATGGATTATCTGTATTAATATTTTTGGTCTCTAAAGAATCCATATGTATAAAAAACGTCCAAAAAGGGGGTTAAATTATCTATATATATTAATTGCCAAGTGTCCGTCTGTCCATCCGTCAAGATTTTTTTAACCCCTCCCCGAATAGATAGAAATTTGTAATTTGGTACACAGGTCAATTGTTCGATAAAACCGTCTGGAAAAAATCGTATTTTTCGAAAGCGTTCTGTAGAGAGGGTGCTCCACACCAAACCGTTCGAAAAGTGAAATGATAGAGAAACATGCTTTGTGATGAGATAGAAATTTCAAATTTGGTGTTCGGATAAATCGTTCGAAAAGAAAACAAATGTGCAATTTCAGATATCCAATATTTTCTACTTAAGGGTGTGCCGCACACCAAAATGTTCAATTTGCCGAATAAATGAGAAACGGCACCTTTAAAATTTGATAGAGGTTTGAAATTAGGTATATGGACTAATCATTTGATGAAAACACCCAAGACGAATATAGTTTTTCAAAAATGTTCTTTTCAGGGGGTGCACCAGAGAAAAACGCTCGAAAGGTGAATTGATAAAAAAATATGCTTCGTTATGAGATAGAGATTTCGGTATGGGATAGAGAATTTGGTGTACGGGTAGATAGTTTGGAACGAAGAAAGTGTACAATTTCAGATTTCCAATATTTGTGACTTTAAGGTGTGTCTCACACTAATATGTTCGATTTTCGGAATAACGGAGAAACGCTCTTTTTAAAACGTGATAGACGTTTGATATTTGGTATATGGGCGAATCATATGATAGAAAACCCAAGAAGAATGGAGTTTTTCAAGAATGTATATTTAAAGGGATGAGAACTCCACAGAAAAACATTTGAAAGACGAAATGATAGAAAAACATGCTTCGCGATGAGATAGAAACTTTGGTATACGGATAAATAGTTGGAAAGGAGGAAAGTGTGCAATTTCAGTTTTCCAATATTTGCTATTGTAGGGGGGTCGCTTACTAAAGTATTCGATTTGGCGAACTAATGAAAAACACCTCCTTTACAATGTGATAAAAGCTTGAAATTTAGTATATGGGCTAATCATTGGATAAGTAAAACCAAGATGGATACGGTTTCTCAAAAATGTTGATTTAAGGGGTGCTACACAGAAAAACGTTTGAAAGGAAAAGTGATAGAAAAAACATGCTTTACGATAGGATAGAGAAGTCAAATTTGGAGTACGGGTAGATGGTTTGAAAGGAAGAAAGTATGCAATTTCAGATTTTCAATATTTGCTATTTAAGGGGGTGCCACACAATAATATTTTTCAATTTTTCGAATAAATGAGACACGCTTCCTTTTAAATGTGATAATGGCTTAATATTTGGTATATGGGCCAATCATCTGAAAAAAAAACCCAAATACGAACAGAGTTATTAAAAACTGTTCATTTATAGGTGTGCTCCACAGAAAAACGTTCCAGAGGGGAGATGATAAAATAATATGCTTTGGAATGAGATGGAGACTTGGTGTACGTGTAGATAGTGTGAAAGAAAGAAGCGTGTAATTTAGGTTTTCCAATATTTCTTCTCTCGGGGGGTTCTGCATACCAAAATCTTCGATTTGCCGAATAAATTTGCAAAATGAATTACTCAAAAATTTACATTATTCAGGGATTGCTTATTGTGAGACCGTTGATTTTCAACGGGTATTCATCTAGTATATACTAATCGCCAAGTATCCGGCTGTCACGCTTTTTTTAGGCACTTCCTGAATAGATAGAGACTTGCAATTTGAACGGTTCGATCATTTGATAAAACCCCCTGGAAAAATCGATTTTCTCAAAAATGCTCTCTAGACTCTAGAGAGCGTTTATCTTTGCGATAAGATAGATACTTCAAATTTGGTGTATGGGTAAATTGTTCGAAATGAAGAAAGTGTGTAATTTCAGATTTCTAATATTTTCCACTTAAGGGGGGGTGCCGCACATCAAAATTTCCGAATTACCGAATAAATGAGAAACGGCTCCCTTAAAATTTGCTAGAGACTTGAAACGTGGTATGTGGGCTAATAAGTTAATTGAAACACCCAAGAAGAATATAGATTTTAAAAAATGTCCGTTTAAGGGGATGCTCGAAAGAAAAACGTTCGAAAGGTGGATTGGTAAAAAAAAAAAAGCTTCGGAATGAGATAAAAATTTCAAATCAGGTGTCCTGGTAGATAGTTTGGAATGAATAAAGTGTACAATTTCAGTTTTCCAATATTTTCTAATTTAATGTGTGCCGAATACCAAAATGTTCGATTTTCCGAATAAAGAAAAACGCCCCTTTTAAAAAGTGATAGCGGCTTGATATTTGGTATATGGGCGAATGATCTGATAGAAAACACAAGAAGAATAGAGTTTTTCAAAAATGTCTATTTAAGGGGGCGGGTACTCCACGCAAAAACATCCGAAAAGTAAAATGATAGAAAAAACATGGTTCGCAATAAGATACAGACTTCAAATTTGGTGTACCGGTAAATAGTTGGAAAGGAAGAAAGTGTGCACTTTCAGTTGTCCAACATTTGCTATTGAAGGAGGTGCGTTCACTAATGTATTCGATTTGCTGAACAAATAAAAAATCCTCCTTTACAATGCCGTAGAGACCTAAAATTTAGTATATGGGCTAACTATTTGATAAAAAAATTCCAAGATGAATACGATTTTACAAAAAATGTTTATTAAGTGGATGCCACACAGAAAAACGCCTGAAAGGTGAAATGATAGAAGAAACATGCTTCGCGATAAGATAGAGATCTCACATTTTATCTCTCTAAGATACATTGTCCTGGGACCTGAAATACCTGTGTATCGAATTTAAGGGCCGGACGATGCTTAGATTTTCCGCTATAGACGGTACAAATATATATAACTTTACACATTAACAATTTTCTCTGAAAATTGCTAATTTGTATGCAAAATTATACATTGAATATATAATATTTTATTTAAATTAACGCATTTCCACCAATAACGTTAGAAATACAAATAACCTTTAGCTTCCGGGATGTACTTCTTCAAAACACTGAGGAATTTATTCTTTTATTATCTCCTTGCGAAGACAAATAGCACTAATTTATCGCGACTAATCCCAGACATTTGTACAGCTGTCTAGAAGTAAGATCACGCTGTGTAATTGTAGTTAAGGTTTTATATTTAGACTGAGCAAGTAAAAATATCACAAAGCAGAATTTAATTGAAATGTTTATTTCATTGTACTTTACAATACTTAACTTCAGATAGGGAAGAAGTGGGAAAATATCCCAGGTACTAACTATGTTGAGAGGCGTCGGAATGTAGCTGTTTTTTAACACTTTACAACAAAGTTGAAAAGTGTTTATGACTTTGTTCATTCTGTCTGTCTGTCTGTCTGCCTGTCCGTTAGCACGATAACTGCCGTAAAAATGACTTAATCAAAAGGAAATTTTAGTATGTTGTTCAGACGGTCTGTAGCACCTATGGGAATATAAATGAATAATATCACCCAATTAGTTTTGGATTGAACCCGGGTTGAAAAAATGAAATACATTGAGCCCTATGGGACCTAATTTTTCAAACATTTTTTAAGTGGATTTAAAATTCACAAATTGCTTCGAAATTTTTAGGTAATATTCAAATTGTTCCATAAAATATATAAAAAAATCAGCGAAATATATTCAGTAGTTTTTTAAATAAAAATTAAAATAATAATAACACCTCTTAAATGAAACGATCGCGTGACCATGATATGAAAGTATCACGTGATCCACTTCAAAATGATATATGGCATCCATCTTGTCTCAAAATCGTGATTTTTAAAGTTCATTTTATTTCATATTGAGTGCTGTATCCGTCCTAAAACCACTTTAGTTTGGTTTAAATTCTGTGCATCTACATACTAAAACAACGCAATTACAATATATATGAGTTTAAATTCTCATCCAAATTTGATTATTTCTACAACGAAGCTTTATAATATTACCGAGGAATCTATTGCATTTTAGACATGTTTAAATAAAATTGCATTGAAGTTGGAATGTGTTTCATAATCAATGCTTTAAGCATGATTGATTTTTCTCTCTCTCTTGTTTTAATCTTTTAAATAGTAGCTGACTGAGTTCATCAAAGCTGACTGAGAGGTAGTAGTTTATATATTAGGATTGAGCCAGCAAAAATAGCGCAAAAGACCATTTATTTGAAATGTTTATTTCATTGAACTGTACTTCAAATATTTGCAATACTTACTTCAGACAGGGAAGAACTTGGAAAATATCCCTCGTACCAACTATATTGAGAGGCGTCGGGAATGTAACGGGAATTTTCAATCTTTTAAATAGTAGCTGACTGTGTTCATCAAAGCTGACTACGTTCACCAAAGCCGACTGCGTTCATCAAAGTCGACTCCGAGGTAGTAGTTAGGTTTATATATTTAGATTGAGCCAGCAAAAGGAGCGCAAAGTACTATTTAATTGAAATGTTTATTTCACTGTACTGTACTTCAAATCTTTGCGATACTTACTACAAATATGAAAGAACTGGACAGATATACTAGGTACAACTATGTTAATCGGCGCTGGGTATGTACCGGTAGTTTTAAATCAACTTTTTTAAATAGCAGCTGACTGCGTTCATCAAAGCTGACTGAAAGGTAGTAGCTAGGTTTATATGCTTAGACTGAGCTAGACAAAATAGCGACAAGCACCACCATTTAATTGAAACGTTTGCTTCACTGGACTGTACTTCACATCTTTACCATACATACTTACTTCAAATAGGGATGAACCGGACAGATTTATTAGATACTGGCTTTGTTGAGGGGCACCGAACTTGTGCAGAGAATTTTTAATTGACATTCTTAAATAGCAGCTCACTGATTAAGATAGTTGTGATAGTGCAGAAAATTCGAAAAAGGAAAGTAAGGTATTTATATATTTCTTATCTGGAATCTTGTGAAATTTTCGGTAGTAATATTTGCTTTAATCATTGGTTCGACAATTACCAGAATTTTTTTTTTCTAAAATCTTACTTTCAAAAGTTTAGTGCTTGCCAGTTAATTCTAGAACTGCTCCATGCTGATAAACGAAATGACCACAAAACCATGGCTCACGGGTGATGACGAATGTCTATTTGAGTATTTGAGTATATTTCGCTGGTATTAAATATTCCCTTAAACAAAAATCAGAAGTAGGATTCATGAGTGACACAAAATTTATTTTACTTTTTCCATTTTCGACCAACGAAAATGTTTATAAATGTATACGTTTCCATTTATCCTATAACATTATGCAGGACAGCACTCTGTTAATATATTTTTTAACAAAAATACCTTCACTACATTCATTGAAAGGTTTATAAAAGTTTATTAAACGGCTCGTAAACGTTAAATTTTTAATTATAGTTCATTAAAATAATGTCGTTAGAACGAAGTTAATAAAACAACGCCAAGTCAAGTAAATACATCATAGAAAACTAATTATAATTTTAGATATTTTAGAAATAATACCTATGTGATATTATATTAATTTTCCCAAGATTACATTATTTTTAGGGAACCTGCCTATATTTAACTTTATAATTAATTATTCAGCACGAATCATCATTTTTCATCGAGCTCTTTCATATGTATTTTGTGCCATTTTAGAAACATTGCTAATCAGTTTTGTTTAAGAGAATGCCCAGAGGGAATGCTCATTAGTCGTTGGCTCACGATAGGCCTCTAGGCTTCGTTACGAGGAATTCTAATTTTACATTCCAAATGCATCAGCTGTGCTAAATTAGCATTAGCAGTCCACCAGATTCAAATCGGGCAGTCGACCATTTTAAATTATTTTTCGTAAATACCATGATCAGTTACAGATGAGACATACACAGAAACTTATATGATGCGTGTTATTGTTAAAGAGTAATAAATTAAAAATAACAAAATATTTGCTAAAAAATTAACAAAGATAGAATACTTTAAAAAAACTAGCATGTGATATAACTAGCATATGATTCTTATTTATTTTATATTTTATCTTTATTCTTATTAATCTTAATATTCATTTTCAGCACTTTTTTAATACTTTACACTTTATTCATTCTATTATTCAATTAATCAAGTTTTTGTCTATTTTTATCAACGGTATTTTTCTGAATAAAACGCGATGATTTACAAATATTATCTATCTCCAATTTCAGAAACAAGGTTTTTTCTTTGTCAGTATGGGTAGATTCTGGATCCTGAAGACAAGTCTATCAAAATGATCTACATTAAGTATAGTATTTTCCCTCATATTAGGCTTTATTTTTTCGTTACTTTCAATTATTCTATTTTCGTAATCTCACCATTGATTTAATATCATTTTTCATTGCTTGATGGCTGATTGATTTGAGCTGTATCAGTTTCGTTCTCCCCATTACTATAATATATCTATTTTTTTACAAATTCGAATGTCATAGTGCTTATTTGCCTAACTTTCCTTTCCCGTAAATGATAGGAATATGATTCAATTTTACTTCAGTATTGTTTCAATTTTGGCTTTATTATTTATTAGTAATGTACTTATACATGTGTTACAAATTATCTATTAGTAATGTTTTTATATGTTACATATCTTTGGCTTCTGTAAACTATTTTTATACTTTATTATTTACAAATTAACATGTAATTTTGCTTATAAGCACTGTTTTTCTTTTCCGTAGCTATAAACTGTTTGGTAAGTCTTTAGATTTGGTTATATATATGGTTATATTTTAAGGCAATACCACGGTCATATTGCCGATAAGAGGAAAAGAACAGCACCGATCCAAATTCGATATACGTATATATATACTCGTATATATATACTATTATAAAGTGAAAGATAAGGAAGTTTCCAATAAGAACCTGATAACGAAAGCACAACCCACTACTTAATAGAAGGTGCACATGCTGCTCTAATTCCCGAGTAGAATACAAGGATTAACAAGAAAGATCAATCATGCTTAAAGCATTGATTATGAAACAATTTCCAACTTCAATGCAATTTTATTTAAACATGTCTGAAATGCAATACATTCCTCGGTAATATTTTAAAACTTCTGACAATACTACATTGATTTAATATATTTGAAAACTTAAACCTTCATTGAAAAAAATGAACTTCATTCAAATGACGGCATTGAAATATAAATTGCCTGGTTTAAACATCTCTAAAATGTGATATATTACTCGATAGAAATTTTAGAATTATCATAATACCACGATAATTTATTATATTTAAAAACTTCATCGATAACAACTGAAATTCATTCAAATGACGTCATAAAAAAATAACACGCCTGGATCTCTCTAAAAAAGCAGCATTTCATTCATAAATAATTTCCCATTCATGTCAATCATCACAACACTATAATAATTTATTTTATTTAAAAATTAAGACCATGGAGCTACAAGTAATTTAACTCTATGCTTAAAACTTCATCGCAAAAAATCGTCCTTCTCTCGGTAAATCAATGAATATTTCTTTCATATCAGCTATGCAGACTCCATGAGCTAAATTCTTTTGCGTTAAAAAAATACAGCAATTTCTATACAACTCATCCTACATATTTTGCTGTTTACATTTTACACAAGTGAAAAATAGGCTTCGTTGTAGAAATAATCAAATTTGGATGAGCATTTAAACTCATATATATTGTAGTTGCGTTGATTTAGTATGTAGATGCACAGAATTTAAACCAAAATAAAGTGGTTTTAGGACGGATACAACACTCAATATGAAATAAAAAGAACTTTAAAAATCACGATTTTGAGACAAGATGGATACCATATATCATTTTGAAGTGGATCACGTGATACTTTCATATCATGGTCATGTGATCGTTTCATATAAGAGGTGTTATTATTATTTTAATTTTTATTTAAAAAACTACTGAATATATTTCGCTGAATTTTTTTTACATATTTTATGGAACAATTTGAATAGTACCTAAAAATTTCGAAGCAATTTGTGAATTTTAAATCGGCTTAAAAAATGTTTGAAAAATTAGGTCCCATAGGGCTCAATGTATTTCATTTTTTCAACCCGGGTTCAATCCAAAACTAACTGGGTGATATTATTCATTTATATTCCCATAGGTCCTACAGACCGTCTGAACAACATACTAAAATTTCATTTTGATTAAGTCATTTTTACGGCAGTTATCGTGCTAACGGACAGACAGACAGACAGACAGACAGAATGAACAAACTCATAACCACTTTTCAACTTTGTTGTAAAGTGTTAAAAATGAAAGCAGATAAAAACGGGAGTGACCATATGAATTACATAAAATGGTAGGGGTGGATTGTGACACCCCTTTCCCGTTTAAAGCAGCTTTTACAACCCGGATAACGCTCACGGCACCAACATAGTTCCATGGTCAGTCTCCCAAATGTGCGAAAACAAAAGCACCCGAACGGACTCAGAGTCAAAGATGACAAGAAAAATCAATCATGCTTAAAGCATTGATTATGAAACACTTTCCAACTTCAATGCAATTTTATTTAAACATGTCTAAAATGCAATACATTCCTCGGTAATATTTTAAAACTTATCACAATACTACATTAATTTATTATATTAAATAACTAACTACGACCCTCGTCGGCAAAGAAAGCGTCCGCGAGCTGTCCACTTCGAACCCCCTTAGGCTTTATAATTCCTTATGCCTTCCATTTCCTGCCCCATATTTTATCTGAATATATGAAATTTATGTGAAATTGCTTGATTTGTTGAATTATTATTAAGTTCCGGCAAAGAGCCGATGATTTTTAGTTGAAGTGTGGTCCAGTGGTTTGGTAGCTGAATATGAATCAGCATTTGTATTTTCTGTGATAACTCCTTTACATTTGGCATTTAAATAAACTTAGAAGTTAAACGAAATTATGTGTTCTTATTTGTGTAGAAATTGTATTGAATTTAAGTGTTTTCAGCTTCTGGTGAGATCTTGAAGGTAAAGGTAATTTTCTTTTGTATTTGTTGGGTTTCCTTCACAGGTCATCAGTTGGAATTCTCCAACTGACGGGAGGTGTGTTTCGAACCTGGGTTACAAATTTGGTGAGAGTTAGACTCTCGGTCTGCCGTGTCTGGCCGGTATCCGTTGTGACTTTAGACTATAATAATTGCTAACTATAATAATATATAAAGCTGGTAAAATTGAAAATTTAATTGAAGAAATACTTTTAAAAATTGAATTTAAATAGTATAAAATTTTTATGTAAAAACTTGTTTCGATTTGGGATTTTGTGGAATTCTTCTATTTTTGATCTGAATTTTTGAGAGTATTAATGTGTGGGATTTTTGAAATCTTGCTGTAATTTTATCTTCGAGCTCTGTTGAGCAATTTTCCCAATAAAGAAAAAAAAAAGAAAGAAAAAATTGGGTTGGCAGTTTTCGAAACTCCGGGTGTTTAGTTTTGTTTTAATGTGAGATTGAAAATTTGGGCCGGGAATGGAGGCCGTCTTCTGAAATTTCATTCGAAAAATAAAATAAAATAAAATTTATGATATTTGAAATATTAATTGCTTAACTTATGTCTAAATCGAAAGTACACCTGCATTGAAATGACAATCCTTAATTATGACTACCAGATTACGACTACATGATTGTGACGTGTTATTGAAAATAATATCAGAAATAAAAGAAATATGGAATGATTTGAGTATATTAGTGTTGAAAAATATTACGATGTGAAAAAAATAAAGTATTTTGTTGTTGGTATGTGCAGAGTGACACATAGCCAGATTTGAAAAAAAAAATGGTGCAAAAGTTGCAAGGGAATAAAATGAGAAATTCTATATATATATTTATTTTATTATGACTTGTTGAGGGGTGTATAATAGAGTGACATAAAGTAATAATACATGTTAAGTAGCTGACAGTAAAAATGCTTTAAGAAATGTTCTAAACTTTAAAAAAAAAAAAAAAAATTGTGAAAAATTAAGAATTAAGAAATTGGTTAATTAAAAACTTGATATTAATTAAATTGAAAATTATATTGGATATATGAGAAAGTTAAATATAAATATTGGTTTTGAAAGAACTTTCGTTTTTGAATTTTGAGAATTCTTGTTTTGGTTTCGAATTTTTGTTTGAGATAATGTGAGGAGATTTGCTGCAAATATTTTATTTCGACGAGCTCATTGAGCCCTTTTCCCAAATGAAAAAAAAAAAAAAAAAAAGAATGAAATTTGGTGTTTGCAGAGTCCGAGTCTCATGGAATGTTAGATGGTTAAAAATGGAATTGAAATTTTGAACTGGAAGTGAGGGTTGTTCTTGAGATTTGATCGAAAAATTTTGTAAATTGATTATAAATGCTTAAATTAAATATTTGAATTTTAAATAATACTAAGATATTAAATACTGAAATATTAAATAGTTAAATGATTTGATTTTACACCCTGTGTTTTATAACAACTAATTATGACATATAAAATTTGACAAATATAATGAGTTTAAAAATAAAAATAATTACGTGAGAAAATAAAAATAATTCCGTGTGAAAAAAGTTTTGTTGTTGTGTAGCCAAGAGAGCACACAGGTTTTTGAGTTCTGTATGACAGACAGACTCGAGTTGATGGGCCAAAATTGTAAATTTGAGTTTTCATGAAAAAAATATAATAATAATATAAAATAAAGGTCCCTTTTGATCACGTAAATTATAGAGTAAAATAAATGAGTTGTGAATTGTTTATGATAATAAGAAAAAGTGTACATTTTATTACGGTAAGTGAAAAATATTGTATTATGTATTATTGAATACTGAAATTGGAAAAAAATTGATTTACATATATGAGATATTATATTGACACATATTTGATGATGATATTTACAAATGAAATATTAAATAAGTACATAAAAAAAAATATAAAGTGAAAAATTGTGTATTATCAAAATGAAATGTATGTACTGTGTCATTTCAATAATTCGGGGATGAGCCAGGATTTTTTTGAAAAAGGGGTAAATTTATTGAAAAATGTTGACTTAGAATTGAAATGAAAATTTTGACTTGAAAAAAAAATGAATAATTGATGGAACAGTTAAGATTTGAGAATAATAGAATTTATGAATAAGAAATGAAAAATCTGGTTCCACAGTGTTATAAAGATAAATAAATTTTATGAAAAATGATATTTTTGAAAAGTCAACTTGTGAAAATGTGTTTGTGTGGGACTGAGAGCCATGTTTGTATATTGATTTTCCCTGAGTGATTGAAATTGATTTGTTTGCCTCAGGATAATTAAATGAAATGAATGATTCTCCACCTGGTTGTTTCTGCCTCCTTGCTAAAATTTTGCATCCAAACATTTTTGCTAAATATTTATTTTCGTGTCTTGACCTTCCTAAGTTCTGTCTTGTTTTGTTGTGATTACGGAAGTCGACCCGTTTTTCACTTGTGTTTGATTGACTGTGCATGCCAGTCAGTGTTTGTTGCTCGAAATTGCCTCACAAACAATTTTGAGGAGTGTTGAATGTCTTGGGTTGGAATTGATTTTGTTTGTTTGGGATGCTAATTAATATTAAGAACTATTGTTTACGTGGGGTGATCCCCCTTTGCACTCATCTGTGTTTAATTTCGGTAGCAAATGAAAAGTCTTGCTCAAAAAGAAAAAAGTAAAAAAAAAAATTTTTTTGTTTCGGGAAGAACCGTTGGTCAGAATATTTGCTCAATTTCGTATTGTGTCCGGCGAGTTTTTGTTGAAAAGTTTGAAAATTCTGTCAGAATGAGTTGCTCGCAGGTGAGGTATTGAAAAATGAAATGTTGAAAATTTGAAAATATAATGTTGAAATATTAAATAGAAATCGTGGAGAAATGTTTTAAAGATAAGAAAAATGAAATGATTTAATTTGAAAATATTGTGAGAAAAGTCGGAAAAGTGACTTATTTATTAACGTTAATATTGAATTTAAAGTTTGAAATATATTTTCGGCCTCAGATTTCCCTTGTTTCCCCTTGGTATTGAATGAGAAAGAAAAAAAAATAATAATATTGTTCTGAAATTAATTACGAAAAGAAATTGAAAGTTCTGGCTCTCGAATACCCCGCCATTTGTTTATACGTTGATTGCAACTGTCGCCGAATGTGGGGTGAAATTTTCCTTCCCCCTTCGTGCTAGACATTCCTGCATGATGCAGAGCGTTAGTGAAATGTTTTGTTTTGATGACGTATAAGAAACATTTGACCTACTTCCAATAAGTTTTGGTTTGAAGTGTAGAAGTAGAAATTTTTTTATTTGTATGACTGAATTGAAGTGAATGTCTTTAACATCGAAAAATATATTAACTGAATTAGAATTTGAATAATAAAAGATAATTGCATTATAAAATAACTGAATATGGAGATATTTTAAAAACTTAGAATAATTTTGCGACTCCTGTTGGTAATATGAAATATTTGAAAAAAAAAAAATAAATAAAATAATAAAATAATTGAATGGAGTCTGGTTTTGTGGAAATTTGAATTAGAGTAGAAGAACTCTAAAATTGATCATAAATATAATATTGATATATGGAAAGTGAATCCACAAATAATTTAATGCAAATTGAAATATTCTAAGGTTATATAATGATTTATTTACTGGAAATGTGGAACGGAGTAGAGTAAAGAAACTCTAAGTTAATTACGGAAATATAAGAAACATTGAGAATGTGTTCCACAAATTTGAATTTAAATGAAATAAGAACATTTTAAAAGTTTGTTTACGTTGTGTGGAAATCTTGAATGAGTCAGTGAACTCAGATTTATTACGAGAAATGTTGAATTTTTAAATTGGATTCCACAAATTAATTTACTTGATAATTATTTTGAATTTTACTTTACATATTTACTTTCTGAAATCCAAACTTAAAAATATTTTGATTTGAATTTAAGAATTTTAATTTGAAAACGTAATGATTAATTATAAAAATAAATTTTGGATTTCATTTAATTAGGAGTTACACATTTAAATTTTTTGTTTGCACTTAAGAAATTAATATTGAGAATTGGTGCAAAAGTGAAATAACATTGAGACAAAGATTTTTTCTTTAAATGATTGAATTTCGTCCTTGACTTCAAATAACTTAATTACATCTTTGACAGGCAACTTAAACTTAATTTTAAGAGAAATATATTGAATTTGAGAATAATTTAGTGAAATTAAATGGAAATTAGTAAATTTTTGAGATGACACTTATTTATTTAGAAATGTTTGAAATTTTGAAAAATTGGTACTTTGATGATTTGTTATTTACAAATATTTTAAGAATTTGGTAATATTTAGATATTGATTTAAGAAAAATTTGAAATTTTGATCTGTGGTCTTGATGTTTTGATTGGGGAGTGGCGAAAAATTTGTATTGAAATTTTAGGATATTTTTACTTGGTGGCAAAGCTTGGTGAACTTCATGAGAAAAAGAAAAGATAATAATACATAAGAGATGATTATTACAAAAAATGTGGGGATTGAAGTTCAAATTTGATTTTCGTGCCCGTGCCTGTAGAGCACTGATGAAATTGAGGCACTTGTTATTTACGAAACAAAAATATTTTATTTCGGTGTGAACCGGTGGTGACAGAAAAAAATTTTGGGTGTTTTCTCCGTGACTCGGTTGGTTCTCGAAAAGCGAGACCAAATTAAATTGCATATTGCTGTGTTGTACATAAATTGATTTCATATAAAAACTGTATTTTTTTTACATGTGTAGTAGGATTGTGGAATTGGTCATCCTTGCTTTAGGCCTTTTTTGGAACTTTTGCCCTGCAGGTGTTGAGTGTTGGCCGCATTCTGATCTTGTAGGTGTGGTAGTGTGAACGTCCGCACACTGCCTTTCTGCTAAATTTTATCTAAATTGCTGACGACAACTTGAGGCTGGTTGTCGGTTGCTTCGGGGATGTTCCAAATTCCATTGTGTGGTAAAAGTGAATGATTTTTTTTTTGGAATGAGAAGTGTGTATATAAATGTATTTTGTGGAGTAAGACCTCTCCTTACTGCCACATTTGTATTCTTGTTTTATTCATGTTATATGTTCATATATATCCTTTTGCTGTTATTGAGAGAAAGAATCTCTTGATAATTATTTGCATATTTAATCGCATATATTCCAGTGCATATACATATATTATATTTACATATTTAATCTTTTGATGTTGAGAAAAATTTCTTGACATATTGATCTAGTGTATATTTTCATGTGTTTCTTTTGCGAGTCACAAGACTTTGGAGAAAATTATTTTTTGAATATTGGAAAATAAATGGTCACAGTATATTGAGCTCGGTTCTGTCACCCGGTCACCTGTGTTGATTGCTTGCCACATTTGCCACAGTTGTTTACATTTGATATTTGAAAAAAAGAAAAGAAATAAATTTAATTTCGAGTTTAAAAATTCTGGAATAGGTGGATGTGTTTTTCGACCACTGATCCCCTTTTCTGCCACATGATCTGGTTGAATAATTGAAACAAAATAATAATGTTATATTTATAGAATGATTATTTGAAAAAGTGTCAATATCGGTTAAAAGAAATGATTTGAATTTTGAATGTAAAATAAGATTTATTATAATGATTTTGGAAATATTGTTGAAAATTAAAATGATAATTAATAATTTAAATATTAGAATTGAAAATTGTATAATATTGGAAAGGTATTATGGTAAGAATACCTGTGTCATGAATGTTGCCTGCTCGCTGCCTCTTTGTAAGAGGAAAAGAAAATACTTTTGTGTCAAATGGACACTTTGATGTCAATGGATGTGTTCACCACTGGACCAGGTTGGTATGAAATTTAATTGTCTTGGTATGGTCATTTAATTGAATCTGTATATTCTTATTTAAAAATAGTTATTTATAAATTCTGTGTCTATTTAGACAAGCCTTGAGCCACAAACTTGCTGCTGTATATATATTGAAGAAAAATTTTGCGTGGTCATTAAATTTCATTACAATAGATTGAAGAGGATAAAACTTAATATTATAATTGGAAAATGTTCTGCTGACCACTTGTAAAAATAATTGCTGGAATTTGATTTACTTGAAAAATATGAAAATAATTTGAAATTTAAAAGCAGATAATTGAAAATAGTTTATAAATTGAAATTAATTGAAAATTTTATTTGAAAAAAATTATTTTAACTTTGTGCTGACTTGAGGATTAATTTTGTAAATATTTAATTGAAGTCTTGAATTTAATTGAAAATCAGAATTTTATTGAAATTTTAATGTAATCATTTAATATTTTTGGAAATTCACATAATGTGAAAATTTTTGTGAAGGGCTTGTATTCATTAGGATTTGACTCATTTGCAGTCACCTTTAGGTTTCTTTTGGCCCTGGTTCTTCGACATGCGCCCATGTGGGATGGTGTTCGTGTCAAGAGCCCTTGATGTAGTTTGCGCGACTGCATCTTTTCAAAATTTTGTTGAAATTTTTTTTCTTGAAGGTTCTAGGACTTCAAGGAGCCTGATGTCTACTTGCTCCTGCTGGTGTGGATGAAAAAAATCCTCCCTTGTCGAATTTTTTTTCTCCGGAGGGAGGGGGAGTCTGTCGTGACGGAATTCGTCACTCCTTTGTAAATTACATAACTTCAGTACTTTTTAAACTTTTATTTAATTAATCTGTGTCCTGGAACCCTCTTGTCATTGTATATTTTATTATCGTAATGTATCTGATTCTGTGCAGAACTGTGGCCATTTTTATTTCGTTATATAATTCTTACACACTCGGGGAACGACGCCTGTTAGTCTGGCTTGCTGGCGGAGACAGATGTCTTCTTGTTGTCACGCGGCAAATACGCGTGCCTTTGGAATCTTCCGTTGTGGGGCGGAACTGTGGATGATTTTGAATTGGAGGTAATTTTCGATTGGTGGATGGGAGATGATGTGAGCCCATGTCATTTTCTATTGGACGGCTCCTGGATCCATCTGGAATGTTTATAAGCTGTGTGAATTGTAACTCTGGGCTCTCTCCCTGGAAACATCTTCGAACTCACGTCGACGCGGGACTTAGCCCTCAGGCGGAGTCACCGTGTTGTGAGGGTCGGGAGAGATGCCACCTTGCCACTGCCACCGTCGCCACTGCTGATGCCTTGCCCTCGCCGACCGTCGTCCGCCGTGTAATCGTTGGATATGATGCCTCATTTTCCTTGGTCGAATACCGGGACCAGAAAAGGCAAATATGAAGCTGTTCCCTGGACTGACCTGATCCGGTATCATTCCGGAAACTGCGGTTCGACCGTTCCTGTTGGAGCGGGGCAATGTTTGCCCCGAGGGAAACTACCAGCGGATGCCTGTGCTCTTTCTGCCATGAGTCCTTCCAAGAATATCTTGAGGTAAGACTTTAACTTTTAGACGTGCCGATGGGCAGTCGTCTGGACTTGGTCATCGACCTCTGCAGAACTCTTCTCCCTTAAGATCTGCTGCCAACATCAATTTATATATATTTTACCTGCAGTCTCCTTCTTCATAATGAAGCATTATCTAAGCCATAGTAATTTAAATGGAATTAATACTGTTTTGAAATACAGTTATTACTTAAGCCTTTAACGTTCCCCGTGTGTGTGCATTCTCTCTGACCACACCTTTATTTTGCTAAATTAGAATATATGAAATTTATGTGAAATTACTTGATTTGTTGAATTATTATTAAGTTCCGGCAAAGAGCCGATGATTTTTAGTTGAAGTGTGGTCCAGTGGTTTGGTAGCTGAATATGAATCAGCATTTGTATTTTCTGTGATAACTCCTTTACATTTGGCATTTAAATAAACTTAGAAGTTAAACGAAATTATGTGTTCTTATTTGTGTAGAAATTGTATTGAATTTAAGTGTTTTCAGCTTCTGGTGAGATCTTGAAGGTAAAGGTAATTTTCTTTTGTATTTGTTGGGTTTCCTTCACAGGTCATCAGTTGGAATTCTCCAACTGACGGGAGGTGTGTTTCGAACCTGGGTTACAAATTTGGTGAGAGTTAGACTCTCGGTCTGCCGTGTCTGGCCGGTATCCGTTGTGACTTTAGAAGCCCACGGAACCCGCTATGACAGTAATGTCGGACATGCGCAGAGATATAACTGGATAACAGTTTCGCAGTTATGAATAAATTACCTCTCTTAATGTTAAGAACATTACGGCTTTTCTTTGAAAATTGAATGGAAATAATGCCGTATAAAATTGATAGGATAATTTCCTTTTATGACTTTCTTTACAAATTCGTTACATTTGTAGATGCAATCTTTCTTAAAAGTATTGTAATTTTGGTTTCTTCTAAAGTAACTGTTTATTATATTTCTGAAGACATTCTTGGTTAGGTTTGAATTCTAGTCGATTATATGATTTATCTTGATACTGTATGATTCTCTTTTATCGTGTAGCTCTGTATAAATTCCATATTTTTGGTGTTTTTTGATTGCTAAATCCAAGAATTCCACCGATCCGTCTTCATTCACTGGATTTTCGATTAGGTCTAATTCGCTTGGGTAGAATGTGAAATCAAAGTATGGGGTGTTTTCATAACCCCCATTTAACACATCATCGACGTAACGGAAGTAAGGCATTTCCGATAAGATATGTTACCTCTTTCGTATTTTGATAGATAGATATCCGCCAGTATTGACGAACAACTTCCTCCCATAGGTATGCCCTTGATTTACTTGTAAAAATTCCTTCCGTCATGAAGTATGTTTTCTTTTAATACCAATTCCACCAAATCCAAGTATTTTCTATAGGTTATATGTTTTTTAAATCGTATTCTTCATGTAAATCTTTCAGAATTAATTGTAAATTAGTTAAATCAATATTATTGAACAAATCCCGAAAGTCGTAACTTTTAAAGTTTATATCCTTGTTGCAAAATTTTAACCGGTTTATTAATTCTTGGCCATTTTTTATCATGATAGAGTTATGTTTTTTTAATATTAAACATAACTATTTTGAGTAAATCCAGAAGTTTTTTTGTTTACTATTTCCAAATATGATCCACATCCCACTGTCACTGTTCAAAATTTGACAGGTATTTTGTGTAATTTGGGAATTAGGACCAAATATGGAAATTTCATTGTTTTAATATCCATTCCTATTCTTTTGTAAAGAGCCTTTATTCTTTTTGTCAATATCAATGCATTACTGGGTATTAATATATATATTTCACTATCCTTATAACATTTATCCAGTATATCCACATAGAACTTCTTACATGTGAAAGCATAATTCGATACAATTTTATTGGTATATGTTAAGACAAAATCTTCTTTAAATTGCTTGATGGAAGATGGAACTGTAATTTCTCTTGTGTTTTTGCATTGTTTCGGGTGGTAGAGACAAAATGCTTGGTAAAACCTATTTTTCCATTTATTAAAAGTTTGTACTGGTAAACTATGTTTTACCGCCATTCTATAAATGAAGAACTTGAGATCATTATAAAATTCGTCATATACATTTTTAAATTCTTGTATACGGTACTTTGTACCGAGTTGAAGAATGTTTTTAAGTTTTTTGTCTGTAATAAAGTCCAAGTTGCCGGATATTATGTGCTTATGATATTTATCACTATGAATATTTTCATGACAATTACAAGTTTCAATATTATGTGATGCTACGTCTTGACATATTTTGTTATAGTTGAATAATTTCCTTCCGTTGGTTCTGACGAATCGATAATTTATCATGATTATTATGTTAGGCAAGGGAAGAAATTTTTTATATTATTTAAAATAGAATTGAATGGAATGTTTTCATACTGTTTGTTCTTGAATGTTGTAATAAAAAATTCTCTAGATTTTATTAAATTTTCCGTTTTTTAAGTGTTATGTTAAAAGTTCTGGCTCTGAGTTTGATTAAGTCCAATAGGATATCAATATTAGTACTTGCTTCTTCATTACTGCAATAGTTTTCTCTAAAGTTGAAATTTATTATATAATTCCATATTTTCTGTAAATATTTAATCTTGATACCGTTGGCTGTGTTCTTTATCCAACAAATTTTCAGCTTGCCTTCATATTTCATAAATTCCAATATTTTTTCTTCTGTTTTGATATAATTATTATGTTGTTTTTTGCTTCTTCTTTGCCATCTGTGAGATTTTTATATATGAGGTTTTCTGATAAAGAGTATGATGTACATTCTCTGCATCTTTCTCGTTTACAGTTTTCTTTAAATATTAATGAATTAAGGCCATATGGGTAAGCAGTATTGCATTGTTTAATGTGGTTGCTTTCCCACCACAATTTGGTATTTCCCACCACAATTCAAATTTGGTACAATATCAATTATGGTTACCTTGATGTTAATGAACTCATGTGCCTGAAAATGTCTCATTTCCAGATTAGTTGCGAGGATTTCCTGTTGGACTTTTTCCACCTGGTTTCTGTGTAGATTTATACGAATGTTTAAAAGATTCTGTGTCTGTCCTATATATTTTGCTTGACATTTTAGGCATGTAATACAATAGACCACATTAAAGCACTTGCAATATATTCTTCTGTTTTCGCTGTCTGTTGTGATTTGCTGTTGATCGTCTACAGGACACAATTTGCAGCATTTAGATTGACAATTTCGAAATGCAAGATTCCTCATAGGCTGGTGGTGATGATTATGATTGTTAAAGAAATCTTTTGATCCATTTGGGATCGAGTTTGTATACACATTAAAGTTTACATTTTTTATATTTGTCACAGTTTTATTATGATCAATTTTTACAGTTTTGAGATATCTCCCCATCAATTGTTTTACTATTAAAGACTAGGGTAACGGTATGTCGATAACACAAACACCCTGCTATTGTGTCACCGGGCATATATTCGTATTGGAATATATTTGCCAGTCTCTAATGTTATATATAGACTTCATTCATATTTTTGCAATCAACAGTTTTTTAACTCTTGTTGAGGAGTAAATAAATTGTGCATTATTTCCCTTATTTTCGCTTTTTTCACATGTTAGATTCTCAAATTGAAAATCCAACGAAAAACACTCCAATCTTCGCTATACTTCTGTCCATTCTAAACTGTATGACAATGTTTTAACACTATTTTGTACTTTTTTTGTTATTTTATAAAAACCCTCAATCAAAAGGTACGTTCTTAATAGTAGTTTGAAATAACTACCAGTTTACAAAGTATCTAATAAAAACACATGAAAATACCAATTTATCATAAAAGTAC